>BLBF01000017.1:34565917-34585867 GCA_015471245.1 Laticauda colubrina
AGAAGAGAAGAGAAGAGAAGAGAAGAGAAGAGAAGAGAAGAGAAGAGAAGAGAAGAGAAGAGAAGAGAAGAGAATACTTTATTGGCCAAGTGTGATTGGACACACAAGGAGTTTGTCTTGGTACAAATGCTTTCAGTATACATAAAAGAATAGATACATTCGTCAAGAATCATAAGGTACAATACTTAATAGTCATAGGGTACAATAAGCAATCAAATCATACTAGGAAACAGTCAATATAGATCGTAAGGATACTAGCAACAAAGTACAGTCATACAGTCACAAGTGGGAGGGGATGGGTGATAAGGAGTGATGAGAAGGTTAATAGGAATAGTAGCGCAGACTTTGTAAATAGTTGGACAGTGTTGAGGAAATTATTTGTTTAGCAGAGTGATGGCGTTTGGTAAAAAACTGTTCTTGTGTCTAGTTGTTCTGATGTGCAGTGCTCTATCGCATCGTTTTGAGGGAAGGAGTTGAAACAGTTTATGTCCAGGATGTGAGGAGTCTATAAATATTTTCACAGCTTTCTTTTTGACTTTTGCAGCATACAGGTCCTCGATGGAAGGGAGGTTGGTTGTAATTGTTTTTTCTCCAGTCCTAATTATCCTATGAAGTCTGTGTCTGTCCTGTTGGGTTGCAGAACCAAACCAGACAGTTATAATAGACCCAATCATTTGGGTCTATAATAGACCCAATACAGTTCTCTGTAGAACTGTATCAGCAGCTCCTTCGGCAGTTTGAGCTTTCTGAGTTGGCACAGAAAGAACATTCTTTGTTGTGCTTTTTTGATGACGTTTTTTATATTAGGTGTCCATTTTAGGTCATGTTGAAGGGAACCTAGAAATTTGAAGGTCTCTACTGTTGATACTGTATTGTCTAATATTGTAAGAAGTGGTAGTAGGAAAGGATTTCTTCTAATGTCTACCACCACTTCTACGGTTTTGAGTGTGTTCAGTTCCAGATTGTTCTGGTTACACCATGTGGTTAGCTGTACCACCTCCTGTCTGGATGCGGATTCGTTGTTGTCTCGAATGAGACCAATCACTATTGTGTCATCTGCAAACTTCAGTATTTTAACAGATGGATCGTTTGAGATGCAGTAATTGGTATATAGGGAGAAGTGGAGAAAGCACACAGCCTTGGAGGGGCCCTGTGCTAATTGTACAGGTATCGGATGTGATTCTGCCTAGCTTCACCTGCTGCTTCCTGTCTGTTAGGAAGCTTATGATCCACTTACAAGTGTGTTCAGGTACCAATAGCTGGTTTAGTTTAGCTAGAAGAATGTCTGAAATGATGGTATTGAATGCTGAACTGAAGTCTACAAAGAGGACCCTTTCATAGATATTTGGAAACAGTCTACTGTGTATGTTTTTTTAAACGTACACCTATTTTGTTTTCCAAGTAATTATAGAATGGACAGTATAGAGTTTAATTTATGGAAGGTTACATGAATGAAATGGATGGACCTGAGATTACATTCATAAACTCTCTGTTTTCATTACATACAAATTCTTCTCATACATACCACACATCAAAAGAGAGGGGGGGATGGAGGAGGAAAGAGGAGAAAAAATATTTTAAAGATATTTTTAAAAGATAATCAAATTTCAGGAATGAAAGCAAAAGAAAAAAATTAAAGAGAAACATGTATTGATTATTAGCTTTGCCAAATATCTTATTTTGCATGCTGTTTTACTGAATCAGCTAATTCCAAAATTATCTCCCACAAGGCCTTTAAGCCCGTCACACTGCACCAACGGATGCAAAGAGGATGTAAAATGGACAAAAAAGCTTGCCATCCGTTGGTTAACGCGATGTATCTGTTCTGTACTCACTGCCTCTGTTTTGCTTCCTTTCTATCCGTCCAGCATCCGTTTATGGACGTTTCATCCACTCAGAAAGTTTTGAGCTGCTCAAAACTTTTGCGCGGAAAATGTATCCAATTCGTCCATTCTGCATCCGCTACGCATCCGCTAGGCATCCGTTCTGCATCCGTTACGCATCCGCTATATCCGCTAGGCATCCGTTCCGCATCCGCGCAACTCGCATCCGCTCGGATGCAGGGAGGAAGCGGAACGCACGCAGAACGGATGCAGAACAGATGCCTAGCGGATGCAGCACGGAAACAAAGCATTTAAAACGGAAAAAACGTTCACAGAGGGGACCTATCTCGGATATTAAGGATGTCTAGAGGATGCCTAGAGGATGCAAAGGGACACCTATACTGCCCATAAAAAGGGGGAGCAACTCGTCTGCATCTCACTTTCAGACCAGCAGCCCAGCTGTGCAGACCTCTGCAGCCTTCATCTGCCTCTTCCTCTTCCACAGCATCCAGTCATGTCCACCATGGATCATAACAAAGTCCTTTTGGCAGCCACCATCCTTCTGCAACAGTGCGAAACCATCTACAGGCTCTGTGAACTCTACTACGGGAAGAAAAGGAGGTGGCCAAGAAGCGTCTGGGTCCGAAGATGGATCGGGAGAAGAGCAGAGTACAGACTGTACAACAAGCTGATGGTGGAGCTCAGGAACGAAAACACTCGTGCATTCCAGAACTTCATGAGGATGCCTCCAGCCATGTTTGACAAAGTTGTGCAGCGGCTGACACCCAGGTTGACCAAGGCAAACACCAACTTCCGGCCCAGCCTGGAACTTGGGCTCAAGGTGGCACTCACTCTGCACCACCTGGCCTCAGGGACCACCTACAGGAGCATGAAGTATGGCTGGAGGGTGCCACACAACACCATCAGCATTGTGGTCAGAGAAGTGGTGCAGGCCATCATCGAAGAATACCTGAAGGAGCTCCTCCAGTGCCCCTCCACTGAAGAAGGCTGGAAGAAAGTTGCAGAGCAGTGGTATCAGAGGTGGAACTTCCCACACACCGTTGGAGCCATAGATGGCAAGCACGTGGCCTGCAAAGCGCCAGCCAAGTCAGGGTCCACTTATTTCAACTACAAGGGCTTCTTCAGAATCGTCCTCTTCGCCATGGTCGATGCTGACTACAAGTTCATGTACATCGATGCTTCAGGCAACGGCTTATGTTCAGATGCCCAGGTATACAACGCCAGTGACCTCAAGGAGGGGCTGGAACGCAACCTCATCGTGGGCTTCCCAGATCCAGACCCGCTGCCCAACAACACGCAAGATGTGCCCTACTTCATCGTGGGGGATGACACCTTCTCCCTCAGAACCTACCTCATGAAGCCCTATACCTCCAGATGCCTCACCCGTGAAGAGAGGATCTTCAACTACAGGCTGTCCAGGGCAAGGCGGGTGGTGGAGAACGCCTTTGGCATCCTGGCCAACAGGTTCCAGGTACTTCTCACCACCATGCAGCATCACCCAGACCATGAGGAACATCGTGGAAGCTTGCTGCATCCTGCACAATCTCATGCGCACCCACTACCCAGTCTTGCAGAACAGGCTCGTGGACCTCCAACAAGGCAATGGGGACATGGAGCCTGGGGAATGGAGGCAAGGGCGAAACCTGATAGACACTGAGGATATGCAAGGCCCCAACAGAGCCTCATGTGAAGGGAAGAAGCAGCGCAACCTCCTGAAACACTGGTGCAACTCCCCAGCTGGAGTGGTGGAGTGGCAAGACAGGATGATTGATGCTTAATGGATGCTTCCTTCAGCCTGTCTCATCACACTCTGAGATTGGGCCATGTATGTTGGGTGGGCCTACAATGATCAGGGCATTTAATAAAGAGTTGTGCTTGTGTTGACATGTGTGGATGATTATTACATTGTTATTGATAATAAAGGGCCATAGGTGTGGCACCTGGGAGGGTGGACCATACAGTCCCACTATGCTTGCACTGGAGGTTCATCTATCCCCACAGCTATTCCCCATCCCAAAGGTATCCCTGCTCGTTCCACAGGTATCCCTGCCCACCCCACTGCTATCTTAACCCATCCCACAAGCATGCAAAGGCTTAAAACATTTCTAAAAGTTTCCACCAAGACTTTATTAAAAAAAAGAAATGAAGCAAGTGTGTGAATCAAAGATAGACTTTATTGAACAACAAGCTGTAAAAGAAAAATGACCCAAGTCAAGTGTCCAACTAAAGTCCACAGGTAGCCAGCCAGCCAGTCTCTGGCACTCCTCTTGGTCACTCGGAGGTGTGCCCAGTCTCAGGGGTGAAGGGTCCAGGTGCTGTGGAGGTGGGTGCTGCTGCAGTGCTGGTCTGAAGCACCACTGGGGTGCCTGGCCCCGAGAGGACAACAGGTGACGGTGTGTTGAGAAAGCTCTCGGACAGCTGGCTCAGACCCGTGATGCTGAGAGGTCCTTCCTCCATGCCATGGGGTGTCAGCCCCAGTACTGATGACAGATGTACTGAGGCTGGGCTTGGCTGTGGGGTGGAGGAAGGAGTAGTGTAGTGGGGCTGTCTGGTCTGCAGCTGGGTGAGGACTGGCGTGGGTGACATCGGTGGCGTGGGTGGCATCGCTGTCATTGGTGGCATCATTGGCGTGGGTGGCATCAGTGGAACCGGTGGCAACGGTGTCGCCCGATGACTCTGTGCCTGGACTGGGAAGGGCTGCTGCCTGTGCTGCTAGAACTCCTGTTAGCCGTAGCCCTTGTAGGGGGGCTGTGGGAAGCCTTGGAATGGGAGGGACATTACCTGGGGTGGAGGAGCAGACCTGGACTGGGTGGGAGCAGGTTCCTCTGGATCTGGAGGGTTGTGAAGCAGCTCGGTGATCCGGTCCTTCACCACCTGGTACTGGAGTTGCTCCATGTTCCTGAGGGTCTGGTTGACATTGGTGAGGAAGGGCTTGAGGTTGGAGGATGCGGAGTTGGTGTTGACCAGCTGAGAGAGGAGATCTATGCTGGTGCGGATGGTGTCCCTGATCTCCATCAGGACAGTGTGGCTCTGCCCCTCCTGCTATCTGGCTCTCTGCCTTTCTGTGGAGGTGGAGCTGGGGTGGTGGTGGATAAGGCTACGGCTGTGGTGTATGCGCCGTCTCCTTTCTCCCACCGCACCAGGGAGTCCTCCACGTGCTCCACCACGGTTACAACACCTGTCCGCGGGTTCTCCGCCGTGGCACGCTCCACAGAAACCTGCCTGGAGACAGGGACTGACTCTCGGCCGGAAGAGGACTGGCTCTCAGCAGGCTGCCGGAGAGAGAGGGTTGTGAGAGGGGCTCCTGGTGCTCCTCGGTGACGGATCTCACCCTCCAGGAAGCTGCACCTGGCCATGACGTAGGTCTCTCTGTCCGTCAGCTTAACTGTGGCCTGGCCAGATTTCTTGAGGTGCAGCTTCCCGTACCAGGTGTGCATGTGCTTCCACCAGCCGAAGAGCACCTCCGAAGTGTAGCCCATACTCTCCGCCTTCTCTCTCCAAGCAGCCTGCTTCCTTTTGGTGTCCCTGTACAGCCGGTGTCCCTTCCGCCACAGATAGTCATTCTCTCTCAGTCACTCCAGTACCTCATCCTCGTGTTCCTCCTCAATATAGTATTGCCTCCTCTCCCATTGTCGCATATGCCTCTTCCTCCCTTTGGCAGGACCAGATGGGCCCTCATCAGAGGGGCTCCCAGGTAGGGGCTGCTCCTCCACACCACCAGCAGCAGCAGCACCAGAAGGATCATCATCATCATCATCATCATCATCATCATCATTATCATTACCAGAAGGATCATCATCATCATCAGCAGCAGCAGCAGCAGCAGCAGCAGCAGGATCATCATCATCATCATCATCATCAGCAGCAGCAGCAGCAGCAGCACCAGTAGGACCAGGATCAGCAGCAGCAGAGTAAGCACCAGCAGCGCCAGCAAGACCAGGAGCACGAGCAGGACCAGGAGCACGAGCAGTACGAGCAAGTCCAGGAGCACAAGCAGGACCAGCAGGACCAGGAGCAGCTTCAGCAGAGTAAGCACCAGCAGAAGCACCACCGCCAGGAGCAGCTTCAGCAGAGTAAGCACCAGCAGAAGCACCACCACCAGGAGCAGCTTCAGCAGAAGCTCCAGCACCAGAAGAGCGAGCCCGAGCAGCAGAAGCAGAGTCAGAGACAAGGGGCGGGAGGGTAGCCCTGTCCCTCTTGCCAGGGATTGCGGCAGGTTGCTGAGGCTTTCGCTTCTTCCCCATGGTTGGGGGGTTGCTGGCTGGCATGGAGGCTGGCAGTGAGGCTGGCCAGGAGGCTGGGAGGCAGGCTGGCAGGAAGGCTTGCAGCAAGGCTTGCAGGCAGGGCAGGCAAGGACTCGATGTATCCGGCAGCAGGTCTTTCCTCTGAATGCTAGCCACGTGCGAGCTGCTTCCCTTTATATCCGCGGGGCTGATGCAATAAATCTCTCCCGCATGCGCAATTAATGCAAGGCATCCGCTAGGCTTCCGCTGTGCATCCGCTAGGCTTCCGCTGTGCATCCGCTTCATCCGCTGTGCATCTGCTGTGCATCCGCTGTATCCGTTCCGCGTCCGCTTTGCTGAGGTCCCCCGGAAGCCTAGCGGATGTGTCATCCGCTCCCATCCGCTGGGCTTCTGTTCCGCATCCGCTTTCCATCCGCCCTGCGTCCTCCCTGCGTCCGTTCCTTTCCGTGTTATCTGCTCCAGTTATGCAAATTTTTGCCCCTTTTGAGAGCGGATAACAATGGATGGAACATTTTGCTCGTCCGTTGTGTCCTTTTTACGAACGTTTTGCATCCGTTGGGCAGTGTGACAGGGCCTTAAAGTATTGCAATACTCAACTCACCCAATAATGAAACAAGAGACTGCAGTTCCCAAGAAAGCATAAGTTAAAATTGATCCAAGATTTCTGAAAAAGTGTCTCTGTAGGGAGGAGAAAAAAGTGAATTAGTTGCCAAAAGGAGTTCTTCAGAATTTTTGCTAAACTCAAAAAAGAAAAGTACTACATTTGGTAATGCGAGTGTGGAAATATTGGCCAGAAAACTGAACAATTTTTTTTGGAACTTTAATAATATCTTAATCATTTTGGAGATCTATCTAATATAACAAGCTCAGGGTATCTATGCAGGGCTCTAATTTGGCTGAGTCAGGCTATGTCAAAAAAGGAAATTATTTGATGGAGAAGTTCATTGTTTCTCGCTTGCTTCATAAGTTAACCCTCTAGAGCACAGTTCCCCAATCTTTTCGGCTTTGCGGGCCGGGGGGGAGGGGATGATTCTGCGTATGTGATGGGCATATACACCCACCACTCACGCAAATGGAGCCTGCAAATTATTTACAGTAATCCAGTTACTAACACATAGTCCTCTCTCGGTGTATTCAAGAAAAAGCTGAAAATGACTTTGTCACATTTGAATCTGTGGTGGAGAAATCTGCTGTAAAGGAATATTTATCAACACTTTACAGGCCACAAGGATTCATCTTCTTTGGATGGCCTATCATTTCAACAAGCTGTTTACAATCCCAAATGGGTTAACAAGTCATTCTGGGGTGGGAAAAATACAGTATTATAATTTCATCCTTTATTTCATAACAATTATGAAACAAATATTAGACAAAGCAAGTAATCTAGATGAGAATATAGAATGCATCCTTACTAAAGATATCCAGTCTCCTACCTTAACTTTACCTTAATATTCAAGGAATCTGGTTCATCAGTTTAAATGGATATCTGATCATTCTAATTTTATTTCTGGACTAATAAAACAATACTTTTACATGTACACAAAACATCTGCAGCTATCACACCTTCCAGGTTGCAAAAAAGCATGGCAGGCTTTTATGTAAAAGGAAAAACTGAATTTTAAAGCCCTAATTTCCACTGATTATAGTGAACTCTCACAATAATCACAAAAAACAACAAAGTCTTTTGCATTTATTTTATTTGAGCAGCTTTCTTAACTACACACTAAACACACATCTTACTTCTTAAGAGATAAGGGAAATAAATAAAATGGGTATCACTTGCCGTGTTAGATCTCTCTGAATGCTTTTTAAAAGATGATTGCCTTATTTTGTAAGTGGAAGTTATTCTTGTGGAAATAAACTACATGACTTTCAGTGCAAGACATGCCCTGCATCCTGAAGACTATATGGAAAATTCTATATAGGTTGTGCAGCTTGGAAACTTCCCAAGAGCATATTTTTCCCATATAACTCAATCAACCTTCTAAATCTTGGAAGATCTTGCTTGGTAACCTAAAGAACACTATGCGAGATTATAATAAACATTGAGGTATGCACATCAGCCAACGGGAGTTAAATGAATGGCCAGATAGTTAGGTGATAACTGTAACTAATTTATAGTAGGTACTGTACATGAACAATTTACAAATTAAAGAACAGAATATTCCTGTGAACTCCAGCATGCTCAATTTCTCCTCCAGAATATGCCAATCTAGCAGTTCAGTAGTTTCCAAAAAGTAAACCCTTCAAACTGGAACATAATATGGGGGGGGGGGGGGGAATCAGTTTTATGTGAACACAAGATAAAAACCCAGGGTGTGAAAATAAGAGTATTTGAAGCTTACTTTCTTTAAACTGTAGCCAGCATGGAAAATAATGGGAGGCAAAAGGATGTTGAAGAATACTTCTGGGTCAAAAGTTACCTTAAAAGAAAAGAGAGAGAACATGTTATTGAATAAAATGCCTGTGTGGCTATATTTTTGATAGTTTCTCATGGCAATTTTTCAAATTATTTTTCTGAAATTATTACTTTGATATCTGCCTCAGGACACATATTTTATTGCAAGAATTTCTTCCATTGTTCTAACTCACAAGCATGTGTTCCATTTTGCAAGATGATTCAGGCAACCATTTATCTTTGCCAACAAAAGTTTCACTTAACCTACATTCTGCACATAGCAAAATGGTGGCTTGGATTCATATCCTTATTCGGGTTAAGGATATGGATAGGGTTAAGTGGCTGGATAATCTACCCCTAACATTTAATTCCTGATCTATTAAAAAATAACAGAAGGAAGCAAGTCACAACATGACTTGTGAGAAAGAAGAAATGAGTATTTAATAGTATACACACCCTGAGATTTTGAGGTTATCTGAACCCTAGGTAGTGGGAGGAGGGAAGGTAAACTATTAAACTACTATGGAAAGATCAATAATCATGTCTAAGGACCACAGAACGCAGAAGAGATGGGTTGTTACCATATGTGAACAACACTACAAACTGCATCCTACTACTAGGAAAGATTACACCGCATTTCACATTTTCCACTTAGAAAATTTTTTGTGTCAGATGATGCAGTTCAGTTAGAAAGAAACCTTAGTCAACAAAAGGCAGCTCTCACTTTTCGTAGAATATCATTCTGTTCCACATTGTGTATTTTTCCAGGGCTTATTTCTCCTTTTAAAGTATATTCAAAGAACTTCCCACTGATGTTGACTAACAGAGTGGAATAAGCTCTGTCTTCCTGAGAACAGCTGAAAGGCTTGTCATGACCATTGGCAGGAGGTATACCATATCTCAAGATTACTCCAACAATCAACCCTGAAAGACAAATAGGACCACGAGTTACATCCTACTGGGGCTATATAAACTTTTACATGTTTTATTTTTAAGAAGGATTTATCATTGATTGATTACATTTTTATATTCTACACAGGGAGGATACAGATATTTTTCTCATCACAGTAAGTACAACTATAATCACAACATTGTGCAAAGGAAGCTTAAAGGGTTCAGTGGGGCATCATTTTAGAACTGCAGCACTGCCATATGTTGACATTTTAATTTCTATTTGGAAAGTTCTAGTTATAAATAATCTCATGTCCATAAACATACTAGATTTTTTCTAAAACATGAGGGGATTCATACCCCTGTCTTCAATTCAGTATACTACAGTTTCTGATGACACCCCCCTTCTAAACCATTCAGAACTTCTAAAAAAATGCAAGCATTTGATCCTTACAATGTCCTATCTTTATCTGACTTATGCATGAGCTATTCATTGGCCAAAGCCCAAAACATTCTGAGCAATTAAACATCAATTTGAAAACTGAAATGAATACATTTTTTAGCATCTTGGGTTCTACAGTGATTCTAGTAACCAGGAGGTTGATTTGGCAAGTTTCCAGCCACAAAATGAATTTTAGTTTTAAACAAGTATTGTAAGGCAGGATTTGATAACCAGTTTGCTCACTTAAAAAAATTCACAGAGCCCTTAATTTAAGTCCAAATGTATTTGGGACATGAAGTCTTCTTATCATGTTAAATATTCTGCCAAAGCCTTACACAGGAAGGGCAAGCAAACAAATCTGACCATAGCTCTAGATTTTGACTTGAATATATTTATACTGAGTACAAGAGTGTTCAGTGTACTTTCTGAATAATTGTTTCCAAAACTCTAAAAGATTTGTAAAAGAGAAACAAACAAAAACCAGAATTCTCAGCACTTTAATTACCAGGGGTGGGTTTCTACCAGTTCTATCCACCTCTGTAGAACTGGTAGCTCTGAAGAGCAGCAGACATAGAACTGGTTCTATGTTTGCTGATGTTTTTGCCCATCCACCCACCCACCTGGGCTCTTAACTGATCTTTACTTCCTGATTTTTCAACTTCAGCTGCCAAACAAGGCACAGCTGCAGCTAGAAAAGCAAGAAAAGAGGGCTATTTCAAACGCTGCTTCTCTGCAGGCAGCTGCTGATGACGATTTGCAGGCGTGCAGCTTGCAGCCTGCAGGGAAGCTCGTAAATCCTGAACTGGTAGTTAACCCTGTCATATCCCACCCCTGTTAATTACACTACAAATTTTCATGATCATTTTGGCAAAATAGTTCAATAGTTCCAGATAAATCATGTTATCAAATATACCTTAAAAGTATTTATTACATTTGAATATCTAGTGCGATACTACCAATAGACAAAAGAAATAGAAGTTCCAAAGGAAATCTCATAACAAATATGAAAAAATAGCATAAACCAATACAGAACAACCCAACATGAATTATATGTTCCATAAACCATGGTTGATAAGGAAACAGTATTCTAACAGTGTAAGACACTAGCCTGGTAAAGAGAAAGCATAAGCTTGGATCACAAGGCTATTTATTCTAGGGCAGTTTTGAGATCAAAAGAATTAACTAGACAGCAATCTCATTTATGCTTTTCAAAAGAATACCTATTACAAAAGGATAACACCCACTCAATAATTTGACATGAATTTTGGTTTACCTTTATAAAATTCAAAACACTCATCTTAGAAATTTATATTTGTACAAAAGACTATTTCAAACTCTCAAGTGAATTTTAAAAATGCATAATCTAAATGGACTCAAAAAATGTCAGTAGAGAGCTTGCATTTTCCTTGAATGCTACATTTTCTAAAAAGTAGAAAAGATACATTTTCTATCACCACCTTAACAATCCAATATGGAGACAACTCTTTTAAAAATGGTTGGGAAAATGCATTGCGACCCTGCTCTACTTTCTTGCTAAACTGCTCACATGAATTATCAGCAAATATAAATCCAGAAAAGCTTTGCCTCTAAAAATAAAACCTAGGTAGAATAATTAGTGCATAATAGCTTTTAAACTGTTAAGCTGGAGAGCAAAAAAAAAAAAAATTGCCTTACTTTTTTTTTTTAATTTAGCAAAGGTTCTTAATTCTGGAAAAAAAACCTGAGCCGCAGATTAATATTTTGAACTTAGAATATTTCTGTAATTATTGCTGGCATGCTGAAGCTAAGAATTTGAGCAGTATGAAAAAAATTGGTGCTAATCCTTAAGGCTGTGGTTATGACTGAAACGTGGGAAGATGAAAGTTAGAATCTGCACAGAAGTTCACTTCTGATCTTCTTTAGGAACACATGAAGCCCTGTGAAATAATGGAACTCTACCTAGTTTGACCCCATTTCGTCATATTGGTAAGAATTCTTAAGGCAATCAAACTGCCACTTTAATTGCACACCTCCAACATGTAGGTTAAGTTTTTTGGTTCCTTACATTTTCAAGGCATGCCTTCATGGGTGTTTTAGCAGAAGTGTGATTACATAATAAAGAACAAAGGCTTCTCAGCCAATCAACCTCCCAATGGGAAACCCTATATATAGAGTGAGGGCAGCATTTATTCTGATCAAATAGCAGTTCTCTGGTGGTAGAGGGGGGCTTTATTAGGAATTAATTTAATAAATAAATTAGCCCAGCATGTCTCTGCAGACCCATTCACATTCAAAAATGAACAACCAAAGAGAAGGAATATCCTTTTTGAAATTTTTGCTTCCAAACCCAACCAGTGCTTGAAAAGATAATATTTGTTTCTTGGCAGCACCTGAGGCTTTTTTTCTGCCAAACTGACAGAAGAGACTGGTTTCTACACACAACCTGGCAGGTTTGTTCAAATTCATAGCCTCTCCTGTTCAAATTGACTTTTTGTTTGTGTTTTTTCTTTTATATGGGAAGCAGAAAGAGGTAGGAAAGAAAAATGACAAGGACAACAGGATGATGCAATGCACAGAAGGGAATTACGGTAATCTTTCCATTTGGTTGATATTCCTGTTTGTACTAAAGTAAACAGAAATCAATAAGGACCTTGTTTCATTCTAAAAAAATAAAAATAAAAAAGCACATCTAAAAAAGGAGCAATGTAAAAAAATGTGATGAGGATTTTTTCCAAAGGAAAATCAGAAATATATTTTTACAGACTTTATTAAATAACCACCATATTACAAAATTAACTTCCCAAATAAAAGAAGTAGAGAAAAGGGGCAACAGTTGTTTATCTTGTATTTTTACCCTGTCTTTCTTCTGGAGGTGCAAAGTGATACACAAGGATTCATCTTTGTAGTTTGTAAGTTATTGTTGCAACACCCTAATGAGGAAGAAGAGCGTGACCAGCCCTCTGAATTTCATGGCTGAATGGCTTTAAAATGGTTTTCCTTTCTTTCTGGTAGTCCAACACATTAGTCGCAACAGGGCAAAATTCTGAAAGATCTAAGCCAGGGAATTTATGCACTGCTTATCTATTAAAACAGGTGTCTGGTGCAGACCACTGTGATGTCACCACCATACAAATGATGTAAATTCTGTAATTTGCACATATTACATAACAAATGTCACTGTGTGATATTGTAACACCATCACACCAATTTGCAGAAATTAATATCTGTTAACCATCTTTAAGTTTCACTTAGCCAACTTTACAGTACTGTATATCATACTTTTAAAACCACTTTCCTTTTCTACCAAAGAGAAAAACTTTCCTTTCCATAAGATATCTAATTAAATCAACACAGGGAAGTGTAAAGATGATGTCACTGAAAAAAGGATCCATTGAGTCAATCCATTTAAATTCCAGTTAAAATGGATTCACTAATGCACAGGATTAAACTAATTAACTTGTGTCATGGGAATACTTAAAACAGTCCATTCACCTATCTTTCATATCTATTCAAAGCAAAATTGCTGGAAAAGATTATACAGCTGAAAAAAAAAAACAGAGCACTTGCTACAAAGGCCAGACAACACACATCATAACTCCAAACATTATTGATGCCTTTCTAACCATGTGAGAAAGAGCCAGTTATGTAATATAGACTTGTTCCATATTCCCCAAATAGTATTTTTTCCCTTTAATTTGGTGGGATTGTGTGTGGTCAGAACAATTAAAGGAGATTTGACTGGTTTAATAACTGCTTTGAAATAAACACGTTATCAGAACAGGACCATTTATCTCTAGTCAAGGAGAAACTATGTTCCTTCAACATACTAAAGCTATAATTTCCCTAATGACTATACATACATTTCCACTGGAATTCCTCTTTTTTTAAGTATTCACAATCAGTGAATACAATAAATAGTTGCATTTCTAGTTTTTTAAACATGGTATCTTTTTCTTTTTTTCTCAACTGCCTAAAAATAAAATTCAGGTGACACCTGAGATCATTCCAAAACTAGAAAACAATTATTGTTGATAGTATTGTCATGCCTAGGTAGGAGCAAAACTTAAAACATATCCAGACAGATTTATCTAGACTTCCTTCAACATTTTAATTGGTGTAAATTGATTAACAAGAAGGGCTGAAGACCATGAACATTCTTAAAGTATAACATAAAATGTTCCAGGGTAAAAGAGTATAATCATAGGTTCAATAAACCCTCATCCTTTCAATAATATTACTAATATATTCTGTAGATGTTCAGCATTATGAAGAGAATTTGGCACATAAGAACTTCAAATGTATATTGGAGCAGTAAAATGCATGTGCATCAACAAACACCCAAATTTGAACTTTACTCCTGTTTCCCCCAAGGATGGGAGCAACTCATTTTGTTCCCTATCAAAATTCATCTCTACAGCAAGCTTCCTCTGAGATGGGTTAGGAAATCCATCAATGATTCAGCCAATATCTTCTGTTAGCCCCGAGATTAAATTTGATGTCTCACATTTCAAAAATTTAAATGGTACTTCTCTTTATCCAAGACAAAATAAACAAATGAACTTAAGGGGCATCTTATTCTCTGGAAGGCATTCTTCTAACATAAACAGCAGCTAAGAAAGATGAAAGAATATTAGGCACTCTCTTTCTTCAAAAGCATGCATTTTAATGGCATAAATTGAATCAATGGTATATCCATTTATTGAGGTATTTTCAGAAATGTAATACTGTAGCTCTTTTACACAGCTCAATTTTATAGTAGGGAAAAAAGCCACGGAACAAGTACTTTTTATCCTATCTGAATCAAAGCACTGTAGAATTTGGTTAACATTATTTATCCTACCATTTTGATTAATATCATTTATACTACTTACCTTTGGCTTATCTTTATATTTGGTAATAATAAACGTAATAAAAATATGTTGATATTTTTGTAGAACTGGGCAAGTTTAGCCCTGTGTTGGGAATACTTAATAGATCAAAATTCACTTTAGTTCCCCATTATAAAGAATAAGTTAATTCTACATGGTACTTTATCTGAAGAAAACTGCAAACATTTCTTTATGACTCTAGTACATAATAATGTATAGAATACTTAAGTCAATAGGTTTTTTTTATTTGTAGCTAAACTTCTGACATAAGATGCAAGGTGCAATGTTTGAATAGCACAACACTCAGTGCCTCTTAAGAGGTAGTCTTTGGTCTAAATCAGGGATGGCTAACCTTTTCCACGTCACATGCCGAAGGTGCACTCTCTCTCGCTTGCCTCACCCATAATGCAATGTACATGTGAACCCCCCTGCACATGCGCACATGAACCCCTGCACACGTATTGCACACCTATGCGTATGTGATCCCCATGCCATGCGCCTCTGTGCATACATGTGCAACTTCCCCCATATGCCCCTCTCCCTGGGCATGCACCTCTCCCCACACATGTGCAGCAGATACCTGACAATTAGCTGGCTGGTGGGGGCATGTGCGCACATGTGCAATAGGGCTCTCCAGGCCGACCACGCACGTGCTGGCAGAAATGGCTCTGCCAAAGGTTCACTATCATAGGTCTAAGTTCTATGAAACTGAAACTAGGTACTAATCTCAAGAGGATGAAAATCTGAAGAAAAATATGCCCAGTCATAATTATCTTCTCCACAATATAATCTGAAATCCAGGTAAGTAGATATATGTAACTTGCTTAGGTTGTAGTGATTTTATTTGACATTTTCTATGTGTTACTGTTGCCTTCCTTTGTTGATCCCAATCTCTTTATTTTTTCAGATTATCTCCTTTTTTAATCTATGGAAAGTGAGAACACATATGAATAGAGCAGAAGAGAACAGGGTGGCCTCATCCACTTTTGAGTCTGGCCCTCTGAATCACCAACTGACAATGGATCTCAGAAAAAAAAGCAAGATTTCCTTATCCTCTAATTAGAAAGTTTTAACAATTAAATATTGAATCAAGTTTGAATTCTGTCACATACAAATTTTACAGCACAATCTCCATCCTCTAAGAACATATGAAACCAAAAATTATTTGTCACCAACATCTAATTCTATAAAGTGATCGAGGAAGGTAGTTTTCGACTCACAATTGAGCCCAAAATGCATGTTGATAAGCAACACTTAACTCACTGTTAAGTGAGTTTTGCCCCATTGTACAACCTTTCTTGCCACAGTTGTTAAATAAATCATTGCAGTTGTTAAGTTAGTGACATGGTTGTTCAGTTGTCAAGAATCCAAATGTAAATCACGTGACTTTGGGAATGCTGCAATGTTGCAAGTGTGAAAAATGGTCAAAAGCCATATTTTTCAGTGATCTTGTAATTTTGAATATCACTAAATGAACTGTTGTAAATTGAGGAACATCTGCACTATGAATCTCCTTCCCCAAGCTAATGTTAACTAAGTATTGGAAGTTGCTTTCATCTAGAAGTTCTGGGAGTTGTAGTTTCAATTGAAAGCACCTTTTTATTTTAGGACTAGCTCGATACCCACGCTTTGCTATGAAACTATGTGGTTGGGCTTAGTTTTTGGGGAGGAAAATAAGGAAGGAAAAAAAAATTTCTGCCTCTGCCTATCAGCATCAATTGGTATTCATTTGGCTAGCATCCTGTCGGTGTGTGAGACAGTTAAGGACTGTTTGGAAACTGAAACAGTGTTTTCTGTGTGAGCAAGGAGACACCAAGGTGCCTGGGTGTGCCTTAGCTCAACTGTTCTGAACTAAAGCTGCTTGGTGCTGTGAAACTAAAACTGAAACTCCTCGCCTCTGCTTCTGATTGGTCAAATAAAATAAACATTGGATTGGTTCACTAGGAACCAATCCAAAGAGCTGCTAAAAGGCGGAAAATCTAAACAACTGCCATTGGCTGCAAGCAGGCAAGCCAGCCTGTATAAAAGGCTGGCCTCAGCT
Source organism: Laticauda colubrina (assembly GCA_015471245.1). Taxonomy (NCBI): domain Eukaryota; kingdom Metazoa; phylum Chordata; class Lepidosauria; order Squamata; family Elapidae; genus Laticauda; species Laticauda colubrina. The sequence continues at coordinate 34,582,625 of BLBF01000017.1, forward strand.
TCAGCCAAGTGTTCCTATTTACTAACTAGTTGAAGAATAAAGTATTTGTTGTTGGAACCCGGTCTACCTCATGTGTTTTCCGAACAAAACACTGGCGACGAGGATGGGATCGTCCTGAATGGAAAAACCTGCACGCGGTGATAAGAAGTCCAGATTACAACCAAGATGTCTGGAAACAACGCATCGCCCGCACCCTTCAATCCCAACGAAGAGGATTGGGATTACTATGCTGATCGCTTCCAAAAGTATTTGGAGAGCAATGAAATGGAAGGCATTTCAGAGCAACGCAAGAGAGCTGTATTCCTGACGCACTGCGGGCCAACAGTTTTCAAGATGGCAAAGGCCCTTGCGAAGCCCCGGGACGTTAAACAACTAACGTGGACAGAATTGCAAAGACTCCTCAAAGCACACTACCGCAGAGACCAGAGAGAGGGAGAGACCGTCGCCAATTTCATCGCTGCCCTCAGACAATTAGGGGGTGAGTGTGACTTTTTGAACATTGACAAAGCAATGAGGGATCGCGTGGTGTTGGGCCTGAGAGACTCGACCACACAGAGTAAATTACTCAACAAGCCCAACATCACCGTTACTGAAGCCATCGCGGAAGCCACAGCCGCTGAAGCCGCGAAAAAATCTGCCGTAGCCATGAAAAAGATGAACACACACAGCGAAGAAACACCAACCAAAGACAGAAAGCAGCCTGCCACCACAACCCACTACGAAGAGTCGGGCGAAACAGTTGAATCGAGCGAAGAAGACGACGAGGTCCACCGTTTGCTCACGAACAGAAAAGAGCGCGAAAGAAGAAATTGGCGGGAATGCGCTGGCTGCGGAGGAAACCATCCCCGAGCCGAATGCAGATTTCTCGATGCCATCTGCCGGCATTGCAAAAAACGAGGGCACATCGAGAAGGTCTGCAGGAACAAAAAAATACTACAGCCCGACGAGACGCAGAAATTCCCCAACACGAGCTGAGCCTAAACGAGCCGAAAGAAAGTGGCAACAAGAGAAGCGAGCCAATACACACCAAACTGTCACTATACAGAGCGCTCAGACGGAAAAGGGAAAAAAAATTAAAGTCATCGTGAAAATCGAAGGAAAACACTGCAAGATGGAAGTGGACTCGGGGTCCTTCCTCTCCATGGTATCGTGGGACACAATAAAACAGCTAGTCCCAGGTATCAAACCCAAAGAATTGAAGAAGCAGCACCTAACCCTCAAGGACTATCAGGGAAACCAAATCCCTGTGGTAGGCATGGGACAATTCCGAGTCGCCTACAAACATCACGTCGAGGTGCTTCCGCTGACCATAGTCGACCAAGACAGACCAAGCCTCCTGGGCATCGAATGGTTCGTGCCATTGGGCATTGGGATGACTGGGGTCGATCGAGTGACTACAACCGGCTGGGAAGACGACCTCATCCGAGAATTCCAGGACGTTTTTGACGGCTCACTTGGCAAGTATCGGGGAAATCCCATTTCTTTCAATCTAAACCCCCAAATAGCCCCACGAAGAATAAAAGCCAGGCGAGTTCCTTTTGCAGTAAAGGCAAAAATAGAGGAACAGCTGGACAAATTAATAGCCCAAGGGGTGTTAGAACCTGTGGACCATGCCAAGTGGGAAACGCCTATTGTCACACCCATAAAACCTGACAGGTCCATTAGAATCTGTGGTGACTATAAGGCTACCCTGAACCACGCATTACAACCATGCGCATACCCGGTGCCAGTAGTCCAGTTTTTGCTAAACTCGACTTGGCATAAGCCTATCAACAACTCCCAGTGGACCCAGAAACAGCAGAAGCACAGACAATAGTCACCCATAAGGGCGCATTCAAATGTCACCGGCTCCAATTTGGAGTAAGCGTGGCCCCTGGCGTTTTCCAGAGTCTGATGGAACGCCTCCTAAATGGCATACAAGGAGTCGTTCCCTATTTTGACGACGTCCTAATCTCGGCCAGAGATGAAACTCAATTAAGGAAAAGACTCAAAGAAGTATTAACTAAGTTTAGGGAATCTGGCCTCAAGGTAAAAAGAGAAAAGTGCTGTTTAATTAAGAATAGCGTCGAATTCCTGGGCTACTCAATAGACGGAGAGGGTATCCACCCTACAGACAAAAAAGTTAAAGCAATCAAAGATGCACCTGAACCAAGAAATAAAACCGAACTACAAGCATTCTTAGGACTAATTAATTTTTATAATGTGTTCCTGCCAAACAAGGCCACTATAGCAGAACCGTTACACCGTCTGCTAGACAAAAAGGCAACTTGGACTTGGGGTTACAAAGAAAAAAAAGCCTTCCAAAATATTAAAAGCTTGCTAACATCAACAAACGTTCTCATCCAATTTAGCAACACACTGCCATTAAGAGTGACCTGCAACACCTCACCATACGGAGTAGGTGCCATCCTGAGCCACCAACTACCTGATGGCAGAGAAGCACCCGTCGCATATTACTCTAGGACTCTATCAAAAACCGAGCGGAATTACAGCCAATTGGACAGGGAAGCTCTAGCAATTGTCTCTGGAGTAAAACGCTTCCACGAGTACTTATATGGGCGGACTTTTCAAATCATAACAGACCACAAACCACTGATGGGGATTTTGGCGGGAAACAAGCCAACACCTAATATACTGTCCCCAAGAATGACTAGATGGTCAGAGTTCCTAGCAGCTTATTCCTACACTCTGACACATCGCCCAGGGAAACAAATTTCCCATGCGGACGCTTTGAGCAGAGCACCCTTACCAGCAACCGACGAAGACCCGGCACCAGCGATGACAACGCTACAAATTGAGACTTGCCCTGATCTACCCATATCAGCTTATGATGTCGCCAGGGCCACCGCGAAAGACTCATTGACTGCCCGCATTCTTAGCTGGGTAGGTAAAGGCTGGCCGGAGAATCAAAAAACTGAAAACTTTAAACCTTTCCGGTCCAGACAGACTGAACTTTCAGTCCAAAAGGGGTGTTTGTTGTGGGGTGATCGGGTGGTAATTCCTGCCAAATTACAACCCAGGGTACTTAGGTTGTTACATGAAGGGCACCCGGGAATGGTTAAGATGAAAAGCCTTGCTAGAAGTTATGCTTGGTGGCCGGGTATTGATAAGGACATAGAGTATTGGGTAAGCTCATGCACCAAATGCCAGGCAATTAGACCGTCCCCACCAAAAGCACCTGTTAAGGACTGGGAAACCCCTCGGGGACCTTGGTCAAGAATACACATTGATTTCGCGGGTCCT
>BLBF01000017.1:34593323-34628706 GCA_015471245.1 Laticauda colubrina
ATATATATATATATATATATATATATATATATATATATATATATACATACACACACACATACACACACACATACATGTGTGTGTATGTAGATGTAGATTAAAATGACAAAAAATTTGTCACAAATGTAAATAGGACCTTGTGTACTTGCAGACTGAGGTTGGACACAAATGCATATGTCACAGTGTCGATATTATGACGCAAGTTGCATCAGGAAATTTGCCTCTTCCCTTGCTTGAAGATCCCAACATTCTTGGAAGGCATAAGGTGGGGAAGGTTTACCTAGAATTTGTAGGACAAGTAGCAGGAGAAATAGTAAGAAAAACACTTTACTCCTCAGCTCTTTGGCCCAGGTTTTTTACATATGAATCATGTTCCATTGACTCTCAAGCATACCATTTTAAAAACATTAACACCACAATATAATATGACCAGTATTCTCATTACTCTAAAGTAATACTTAAGAAAGTGTGTCAAAACTGCTATGAGTCAGTGTCTTTTTCATTCTGTAAAAGCATAGCACTATAACAAAATATTTCACTGCCCAGTAATTAAACTATCAGAAAGAATCTCAAGCATATCGTTAATCTTCATTGTACATAATGGAATACACATTTTCATCTTTTTTTTTTATTCTATCAGTCTCAATCTGTACTGATGCAAAAGATTCAACAGTACAGAAACTTCTGGAGAGATGTTCTAAGCTGTCTATCCAAGGATAACAAAATGCACAGATTCAATAATGCATTAAATATACCTAACCTGAATACTGTCAATATAACTTGTATAGAGTGGTTGTTCTGAAGGAATATGTCAATCACTCTTACAAAGTGCTTTCAGCTTTAATTCATTTCCTTATTTAGAATAGTGCTGTTTCTTTCAATGGTATACAATTCCATATTAACAGCTGCTGAATACCTGCTAAAACAACATCTAATATTTAACCACTCTTGGCATTCTATGTTTTATTACACAGATGCTGGACTAATTCACTCTATTATTTTAGTTTGCAAACAGAAGCCCAAAAGCTTCAGGTTAACCAGCTGCACAGTGCCCTATGGCTGGATTTACAGTGGGAAGCCAAATTCAAAGGAGCAGATCATATCTTAGAACAAAGATGCTTCATGTGCAATACCCAGAGCACCTTCACCAAGCTGATCTCAGTTTCCATAATTCTGAATTAGGAAAAAAACAAAAGCTATCTGGCAAACCCTAAAGTATAAGTAAGTATAAGTAAAGAATACGACACATACTTCTTTCATTTTTTAAATGAAATGATGTAGTCCTCCTATCTGTTTTGCAGCTCCCCCAAACCGAAGTATATCCCTTTTCCATTAAAAGGTTGCCCATTCCTGTCCTAGTATGTTGTACAAGTTATGGTTTATTCATAGTTATAGTTAAATTAAAATGGAAATCTAGTCTGTATTGCAGCAACTTGTCCTCAAACCATACACTCAGAACATTGCCATGACTTAAGCATCCGATACCTCAATGGATTTAGTCACATCAAACTCACTGTATCTTGTGGCAATAGGTTAACTTTGTACATTTAATGATGGTGGGAATGAGCTATCTGACATCGTATTACATGCAGTCCTTAATTTATTATCATAATGGAGCTTTACAGCTATTGTCACAAATCATAATGGTCATTAAACAAGGTACCAATGTGATTGTCTCGCTTAATGACTTCAATCTCTGCTCTCCCCACTGTGATTGTTAAATAGAGCATTGGGTGCCTTGAGAGGAGGGGAGGCCCTGGGAAGCCTAGCACAACCACAAGTTTGCACTGTAGCATCTTGCCTACCTACTCTAAGGTAAGCAGTTTTTAATATTGTCAATTTTTTTGTAGCCATATGCACTGTATAACAGTTCATTTTTGTTTCCTCCCTCCCCTCAAGGTACAATTTGCCAAAAGGTGATCAAGGAAAATGACTACTGAATACCCCCATTTAACAAATGCATGCACTACATATTTTTGAAGTGACTTATCCATCTTGTCTCTTCACTTACAAGAAACTTGGATTTTTTAAAACACTTGTTGCTACATATAGAATTGTGTGCACTGAGCTGCCCACTCTGCTTACACCTTCTCCAAATATCCCTTCTAAGTGGGAAACTTCTCATTGGGCCAATACATTGAAAATTGAGAGAATCTGTGTTCTATAGCTAGAGATCTTACAGAAATATTATTATCTGCTTCTATTTCGCAGATTAAGAATGAGACTGAAGAAGGAAACCACCTAAAATTTCTTTTCCAGATGCTTGCAAGAAAAGTTAACGATGCATTCATTATTCTCTTTCATTCTCTTCTGGTTTGGACATCTGCTGAAAGGCCTAATAATTGTTATTATTAGTTATCATCAAAGCTGACAGCAGCCAAATAATAGAAAATGTTAAAAAGATCAGAAGATGTGGTGAGATCTGGCCAAAAGTCAGATACAACTGAATGGATCTCACCATCATCATCACTTTATTAGGACGTACAGTTACAAGGACATCAAGCAAATTCTATCATTATTATTATTTAGGTTTGCCAATGATGGGTAGGGGAACAAATATTGCATTTCAAAAACTGTCTTTTTTCTCTCAACATATCCTAAATGCAGTCAATTATTTTCAGTTTATCAAATTGTCCAAGTATATTAGACTTAATTCTTACTGCATATGCAAGATATTGTCAACTAAATAACAAGACAATTCGTCTTTTCATGAATTGCCATTCTCTATCACTCCTACTCTTACTTCATCTTTTGCAGATGCTGTTTTCATCAATAGCTGCTTTCTTCTTTGAAATGGTCAAACAGTGCTAAGTGTAATTCTCAAAGGAAGTCTACACTTCAAAAAGCAGTATTCTGAAAATTATTCCCATACTAGACTACCTTAAAATATCCAGAATTGTCTGGAAAAAGATAAATTGTAAGTAGTCGTCTCTGTTTCGTGTTACTTTCCTCCGTCCTCTGCCATGCAGTCAAAAGGGGTTTTGACGAATTCCCATTATAATTCGGTGGTATGTGTAGTCCTTGGCTCATGGACAAATTGGAACTGGAATTTCCACCATAAGCAATGTGGTCATAAACTGCAACTGCATCTGTCAGACCTGAGGGAAGTAAAACTCTCGACTCCAATCGGTTGAAGTGAAAAGGAACTTTTATTAAGAGATAAAAGGCACTTTCATTAAAAGTCAAATGGAACCTAAAATTCCCCTTTCAGAGTTTACAGCTGGTCCATGTGCTATCCTGTTCATTCGTACGCACACATAACAATGGTTTAATAGGTTTATTAATATTCCCCAGCAATTCCCTTCACCAAAAACCCAGGAATGTCCCAATTAAGTTCAGCCAAAAGCAGACTGATGCAAAAGCAGACCGATGTCCACAGAGCAATGGCCAATCAGTCCACAAGGCACTCGAAAGTTTCTCAAACAAGACAAACTCACCAGGAAAAATTAAATGCACAACACAAGAGAATTAATGGGGCAAGAAAAATGCAGAGATCCCAAGGCATGTTCCAAAGTCAAGGCACCCTGTCAATCCAAAGCAAGACAGGAATCCCAACGACCAGAAAACACGCAGCAAGGAAAAGTGATGTCCCCACCATCATCTCCATCTGCTGCCATGCTAAATAGCCAGCATATAGTGTAGCCCATCAAGAGAGATGAAGCTGCCTCCTCATGAGTAATCAGGATGACCTTTGCTGCTCCTGCCTTTTGTCTGCCCTTGGATCAGATAGAGAAGGCGCTTCTTCTTTCTCATCACTGACCGCTGCAGCTGCATGCTTTCCGCCCCTGAAGCCTGAGGGCTGTCCTGCTGCAGCTGCTCTTCAGCCAAATCCCTCTCAGACAGCTGCTCATTGACCAACCCCCATCTTGATACGCTGGGACTGGTTCCTCCTCCTCCGAACTGACATCTGGAGAGATATCTGGGGACGTGTCCGGAGGAGTCATCACACTACACACTAGAATTAGTGGTGCAATGGAAAGGCTTAAGACTAGAGGTTGAAATGGCATTTTATGATAGTAACTTACCTTTGCCTTCTCCCTCCCCAAAATGTAATGTTCTCAAAAATGTCCACAAAACTGAGACTTCAACATACTCAGTGACTGGCCAGGTCCAGCCAGCCCAGGATGCACTCTGCTGGCGACATCACATCCCTCAACAATAGCCAATGGAAGGCCGGTTCATGGCAGCAAACGAAACTTGTGTTGCTGTTCAATATGGCATATTTTCCTTTAACAATACTCTTATTTTATGGACAAGCTATAAAATAAGAATATTAAGAGAAGTGAAAAAATACAATATTGGTGTAAAGATTCAGACTTACCTAACCCCTATATGAAGCGTGCAAGTTTCTGCATTGGTATATTGTGAGTGTGATATCGCCAGCAAAGTGCATACTGAGGACCTGCAAGGAAGAGAAAAATGGAAACTATCAGTCATTGTTGCGACTTTGAATCCTATTTTGCAAAATAGATCAGGGGTGGGATATGACAGGGTTAACTACCGGTTTGGGATTTATGAGCTTCCTTGCACGCTGTGAGCCGTGCAACCTGTAAATCGTCATTAGCACATCATTAGCATGTTGCGTGCTGAGAAGCAGCCTTTGAAACAGCCCTCTTTTCTTGTTTTTTTAACTGCAGCTGTGCCTCATTCAGCAGCTGAAGTTGAAAAATCAGGAAATAAAGATCAGGTAAGGGCCCAGGTGGGTGGGGGGGCAAGGACATCAGCAGACATAGAACCAGTTCTATGTTGCTGCTCTTCAGAGGTACCGGTTCTACAGAGGTGGACAGAACCGGTAGAAACCCACCCCTGAAATAGATACATTTCTACACCCTCTTCCTTTAAAACTATGCAATGCATTTGGCCATTGATGTGTGCAATGATCACACGCTAAACCCAAGATATATTCATTAGGGCAGTGGACATCAATTGGTGGCCGGGGACCATTGGTGGTCCACAAGAAAATTTTGGTGGTTCACAGAGAAATGTCCCCCAAAAAAACACTTCCTCCAAAGCAGTTAATCCAGGCTGCATGGGAACACAAATCTGCGCCATCCACATGACCTGCCCACTCACTGGCCCCCATCTTTCGGCCGAGCAGAAACATTAGCTCGAGTAGAGCCACGCGAGCTGGAACGAGAAGGTAAGACGAACAGTGGGGGAGGGAAATCCGCCTTGGAGTGGCTTGCTGACGTTGGTGGGAAAGTCGTTCTGATATTCCAGAGCTTCAATAGTCACAGGACCGGCCCTTTTGTCATCCCAGAGCAGCTCTTCCAGTCCATGGCAGGGCGGTGCACCTGGGTAGAGGAGCAGCTGCTCCGGGATGACCAAAGGGCCAGTACTGTAACTACTGTAACTCTGGAATATGGGAGCAACTTTCCCACCAATGTCAGCAAGCCACCATCAGTCAAAATTAATATTAGTGGTCTGCAGGTTTTAAAATGATGAGTATGGTGGTCCTTGAGGTCAAAAAGGTTGGTGATCCCTGCATTAGAGTGCTATGTAAGCTCAAAAAGAAATAAAAACAATCAATTGTCTACTACAGGTAGTTCTCGACTTACAATTACAATTGAGCCCCAAATTTTTGTTGTTAAGTGGGACATTTGTTAAGTGGGTTTTGCCTCATTTTATGATCTTTCTTGCCACAGTTATTAAATAAATCATTACAGTTGTTAAGTTACTAACATGGCTGTTAAGTGAATCTGGTTTCCCCATTGACTTTGCCTGTTGGAAGGTCACAAAAGATGATCACATGACCCCGGGACACGGTACCTCTTTCCAACTTCTACTATCTTCTACCCTTCTGCAATTCTGACATTTCAGTTGTTTTTTCATCAGGCAGTCCTTGATCTATCTTCTATAGGCCTTTATGTTTAAAAGCTAGCACAGTTATCTTCGCAAATGTCATGGTTTTCATGGAATTGAGCCAACTATTGTGCCAGTCTTCTCTATCAATCCTGAAAAAATAAATCACGTTTTGCCTTCAATCTTATCTCATTATTTCTGTAAAAAGTATTTCCAATTCCTAGATATAAAGTTTGTATCATATTTTAAAGATGGGGACTGCGGTTACGGGGAGTTATTGAAAAAAAACTGCAGAGTTTAAAATCTAAAAAGGAAAAAAATAGAACTGAATTTTTTTAATACCTTAAGTCTTCAACAAGTAAGAATAGAATTCTGATTTACACATGGCACTAATCCATAACATGGTGCTTGACTTTAGTTTAATATAAGGGGTGAGCCCATCCCCCACCAAAAACAATGGCTTAGGAGCCACAGTGAGTGTGTATATCACATCAAGGTAAACCAGAAGAGATTAACAAGACACTTTTAACAAGGTCAAGCTGTCAAATAAACTAGAAAAGAAGGAATTATTTTAAGGTCTCCTGGCAATTTTAAATATAAAATATAAAAGCTGTCCTGGTCTTGTGTAACTACTTTTACTCAAAAGCATTTTTGTCCAATAAATAAATGAACGCTCATGTCCGTTGAATATGTGGTTTCAGCTGTTTCCTTATAATGGCAATTTTAAATTGCAAGGGCAAGCCACAGTAAATTTGAGAAATGTATATTAAGCAACACCTAATTGGCTGGCTGATCTAGAAAGCTGAGTAGGATTCTGTCAGAATGATAAAGCATCTGTAAATCCAAGGCTACAGGTTAAACCATGCTTTTCAAATATGACAAAGAACAGAATAAACCAACTATTTCTATATGTTGCAAGCAAACTGTTCAGTGATGTCCATGCAGTTACAGAAGCCAAACTTAGTTTCACTGTTTAAATGATATATACGATTACAACACAAGGGACATTAGAAATTCTGATTGCCAATTAAATTTAGGGCCTCCAAAAACAAAAGAGTTTTTTTTATTATTGTCACACTCAAGATACAGTTCAGAAAAGCACTACGCAATAGAACATAACATTTCTCATATCATCAAAATACCATGGCTGTAGACATTACTGTAGGTGAATATAACTTATCTCCCTCTGGACATTGCTGACCTACACTGACAGTCGCTCCAAGAAGCCTTTCACTGTCGAAATGGTAGGAATTATAATGCTGCAACATTTGGAGGACAAAAGATTTCCCCCACACAAAATGGAATTAGAGCTTGCCTTAGTCACCAAAAGAGAAAAGATGACAAAAGGCCCTGTCACACTGCCCAACGGATGCAAAATGGACACAACGGACGAGCAAAATGTTCCATCCATTGTTGTCCGCTCTCAAAAGGGGCAAAAATTTGCATAACCAGAGCGGATAACACGGACGGGGGGAGGACGCAGGGCGGATGCAAAGCAGATGTGAAACGGAAGCCTAGCGGATGGAAGCAGATGAGAGCAGATGGCGCATCCGCCAGGCTTCCGGGGGACCTCAGCAAAGCGGACGCAGAACGGATACAGCGGATGCACAGCGGATGAAGTGGATGCAGAGCGGAAGCCCAGCGGATGCACAGCGGATGAAGCGGATGCAGAGGGGAAGCCGAACGGATGCCGAGCGTTAATTGCGCATGTGGGGAGGATGCATTGCGTAAGCCCCACGGATATAAAGGGAAGCAGCTCGGAAGCAGGTCACCATTCAGAGGAAAGACCTGCTGCCGGACGGATTGACAGCCTTGCCTGCCCTGCCTGCATGCCTGCCTGCCAGCCTTGCTGCCAGCCTTGCTGCAAGCCTCCCTGGCTGCCTGCCTGCCAGCCTTGCTGCCAGCCTCCCTGGCTGGCTGCCTGCCAGCCTTGCTGCCAGCCAGTCTGCCTGCCAGCCAGTCTGCCTGCCAGCCTTGCTGCCTGCCTGCCAGTCTTCCTGCCAGCCTTGGTGCCTGCCTCCCTGCGAGCCTTGGTGCCTGCCTCCCTGCCAGCCTTCCTGCAAGCCTTGGTGCCTGCCAGCCTTGGTGCCTGCATGCCAGCCTTCCTGCCAGCCTTGGTGCCTGCCTTCCTGCCAGCCTTTGTGCCTGGCTGCCTGCCAGGCTTCCTGCCAGCCTTGGTTCCTGCCAGCCTCCCTGCCAGCCAGCAACCCCACAACCATGCGGAAGCACAGCAAGCCTCAGCCATCTGCTGCCAGCCCTGGCAAGAGGGACAGGGCTACCATCCCGCCCCCTGGCCCTCACTCTGGTTCTCCTGAGGCTTCTGCAGCACGGGCTCGCTCTTCTGGGGCTAGGGCTTCTGCTGCTTCTGCTTCTGGAGGAGCTGATGACAAGCACTCCAGCACCAGCCACCTCCACAGCACCTGGACCCTTCACCCCTGAGACTGAGCGACCAAGGAGTGCCAGAGACTCATTTTTGTTTTACAGCTTGTTGTTAATAAAGTCTATTTTTGATTCACACACTTGCTTCATTTCTTTTTCTAAATAAAGTCTTGCTGGAAACTTTTAGAAATGGTTTAAGCCTTTGCATGCTTGTGGGATGGGTTAAGATAGCACTGGGGTGGGCAGGGATACCTGTGAGATGGGCAGGGATACCTTTGGGATGGGTAATAGCTGTGGGAAAGATAAACCTCCAGTGCAATCATAGTGGGACTGTATGGTCCACCCTCCCAGGTGCCACACCTTTGGCCCTTTATTATCAATAATAATGTGATAATCATCCACACATGTCAACACAAACACAACTCTTTATTAAATGCCCTGATCATTGTAGGGCCACTCAACATACATGGCCCAATCTCATCAGTGTGATGAGACAGGCTGAAGGAAGCATCCATTAAGCATCAATCATCCGGTCTTGCCACTCCACCACTCCAGCTGGGGAGTTGCACCAGTGTTTCAGGAGGTTGCGCTGCTTCTTCCCTTCACATGAGGCTCTGTTGGGGCCTTGCATATCCTCAGTGTCTATCAGGTTTTGCCCTTGCCTCCATTCCCCAGGCTCCATGTCCCCATTGCCTTGTTGGTGGTCCATGAGCCTGTTTTGCAACACTGGGTAGCGGGTGCGCATGAGATTGTGCAGGATGCAGCAAGCTTCCATGATCTTCCTCACGGTCTCTGGGTGATGCCGCATGGTGGTGAGAAGTACCTGGAACCTGTTGGCCAGGATGCCAAAGGTGTTCTCCACCACCCGCCTTGCCCTGGACAGCCTGTAGTTGAAGATCCTCTCTTCACGGGTGAGGTATTTGGAGGTGTAGGGCTTCATGAGGTAGGTTGTGAGGGAGAAGGCGTCATCCCCCACGATGAAGTAGGGCACATCTTGCTTGTCGTTGGGCAGGGGGTCTGGATCTGGGAAGCCCACAATGAGGTTGCATTCCAGCCTACCCTTGAGGTCACTTGCGTTGTATACCTGGGCATCTGAAGATGACCCGTTGCCTGAAGCATCGATATACATGAACTTGTAGTCAACATCGACCATGGCGAAGAGGATGATGCTGAAGAAGCCCTTGTAGTTGTGATAAGAGGACCCTGAGTTGGCTGGCGCTTTGCAGGCCACGTGCTTGCCATCTTTGGCTCCAACAGTGTGTGGGAAGTTCCACCTCTGATACCACTGCTCTGCAACTTTCTTCCATCCTTTTTCAGTGGAGGGGCACTGGAGGAGTTCCGCCTTGTATTCTTCGATAATGGCCTGCACCACTTCTCTTACCACAATGCTGATGGTGTTGTGTGGCACCCTCCAGCCGTACTGCATGCTCCTGTAGGTGGTCCCTAAGGCCAGGTGGCGCAGAGTGAGTGCCACCTTGAGCCCAGGTTCCAGGCTAGGCTGGAAGTTGGTGTTTGCCTTGGTCAACCTGGGTGTCAGCCGCTGCACAACTTCGTCAAACATGGCTGGAGGCATCCTCATGAAGTTTTGGAATGCACGAGTGTCTTCGTTCCTGAGCTCCACCATCAGCTTGTTGTACAGTCCGTACTCTGCTCTTCTCCCGATCCATCTTCGTACCCAGACGCTTCTTGGCCGCCTCTTTTTCTTCCCGTAGTAGAGTTCACAGAGCCTGTAGATGGCTTCGCACTGTTGCAGAAGGATGGTGGCTGCCAAAAGGACTTTGTTATGATCCATGGTGGACATGACTGGATGCTGTGGAAGAGGAAGAGGCAGATGAAGGCTGCAGAGGTCTGCACAGCTAGGCTGCTGGTCTGAAAGTGAGATGCAGACGAGTTGCTCCCCCTTTTTATGGGCAGTATAGGTGTCCCTTTGCATCCTCTAGGCATCCTCTAGGCATCCTGTAGACATCCTTAATATCTGAGATAGGTCCCCTCTGCGAACGTATTTTCCATTTTACATGCTTTGTTTCTATGCTACATCTGCTAGGCATCCATTCTGCATCCGTTCTGCATCTGTTCCACTTCCTCCCTGCGTCCGAGCGGATGAGAGTTGCGCGGATGCGGAACAGATGCCTAGCGGATATAGCGGATGCGTAACGGATGCAGAACGGATGCCTAGCGGATGCGTTGCGGATGCAGAACAGACGAATTGGATACATTTTCCACGCAAAAGTTTTGAGCAGCTCAAAACTTTCTGAGTGGATGAAACGTCCATAAACGGATGCTGGATGGATAGAGAGGAAGCAAAATGGAGGCAGTGAGTACAGAACGGATACATCGCATTAACCAACGGATGGCAAGCTTTTTTGTCCGTTTTACATCCTCTTTGCATCCGTTGGTGCAGTGTGTCAGGGGCTTAAGAAAAGACATCGTTGAACTCTTCAAGTATCTTAAATGCTTGCCCTATAGAGCATGTTTGCTCAACCTTGACAACTTTAAGATGTATGGACTTCAACTCCCAGAATTCCTCAATCAGCACCTTTTAACTTGCTTAAGGTTGAGCAAAATGGCTGTACAGTTAGACCTTGACTTACAACTACAATTGAGCCCAAAATATCTGTTGCTATAAACAAGACAGTTATCAAAATTACTTTTGCCTCATCTTACAACTTTTCTTGACACAGTTCTTAAGTGAATCACTTAAGTTGTTAAATTAGTAACACAGTTAAGTGAATTTGGTTTCCCCACTGACTTTGCTTGTCACAAGGCTGCAAAAGGTGATCACATGACACCCCTGGGCACTGCAACCATCATACATACATGCCTGTTGCCAAGTGACTTAATTCTGATCATCTGACTATGGGACGTTGCAATGATTACATGAATACTGGCCATAAGTCACTTTTTTCAGTGCCGCTTTAACTTTGAATGTTCACTAAATGAATAATTGTAAGCTGTACGGATTGCTTAACAACTGATTGTTTAGTGACTGAAATTATGATAGACCTTCCAGGTTGAACTTACAAATTGGTTGTGGAGTTATGACAGTGGCATGTGCACACATGCACACACAGTTATATGACTCCATTTTGAGTATTTGGTGATTAACTCAATTTTACAGCCAGTTGCACAGTTCCATGGTCATTTGACCATGATTAACACTGTTTGGCAAATTCCAGCCATTTTGGCTGATTTCTAGCAAAGAAAAAGCAATTATAGGAATGAACTTACTTTATAGACACCACATTTGCTTTCAGAGCACTGTGTTCACTCTATGACTGCTGCAAAAAAAGGTCATAAAAATAAGTTGGTTGCATAAATGCTTTGACCATCATGACTTATGATGGAAATCCTGGCTCCATTACAGTTGCTAGTTGATAACTATCTGTAGAAGAGGAGTTAACCTGTTTTCTATTGCCCCACATGGCAGGACAAATGGGATGAAGTGAAAAGGAAAGTACACCTGGGTTAGATATTTGGAGGAATTTTCTTCAACTAGTGGAATTAGTTGCTTTCTGGAGTGATAGGTTCTTATCACTGGAGATCTTCAAATAAGAGTCTGGATAACCTTCCATCCCAAATGCTCTAGCAAATTCTGTATGGACCCTAACCCTAATAGGCAGGTTAGAATAGCTGAACTCTGCAGTCTCTTCCTATTCTATAATTGTATGAAAAAGGATGCACAAAGTTTAATTAAGTGAATGAGTCAATTTGAAGCTAAGTCATGAGCCTGTGATTCAGCATAGATTTATCATGCACATAAATACAACTTTCCAGTGGCCAACCAGTGCCCAAGAAAGGCAACCCACAATCTCGAGATCCTTTATCTGTCACAAACAGTGGGAAGAGGACATGAACTATATTTGAAGCTTCAAATCATAATCATTGTACATTTATACTACAGTGAAAGTTAGATATTTTAATACTGATATTGTAGTATATCACATAACTGATAACGGCTAAAGAATTGTCCAGCTGATCTAGACATTATTTTACAAGGGAAAGCTGAATTAGTTTCTTGTTCTACGATGGACACAAAACTTAAATTTGCATAAATGCACCTGCTCACTTGTCTTCCTGATTTTACTGTCAATCTGACCTCGGGTCAAAACATGTTTTTGTTTATATAATTTAAAAGTACAATATTCCCTGAAGGCATTACCTAAACAAAATGAACATTATTCTGTTTTGCAATCCTTTCCTTATGAAAATGTTAAAGCACCTGCCAATTTTTTTTATAATGATAAAAGCTTAACAAAAAAAGATGTTAGAAAAGACAGTATAGCAAGATGAGTTATAACTGTGAAGAAAGTTCCCAAAAATAAAAAATTCTGTACAGATATAGATTAATACCCACAAAGGTTAAATAGATAGCCTATTAATAGCTATCTGTGCATTCTATAAATATTACTAATTTCAGAACTTCTTGTGTAGAATAAAACCTACCGTATATATTGCCTTCTAAACTAGACCTGCATAACACGGAGCCCTCCAAGAATCTTGTGAAGCCTACCAGTTTGTTTGTTTGTTTGTTTTTAAAAAAACCTCAATTTTCTTCCACGAAATATTACTGCTGCCAAGCAGGATCTGCAGCTGCCCCAAAAGACACATTGCCAAGCACATCCAATGCCTCCAGGACTTAACCAGTACTGCTAGCCCAAGGGCTGCCATTGCGTTAGCCACCAAAATAGTGATCAGTGTGACAGGTATTCCTTTGCAGCCCACTGCTATTTTTAAAAATGTCAAAGTAGCCCTTTCTCTTTCACTAGCTTTGCAGCTGTGTTGCAGATCATTCCAATCAAATCCCAGAAGAGCGCCATCTCTAAAAAAATGGACAAGAAGGCAGTTCTAAGCAAGTCTACATATCTTCATGGAAGATGGGAAAAAGTTTATTATTTGTGATTGCTAATTATAAGGAAGTCCATGTAATGAAGCAATCACCTTGAGGACTAGAAGCACGTTCACCTTCTGCTCTAAAATCTCAGTGGGGGACATTGGGCCAGTTATACTCAACCCAGCAACAGGGTGATTCATCTGGGCATCATGATGGAAAAGGGATTCCTATCTATGCCCTCTGACCTTCTGAGGAAAATTGGGCTATAAATCCAGTGCATGAATAATTTAATGAAGCGGTTTTCTACAAAGTTGTACACATGAAGCCTGAAAAACAAGATATGAAAGTGATTATAATAAAAGGAAAAGTATTGTTGAGTCGATGGTGCTTATTTCTGAAGCAGCTAGGCAGGATTATAGTGTACAGCAGGTTCTGATCTGTCTTTCAAGATCTGCAGGGATCTGGGATTTTTTTTTTTTTTTAAGCAGCTACAGTATCACACAGCAATGCAGCAAGGAACAAGTGACTAAAGAGAGAGTCAAGACTGGGAAACCTCAGAAAAGGAAAATTCCATAACTTTTCAAGCAGTTAACTTTTAAGGAGGCACTGAGTAGCCCACTGGAGAAGAAACACGCTTTTTTTGCTTTGGGTAAACATCCATTGGTGGATCTTTTCCAGAATATGCATGTCTATCAAGAGAAAATTAAACAGAGTTGCCAGTTCTTAGGGTTTTTTTTGTTTTCCTATGCCAGCTACCAACATTAAACACAAAGCTTAAAAGGTATACTGCAAATAAGGCTTGAAAAGCAAATCATCACAAGGTTACATGCTGTCACTGTAGATTCACATACAATCCTCTGCACCATTCATTAATCAAAACTGGTGGGCACTGGACTGATCACAAGTCTGTGCTACTTCAGATGGCAGGAACAAATAAATCCCTGGTCTCATTTTTTACTTTGTCGTGCATCCTGAAACCCCTCGAAGGATACGCTGTTCATTTGGTTGCCTAATCACTCACAATGGACTTAGGATACATTGTGTAATCTTTCCTAGTAACTAGTTCCAGTCCAAAAAGAAAAGAAAAAAAGAAAGGGGAAAAAAAAAAAAACAGCACTAAAAGCCAAAGATTAAAACAAACACACAGAGCTAGTTGAACTGGAAAAAGGCATCTCCATGTAAAGGTTTCGTTTCAACTTCTACAAATTTCAGATTGTCAAGTAACCAAGAATAGTTCCACGTGTGTGATGCAGAAATAAGTTACATGATAGTCAAAAGTAGCATATCACAAGCCACAATTCAAACATGAACTATAGGGCACTGACCACAACTTCCACCCCATGTGTTTATTTGTTCCATTAATGAATAACCTTCGTGTGAGGACTTGAAAATTCAATATAGATATATTTTAGAATATAACACATCTCGAAGAAGATTACCTCACAAGTAACAGCATCCAAAAAGGTACCGTTCATATTTTTATTATCTAAAAGGAGAGAATGATACTTTGATATAATATAAAATGAATATCAAAAAGAAAACAAACAAACAATAGAATATGCATTGAGAGAGTCCCTTACAACCTTTCCCATACTGAAAGACATCCGGAAATACCCAAATTTGAGGACATTCTACCCTCTTCTCAAACCTAGAAAAGCCCCCCACCCCCGTCTTGAACCACGATTGATGCAGCCAGCGAATTAAATTGTAGCAGAAAGGTGTGGAGGGAAGAATTTAATCTCCAAGTCAAGATGAAAGAGAGGGAAATCATGTGACCAGGAGAAACGTTTATTCCTCCCGCAGAATAGTTACCTCAACCTTCCTAACACAGATAAAATATTTCGTGCACATCACCAAGCAAAAGACGCAAGAGCTTCTGTCGCCCTTGTGAAGAGATCATATCTTGCCAGTTCCTATTTCAAGGCCAATGCAAGGCGAACACAAGCAGGCAGGATCGGGAAACAAACACTGAATCCCGAATGTGTTGGAAAGTCACCCGGGAGGAATGAAGCCGCACCGAGTGTTTGGGGGAGGAGGGAGCCAGCCGGCATTTCAGACGCACAAAAACGACCCAGTTTGCCTTTTGTCCCCTGCGGTCTGTCAAATAAACCAAAGGCGGGCGGGGAAAGGAATCTCTAAATCAAGGCTTTTCTGGAGACACGAGAGAGACGGGGGCTCACTTGCCTCGAAGATGCCCGCCCAGCATTTATGACTTTTCAACGGAAACCCGGGAGGGGCCAGGCTTTAGCGGCGGGTCCCGAAACCGGACTGCAAGCCAACCGGGAACGCCGCGTTTTCTCAAAGAGCTTCCCGCCACTCACCGTAGATCATGGCCAGGCCGGTCTCATGGAGGAAGCGGACCCGGCGATGCTTGAAAAGCCAGATGGTGAGAATGGTGAGGGTGAGGAGGAGAATGAACGTCAGGAGGCTGACGCTGTCCTGCCGGTGGCTCTCCTCCGCTTCTTTCTCCGTGGCGATCTCCTCCATGGCGCTGCTGCTGCTCCGTTCTCCCAGGCACAGCCCAGGGGAGAGGACCGGGGAGAGGACGAGAAGCAGGAGCCGCAGACGCGCCATGGCAGGTTCCCCTGGAGCACCGCTCGTGCCCGCCCGCGTCCTCTCGGCGCGCCGAGCTTCCTGCCAGCGGCCACTGCAGCAGCCCGGGCCAGGCTCCGCTCGGGCGACGGTGCTGGGCCGCTCAGGCGAGTCGCCGCTCCTGGCAAAGCAGGCGCAAGCGACTTCGACGGGCAGGTACGCCGAACTCCACCCGTCGGCGTCGCAGCTCCGGCATGAAGTTTGCCGAGAGGCGCTCGCTCTCCCCGCCTCGTTTCTTCGAGGCCGGCCACGCTTTAGGGGAGCGCGCCGCCCGCTCGCCCCCCCCCCTCCCTCTGCACAGGGGCGGGGTCTCCGCTTGCAGCAGAAAGAGGCGAGAGAGTGGGCTGCACCATTGCAGGCTGAGGGAGGGGGTGTGGAAACCTCCCCTGGAGGCTCTCCTGCCTCGAAGCAAAATTTATCAGGACTTGGAAAGCGAGCCCCGAGAAAAGGCTCTTCGATCGCTTGCTTGAATGACAGGAAGAATTGTAGTCAGGTTTCGAAATAGAATTACCTCACACACCCCTCCGAAAAAAAAACACAACAACACACAACAACCCCCCCCCCAAAAAAAAATAAATAAATCTTCGCATCACGAGGCTGTTCGGTCCGTCTTTTATTCGGCTGAGGGAACTCCTGTTAGTTGGGAATAAACTGACTTGCGAGGGAGGTTCGTTTCTATCTGCTCCTTCGGAAGGCGGATTCTGTGCTTGCGGCTTTTGGCCCCTTCCCCCAGTTGCAAGCGGAAAGTTTAAAAAAAAAAAAAAAAAAGACGTGGATGAAACCAGGAAATTAACGGCAGGCCAATTTGGGACTGTTAATAACCCCAGCCTTCAAACCGAGGTCTTAAAACAGTTGATCATCTTCAGTTCTTCGGCTCGATGGCTGGGTTTGCATGACCTCGTTAACAAGTTCGCCTCCCCAGCTGTCTGGCTTATTTCCGTTGTATGTTCATCCCATCTATGTGGTTCAATTATGACTTGGAATTTATTTCATTTATTTGTTTCGTTGTCAAGCGATTATAAGACAACAGGTATAAGTATAAACATAGTTATGAATACATGAAACGGATACATATAAGAGAAATAAAAAGAAACAATAGGACAGGGACGGTAGGCCGCGCTTATGCACGGGCCCCTACAGACCTCTCAGGAAAGGGGTGAGGTCAATAGTAGACAGTCTAAGGTTAAAGTTTTGGGGGTTTGGGGAAGAAACCACAGAGTCAGGTAGAGCATTCCAGACATTGACCACTCTGTGGCTGAAGTCATATTTCCTACAATCAAGTCTGGTGTGGTTAACCTTGAGTTTGTATCTATTGTGTGCTCTTGTACTGTTATGGTTGAAGCTGAAGTATTCATTGACAGGTAAGTCACTGCAATGTATGATTTTATATACTATACTTGTATCGGACCAAAGGCAGCATAGTTCTAGGTTTTCTAGGTCTAGAATTTCGAGTCTGGGGGCATCAGGTATTCTGCAAGGAGTAGAGGAGTGGAGAACTCTTCTTGTGAAATATTTCTGGATTTTATCAACTGTTAATATCAGATACGTAATGTGGGTATGTGGTCCAAACCCAGAATATTGTGGAAACCATCGTTTATTCTGGGCAAGCAGGTTGTCAATGCACTTAGGATTGTATTAGTGGCTACGACTGATAGGAATCAACCACTAGGTACAAGATTGTCCCTTCCGTAAACACATTTACTTGGGAGTAGGCAGTACTGAAGACTTCTGCAAATTTTGCTGCATAGATTTGTGTACTGCAGTCCTGAAAGAAAATCTGTGTTTCGCTAAGTCTCTTCAAAGTACTGGGAAATTTTCTAATTTGTTTTTCAGGTGTAGCGTTTTCACATGGTGGTTTATAAAAATATGTTTAAAACAAATCACTGGTAGCAAAAGAAAGTCCAGGACTGTATTGGTTGGAAACATGCAGAAGAAGCCTTCATTCTGCAGTCGATAGACAATGATGATGATTAAATGGCTTACGTAACTACTTCAAATTAATGTTGTAAATAAAATTCAAAACAGGAGTACCTTGAAAATTAAATGTAAACAATGCTAACTGCACATATCTTAAGTTTTTTTGTGTTGAGCTGTGATGAGAAAGTAAATACTTCATCAGAGAAGAAACTCCCAAAGTTATTGAAAAGGGTTTTGGTTCAACGATTCTGTTTCAGCATCAGTCTTGCTCTACCACTTAAGAATAATGATGCTCAGAGGATATAATTGCCAAGAGTTTTGTTGTAATAATTATCAGACATATAAATACTCAAAGCAGTATTAAACAAATGGAAAGTATTAATCATAGTACACTCCTTTGATTGCAATTCTGAGACAAGTATTGAGTTTGCTTTCTAATAAGTGTGAATTGTGGTTCTACACAATTAGGTAAATTTAGCTAGTTCAGTTCCGCCCCCCATGTTGTCATTTTAAACTTCTTGATTATTTTGTATTTTATATTATCATCAATTGGGTTAATTAATTCCTCTGATATTTTTTTTTTGACAAAAAATGATAATGTTTACTTCCCTGACTGTTGAAAACGTTATATTAATCAGGAATAAATATAGTCACCTCCTTGACAAGAAGCCATTGCTAGATGTAACCATAATGAACAATTTTTGTCCAGTAAAAGTTGTCCAGGAAAGTTATTTGGAAGGAGGTTGCACAATAATTTCAGAGGATCCTGGACAAAACTGATTTATTCTAGACTCATTTCAATTGATTTCAGACCTGAGTATGGGACTCACATAGCATTGGTTGTACTTTTGGATGACCTCTGGCATGAACAGGGAGCTTGCTCTCTGTTCCATCCTTGCTCTCCTTGACTTCTCAGTGGCTTTTGATATCATGGCATCCTTTTCAAACCATGGCATCCTTTTGAGCCAGTTCTGGGAACTGGGAATGAGTAGCATTCACTGTACTGGGTATACTGTGTATACAGTGTTGTTTTTCCTTCTTCCTCTGGGATTGGTTCCTGTCAATGTTGATTGGGAGTGATAAGTCCTGTTTTCATCCCCTGCCTGTTGGGGAATTTTCAGGATTCAATATTCTTTCCACTCCTGTTCAACATACGTCACAAGTGTCAAAGTCATGTTGACATAATGTGACATTTCGTGACGTTTCCCCCTTCGCAGAGCTTGGCTGGCACGTGACACATCTGGCCCATGGGCTGCCTGTTTGACACCCCTAATCTACACAAACTCACTTGGTGAGGTATTATCACTATGCTGGAAATAGCCAGCTTTCTGTCTCATCTCTTGGTAAATTATGTGATATTGTTGAGATTCTGCCCCAGTGTCTCGAGGCTATAGGTGTTCAACAGGCTTCAGCTGAGTTCTAGCAAGACTGAGTGGTTGGAGATATACAGGTTCCAGGGGTTCATCTTTAGTTCTGGATGGGATTGCCCCAAATAGATGTAGTGCATAAACTGGGGTTCTCTTGGACTTACAACTCCTACTCAAAGATCAGATAACAGAGGGCTTCTGTGCAATTTCATGTTGTGCAATTGAGTCTGTTCCTGCATTGGAAGGTTCTGCTTGCAGTTATTTGTGCCCTGGTCACTCCTTGAATGGATTATTGTAATGCACTCTTCTTTGGCCTACCCTCAAGAACTACAGTTGGTACAAAATATCACATCGTGAGCATTTATGCATGGTCCTTAATCAGTGCACGGTACATTTCTATTCCATATCTTGGTTGCTAAAATGTTTATTGATTCAATTAATGGTGCTGGTAATCATCTATAGAACCCTATACAGCATGGGGAAGGGTTGAAGGGCTGCCCCTCCCCAGTTGCATCCACCTATCCAATCAGATCTGGTAGAAGAAGCATATTATGAGCCCTATCTATGAGAGTATCATCTAGTAGGATCCAAGAAGACAGCCTTTTCTGCTGTGGTGTCCACCCTTTGAAACATCATTTCCACATATCTTAAATTGGCTGCAGCCCTGGCCTTTAAGACGTGGGTTTTTGGCAACAGAGGTTTGGCAATGGTTGGGAACTTTTACAATGGATGAGTTGAGATGGATATAGCTGCTGTTCATGTCTTTGTTTTTAGCGTGATCATGGGTTTTATGTGTTATATTTTAACCATTTCAACTGGTGGTTTTTAACTGTCCAGAGTTAATTAGGTGAGATGGTAGCCATATTGTTTGAATAAATATGGTATGTATCTATTTAAAATTAAATTCTATAAATGCCAGCAAATACAAAATTAAGACACAAAGACTTTGTACCATGTTCCAATATAAACCTCAGCAAGTCCTATGTACATTTATTTGATATATGTTCAATTAAATCAAGAAGCATTTACTTATTAAACATGCATAAAATAGGTTTACTAGTCCTTTGGAATAATTGATTTTCATTTGCCTAATTACACAAGAATTTATGCTACTCTGTATCATAAAGGAAGATTAACAGTTTTGTAGTAGCTACTGAGATCCTACGGATGACGCTAGATGCTAGCAGCAAACTGCAGTGTCTAAAAACCTGTATAGGGCCTCTTGTCTACTTGCATGATCTCATCCTCTATCTGTTGGGTTGGAAAGTCCTGGACTTTCCAGACGTATAGGTGATGTTGTCACACAGCACCAACGGATGGAAAGAGGATGTAAAATAGAGAGAAACACTTGCCATCCGTTGGTTAACGCGATGCATCCGTTCTGTACTCACTGCATCCGTTTTTCATACTCTCTATCCGTCCAGCATCCGTCTACTGACATTTCCTCCGCTAAAAAAGTTTTGAGCTGCATAAAACTTTTTGAGTAGATAAAGTATCCAATGCGTCCGTGATACATCCGCTATGCATACGGGGAACATCCGTTATACGTCCGTCGTCATCTGTTACGCATCCGCTATATCCGCTAGGCATCCGCTGCGCATCCGTGCAACTCGCATCCGCTCCAGCGGAAAACGGACACAGGGAGGAAGCGAAACGGACGCGGAACGGACATACAGCGTTAGTAGCACGGACTTAGAAAGGATGAAAGTGGATGCAGCTTGCATACAAAGCATTAAAACAGAAAAAACGTTCGTATACGGGATGGATATTTAGGATGTCTGCAGGATGCCTAGAGGATGCAAAAGGACACCTAGCGGAAAACCTATATTTCCTATAAAAAGGGGGAGAAATCACCTGGATCTCACTTTCAGTCCAGCAGCCCTGCAGTGAAGACCTCTTCAGCCTTAATCTGGCTCTTGCTCTTCCACAACATCCAGTCATCTCCACCGTGGATCATCACACACTCCTTTTGGTAGCCGCCATCGTTCTACAATAGTGCGAAGCCCTCTACAGGCTCTTTCACCTGTTCTACGCAAGGAAAAGGAGGCGTCCAAGAAGTGTGTGGGTCCAAAGATGGATCGCAAGAAGAGCCGAGTATGGACTGTATGACAAGCTGGTGGTGGAGCTGAGGAACGAAGACCCTTGTGCATTCCAGAACTTCATGTGGATGCCGCCAGCCATGTTTGATGAAGTTGTGCAGCGGCTGACACCCAGGTTGACCAAGGCAAACACCAACTTTTGGCCCAGCCTGGACCCTGGGCTGAAGGCGGCACTGACTCTGTGCCACCTGGCCTCAGGGACCACGTACAGGAGCATGAAGTATGCCTGGAGGGTGCCACACAAAAACATCAGCATTGTGGTCAGAGAAGTGGTGCAGGCCATCATCAAAGAATACCTGGAGGAGCTCCTCCAGTGCCCCTCCACTGAAGAAGGCTGGAAGAAGGTTGCAGAGCAGTGGTATCAGAAGTGGAACTTCCCCCACACCATTGGAGCCATAGGTGGGAAGCACGTGGCCTGCAAAGCTCCAGCCAACTCAGGGTCCACTTATCACAACTACAAGGGCTTTTTCAGCATCATCCTCTTCGCCATGGTCGATGCTGACTACAAGTTCATGTACATTGATGCTTCAGGCAACGGGTCATCTTCAGATGCCCTGGTATACAACGCCAGTCACCTCAAGGAGGGGTTGGAACGCAACCTCATCATGGGCTTCCCAGATCCAGACCCCCTGCCCAATGAAACACAAGATGTGCCCTACTTCATTGTGGGGGATGATGCCTTCTCCCTCAGAACCTACCTCATGAAGCCCTACACTTCCAGATGCCTCACCCGTGAAGAGAGGATCTTCAACTACAGGCTGTCCAGGGCAAGGCGGGTGGTGGACAACGCCTTTGGCATCCTGGCCAACAGGTTCCAGGTACTTCTCACCACCATGCAGCATCGCCCAGAGACCGTGAGGAACATCGTGGAAGCTTGCTGCATCCTGCACAATCTCATGCGCACACGCTACCCAGTGTTGCAGAACAGGCTTGTGGACCGCCAACAAGGCAATGCGGACATGGAGCCTGGTGAATGGAGGCATATCCCTGCCCATCCCACTGCTGTCCTAACCCATCCCACAGCTATTACCCATCCCACAGGTATCCCTGCCCATCCCACTGCTATCCTTACCCATCCCAAGCAAAGATAAAGTCAACAGGTAGCAACCCAGTCTCTAGCACTCTTCTCAGTCACTCTAAGGCATGCCCATAGTCTCAGGGGTGAAGGATCCAGGTGCTGTGGAGGTGGCTGCTGCTGGAGTGCTGGTCTGAGGCACCATTGGGGTGCCTGGCCCCGAGAGGACAACAGGGGACAGTGTGTGGAGGAAGCTCTCAGAGAGCTGGCTCAGCCCCGTGATGTTGAGAGCCCCTTCCTCCATGACATGGGGTGTCAGCCCCAATACCGAGGACAGATGTTCTGAGGCTGGGCTTGGCTGTGGGGTGGAGGAAGGAGGAGTGTAGTGGGGCTGTCTGGTCTGCAGCTGAGCGAGGTGAGGCGTGGGTGGCATCTGTGGCATCGGTGGCGTCGGTGGCATCGGTGGCGTCAGTGGCTTGGAAGGGCTGTGACATCACCTGGGGTGGAGGAGCAGACCTGGACTGGGTCAGAGCAGGTTCAGCTGGGCCTGGAGGGTTGTGCAGAAGACCTGTGATCCTCTCCTTTATCACCTGGTACTGGGATTCGAACATGTCCATGAGGGTCTGGTTGACATAGGTGAGGAAGGGCTTTCTGTTAGAGGATGGTATGTCGGAGTGTACCAGTTGAGAGGGTAGATCTATGCTGCTTTTGATGGTGTCCCTGATCTCCAGCAGGACAGTGTGGCTCTGCCCCTCTGGTCTGGCTCTCTGCCTGCTTTCTGTGGAGGTGGAGCTGGGGGTGGGGGTGGGTTGGTCTCTGGTGGCAGTGCCCTCTCCTTGCTCCCACTGCGTCGGGGTCCTCCACGTGCTCCACCACGGGGAGTGCAGCTGTCAGGGTCTCCATCGTGGGATGCTTCACAGATACCTGCCTGGACACAGGAGCTGACTCTTGGCCAGAAGAGGACTGGCTCTCTGTGGGCTGCCTGAGAGAGAGGGTAGACAGAGGGGCTGCTCCTCGGTGGCAGACCTCACCCTCCAAGAAGCTGCACTTGGCCATCACGTAGGTCTCCCGGTCGGTGAGCTTGACCGCGGCCTGGCCAGACCTCTTGAGGTGCAGCTTCCCGTACCAGGTGTGCATGTACTTCCACCAGCCGAGGAGGACCTCTGAAGTGTAGCCCAGGCTCTCCGCCTTCTCTCTCCAAGCCGCCTGCTTCCGCTTGGTGTCTCGATAGAGCCTGTGTCCCTTCCGCCACAGGTACTCGTTCTCCCTCAGCCATTCGAGCACCTCATCCTCATGTTCCTCTTTGATGGAGTACTGCCTCCTCTCCCTATCTCGCGTATGCCTCTTCCTCCCTCTGGCAGGGCCTTCTGGGCCCTCATCAGAGGGGCTTTGAGGTTCTAGGGGATGCTCCACCACACCACCACCAACAGCAGCAGCAACAACAGCAGCAGCAAAAGGAACACCAGCAGGACCAGCAGGACCAGGAGCACCAGCAGCACCAGCAGCAGCACCAGCAGATTAAGCACCAGCAGAAGCACCAGCACCAGGAGCAGCGCCAGCAGAGTAAGCACCAGCAGAACCACCAGCACCAGGAGCAGCACCAGCAGAACCACCAGCACCAGCACCAGCAGAGTCAGCACCAGCAGCAGAAGCCCCATCAGAAGCAGAGTCAGTGCCAGGGGGTGGGATGGTGGCCCTGTCCTTCTTGCCAGGGCTGGCAGAAGATGGCACAGGCTTCCTCTTCTTCCCCATGGTTGTTGGCTGGAGATGTGTCTGGCAGCAGGTCTTTCCTCTGAATGGTGACCTGCTTCCAAGCTGCATCCTTTTATATCCACAGGGCTGACACAATGCATCCTCCCCACATGTGCAGTGAACGCTTTGCATCCGCTAGGCACCCGCTAGCCTTCCGTGATGCATCCGCTATATCCGCTCGGCATCCGCTCGGCATCCGTTCCTTCCGCTGCGCGTCCACTTCGCTGTGCTCCCCCGGAAGCCCTGTGGATGTGCCATCCGCTTCCATCCTCTTCCATCCGCTAGGCTTCCATGGAGCATCCGCTTTCCATCCTGGCTACGTCCTCCCCCCGTCCGTTCCTTTCTGTTTTTGTCTGCTCTGTTTATGCAAATTTGGGGCACTTTTGAGAGCAGATAACAACGGATGGAAAATTTTCTTGTCCGCTGTGTCCTTTTTACATACTTTTTGCATCCGTCGGCCTATGTGACAGGCCCTTAACATCACCACTAGTTTTAAGGATTGGTTGGGAGGTTGTACCAATGTGGATGGGAGGTTTCACCCATGTGGGATCTATTCTCCAATCCAAATACTGTATCTATGCTACTCTTCCTTGCTTGTAAAAATGGTATAAAAGAATAAACGCTGCCCAGGCAGTGAGACATCTTGGCACCCTGCACAATGACTGATCTTTGAAATCCATCTCAGTTTTTTTTCTCAGAAACTAATATACTTGATCACATGCTTGGCAACATGAGATAATACATGTAATACAAAAGCAGATCATAAAGTATTTATTACCAAGGCTACATCTTCAGTCCAATCTGATTCTGAGTTCACCAGCTGGAAAGGAATACGAATTTCAAGAACAGAAAGGCCACAAATGATCAAGAGACAATTTCCTTCTATTTTAAATCAACTAGGCATTTTTGGATCATCTTGAAATTAATTCACAGAAAAAGAGAAGAATCAACAAGTATTGAGTTACATCCTTTGAACATGTTGATAAGACCAGTGATCCCCAACCCCCAGTCCATGGACTGGCATTGGTCCGCGACCTGTCAGGAACCAGCCTGTGCAAGCAATCGAAGCCCCTTCCCTGCACAAGCAGAACTATGAAACCACTTCCCCACCTGGTCTGTCGAACAACTGTTCTCCAAGGAACCAGTCCATGGCACCCAAAAAGTTGAGGGCCACTAGATTAGACTGAAGAGGCTGGGATCTGGGACTAGAAGACCATGAGATTGGGACTACTGTTTTCTTCCTTTGACTTTGGAAGTCAAACCATCTCCTTTCATTTAAGGTTCTGCTTTATAAAAGAAGATAGCCTATTATATCACAGAAAAGGGCTATTTTGACACAAACCACTTTTCTAATATTATACTTAAGAGCTGTTACAATTTTCTTCCCCTTGAGTTTAATAGGATTAAATTATAAATTGCACGCTATTCATATAGGATGCTGTAATTTATTCTGCAGCAATAAAAGTTAATGCATTAATATGATTCAAATATATTTTTCATGTTCGTGTCATCTCAACATGCAAAAAATAGGTAGCAAATTAGGTTTTGGTTTTTTTAAAGTGACCTGCTTGGTACTTGAATGATAGACCACCAGAAAATGCTAGAGACATATGTTAGAGAGGGAACAAAATCTCCTCTGGAGAAGGAAATAGCAAGAAGACTATGTGGATATATTTAGATTGTGATAAGCAGTTGAGATTTAGCTTAAGGCCTTTACTTTGTTTGCTTCTCATTACGTATACATAGGACTGCTTTCTTAACTCTTCACACATTTTTAATAGAGGCTTCATATTTCAAAATCATTGGGAGCTAGCCAGCATACAAATTTAACAAATAAAATACTGTCTAATCATCTCAGCTGCCTAGCAAAATGTTGGCAGATGCTATTGACTAAATAAAATGTGCACAAGGGATTTTAGTTCTGTAAATTTAATAGAGTAGCAGGAAACAGTGAGTCCCAGTCCAGCCTCCAGCACAAAGCCAGCTGTGAAATTTTGTACCAATTGCTCAATTATGAAAGTCTTGCCAAGAAAACTTGAGGGACTTGTCCAGCCTGTTGTTGGAATCAAAACTAACTTGAAGGTACAAAGCAAATAACAAACTCTGCTCCTACTGAGTGATTATGTGCCATCAAGACATTGTCAGCTCTTAAGCTAGGTCCCACTGGCCGACGGATGCAAAACGTATGCAAAAAGGACACAGCGGACGAGCAAAATTTTGGGGGTGCTCCATCCGTTGCCTTCCGCTCCAAAAAGTGGCAAAAATTTGCATAAACAGAACGGAAAAGAAAGGAAAAGAACGGATGTGGGTAGTATGTAGCGGGGATGTTAAACGGATGTTCATAGGAAGCCTAGAGGATGTATATAGGATGCAAACCGTTCACTGCTCATCCTTTCTATTTCCGTGCTACTAACGCTGTGTAGACGTTCTGTGTACCTTTTGTTTCCTCCCTCTTTCCGTTTTCAGCTGCAGCGGATGTGAGTTGCGCGGATGCCCAGAGGATGCAGAGAGGATACAGCGGACGTTTAACGGATGATAAACGGACTTAGAACATTTGTTGCTCGGATGTCACGGATTTACATCGTACACGGCGGAAAGTTCATCCGTTCACAAAGTTTTGTGCAGCTCAAAACTTCTTGCGCGGATGAAATCTCAGTGGACGGATGCTCAGAGGATAGAGCGTATGAAACACGTATGCAATGAGTACACAACGGATGCATAGCGTTTTCCAACGCTTTTTAACGTTTTACATCCTCTTTGCATCCGTTGGTGCAGTGGGACAGGGGCTTTAGTAACCATAGATTTTTCTGCATGATCTGTTCCCCCTAACTTGATCTTTCCAATCTTCCATCAATTACCACTGTAACTGAATCCATCCAGCTTATTGCTGGTCACCCTCTTCTCCTTGTTTCCACTTTTTCTAGCACAGAGCCCTTGTTCAGAGAGCTGGGTATATAATGTGTCCAAACTAGGATAATTTGATCCTGGTCATCTGTGCCTCAAGTGAGAACTCTGGCTAGAATGCTAATGTTTATCTTAATAATCTATATAGAGGAACCGTTTATGTTTCCTTAGAAGTCCCATCATATTTAGTAGAAGCCTCTTCCCAAGTAAGGAGGCATAAAAAAAGCTTTCATTGGACAGTATTCCACTTTTTAATGTGTGATTACAAAATAAAATCGTAAGATATAATATTTTACTCTTAAAAGTAAAATATTATATCTTAAAAACCAGAACAAACTTCCTGGTACTTTCCAGGCAAGAGATAAAATCTGTACAGGTCATGCTATCATAAATGTATCATAAAATAGCCGACCATTCCAGTCAGCAGCATAATTCACGCTACTTTACTACACCCAGGAAAGCAGGATTCGTAGGTTCACATGCAATTGATCTTTTAAGGCTGGTAACATTATTCTTTGTGCCTTCGGGCATCAGCAGAATGCTTTTTTTTTTTCCTTTTCCCCCCGCACTGAGCAACCTGTGCGCGCAGCCTACTCGAGGTTTCCGCAGCGACATCGGACGGCCCTCCTCACACTTGTGTTAAAAACGCCCTTTCGTTGCCGCCGCCCCCCCGCCCCCCCCCCACGCCCCTAACAAAAGCAACACATCTCGGAGCGCGCGCGCAGAAGGGCGACAACGGCTCGCGCTTTTTTTTTTTTTTTAAACAGACAATTCGTTTCCCGGCTTCCAGCTCACAACGGCGAGCAGCGGGGCCGTCGACCCGCGTCGTTGTTTGTCAGCGAACCAGATTGACGGAAATCTTGGATGTGCGATGCTGATTGGGAGAAACGGCGGGAAGGGCGGAGCCGCGGTCGCCATGGGAGACCGGTGAGGGAGAAGCCGGAAGCAGCCGCTTTCAGGAGGGGGTGGGGCGTATTCAGTTATATTTCCTTCGCGGGAGGCTCCGTGAGGGAAGCTGTTTGCGGTGGGTGGGTGGGTGTCCGTGTTCTGAGGTGAAGGAACAGATTATGGGCTGCTTCTTCTCCAAGAGGCGGAAGCAGGCCAAAGAGACGAAGGCTGGCGCGGAGAGCGGAGATCGGAATGGCGCTCTGTCCGCGGAGGCCGACAAACAGCCACAGTACAGTTGGGACCAGCGAGCCAAGGTAACCGCGGTTTCCTCCTCTGAAAGCGGCTGCCCTCGGGGGTGGGGTGGGCGTTTGCTGCCGAGCGCACAGGGCTACTTCCTCTTCTTTGCTGGTTTGCGTTTGCACAAAATATTGGGATCCATGGGGCTTGGCTGGTGGTGTGTCACTTTGGCTAGATCGGGGGGGGGGGGGGGGGGGGGTCGCCAACCTTTTGGACCTCAGGGACCAACAAACTCATAATTTTAAATCCCGCGGACCAGAGAAACCCTGGGGAAAATCCCCCCAAAAAATCTGCAGGAAAATTCCCCACCCCATTTTCTTACTGATGGATCATTCTTTATTTGGGATCATGGGGGCGGGGGGGGGGGGGGGGAGAGAGAGAGAGAGAGAGAAGAGAGAGAGAGACTTCTGGCTTCATGCAAGGAAAGCAGCAGAAGCAGCAAAAGTCTTTCTTTCTCTCCCCCCAAACTCTGCCAGAAATGAATCTTTGTGAGACTTGTCAGGCCAGGGCAGCCTCTTGGAGCAAGATGTCTTGCAGGGTCCCAAAGACTCATTTCTGGTGGAGTTTGGGGCAGAGTTTTGCTGCTTTCCTTGCATGTAATCGGAAGCAGAAAGAAGCAGCCCGGTGGCCAGGCCCCCTCCCCTCACTATCATGTTGTGTGTAATGCAAAGACACAACAAGCCTTGTGTTCCCACGGGCCAGGTGGACGGCGCAGCCTTGTGTTCCCACACAGCCTGGATTAATTGCTTTGGGGGTGACATTTCTTTGCGGACCACCATTGGTCACCGGCCCATTGGTTAGCGACCACTGGGCTAGATCATGAATCATCAGTGTGTCTGGGTGAACCCAATTGGTTGAGTTAATCCCGTTTCCTGCGATACATGAGCCGTTCCTTTGAAACAATAGAAAATATTGGTAGCTCTGGTTTTAGATTTTGGCAGCGGTTTGATCTCCAAGCTTGCTTCAGTTTGGTTTCTGAACGTTTCGTTACCAGACTAGGTAACATCAGCAGGATTGTCTTGCTGTGTTTCTCTTGTTCTTCCGGGAACTGTTTCTTCTCTCCTTCCAAAGAGATTTTTCCAATGTCAGTTTTCCTCAAATGTTTACCATTCTAGCTTGGTTGGGAGAAGATCTCTCAAAAATATTGTGCTGAATGAAAATTCTGGGTGTTGTGCCGGATTTGGGGAAGCTTGCTTCAGCCCATCTTACACCTCACCATCACCTTTCGCTATTTTTTTTGCTTGCCTGCTTGGTCTTGTCGGATGATTCCTGTAAAGGACGGGCAGGCTGCTTGTGTGGCAAATAAACATTATCTGCAGCTTCTTTAGGATTTGAAAAGTTATTCTTGTTATCTCAAAAGATGTGTGATTAGATATTCTTTACCAGCCTTTAACCATCCTGGTGAATTTGAAGCATTGTGGTGAGTCTTTGTGTGGTCGGAAGCTTCCCGGCCTTTAGAAGCAGTGATTTGGGCTTGGGGCAGATAAATGGTATTTAAATTAGATTGCTACAGTGTATTTGTGCATGGGTGTCATAGATCAAAACAGCTGCAAACTTAGAGATACTGTAAGATGCTGAAATTAAAAAAATTAGGGAGCCTTTGGAGGAAACAGGTGTTGATGAAACTATCACGAACTAGTTTAGTATTGCCACAACCTTTCTTGTTGACTTTTGTTTTATCAGTTATAATTTAGTCTGTGCTGGACTTGGTAAATACTTAAACCTGAAAGTGATAGTACAGAGCACATCAATGTATTCTTGTGTACATAATCTAAGATATAATGATCTTCCTTTGTTTTCTATCTAGATATCTCTTGTGTATAAAAATGTGACTGCAGGTAGTGACACAAGCTTTTAATGTTCCCAGAGGGTTCTCTTTCTTTTTTTAATAAGTGAAGGTGTATGGGAGCCTCCCTTTCAAGATACATAACACTAACACATGAGTTATTTCTCCTTTATTTAAGAACATTTAGAGGGACGCCGTCAATTGTCCTTTACATTTGGTGCCTAAGGAAATGTTGAAATATTTTTTGACTCATTTCCTTGAGTAATGAAAATAACTTCTCTATGATTTGCAATGACTAAAGGCTGGAAGTTTTAGGGACTTCCATCTGCATTTTGGGCTGAGGTTATGGCTTTATTTGTCCTATTTGAGCTGCTTGCTCCATTGAGTTGAATTGAACATATCACCTTGGGATTTCCCACTGATTTCCTTTCCAGTGACAATCAGGCCACATATGGCATAATTTTCAAAGCTAAGTGATGACTTTCACCTATTTTAAAAAATTGTGGAAGCACAAAATGTTTAAAAGTGAAACATGAGATTTCCCCACCCTCCCCCAATTTTCTAATAAACATTCTTTTGAACTGGCTGCCACCTATTTTCCTACATGTTTCGTCCTGGTTATGGATGTAATATCAATATTTAGATTTATAAATGAATTTTGAATTAAAAACAAATTGCAGAAATTAATTGTATATTTTAACTAGTTTATAACTTACAAAATGGTATTTGAAATATAACAATTGAATCAGCTGGTGTTTTAGAATGGGTTATGCCAAGTAATAAATTTAACTTGTCCTAATATTAAGAAGAATTGAAATTAAGTTAGTTGAGGCTTTATAATAAAACATTTGAATGGGGAGGGTTTAACAAATATTATACAATGTATAATTTTGGTTTTTTCTTGAAATGATGGGGAACTTTTTTTTTTTAATTTTTATTGGTTTTTAAAACAAACATGAACAAACAAAACATAAAAACATCAGGCCATCTTCCACATATGTACATACAGTGTGCC
Source organism: Laticauda colubrina (assembly GCA_015471245.1). Taxonomy (NCBI): domain Eukaryota; kingdom Metazoa; phylum Chordata; class Lepidosauria; order Squamata; family Elapidae; genus Laticauda; species Laticauda colubrina. The sequence goes on from BLBF01000017.1 coordinate 34,623,968, forward strand.
GATTGGTTTACAAATTGTTTTGTGCTTCCATTTCGTAGTCTTCAATTACAATTACATTGTATATGATCTCGTATTTTCAATCCAATATTAAATACATTGGTATTTTTAATCGTTTGACTATACTTTTATTCATTCATGCTTTAGGAAATAATCATATTTTACTTAATTTGTTTTGTGACAATTCATATTATCATCCCAAATCTATCCTAAAATCATTTTACAGATACAATAAGGAAAGAATACATCTTTATATATTTATTTTCTAAAAGTCTACAGATTTCGTTACTATATTTTATTGTCTAACCATTGATAGAATAGACCCCAAATTTTATAAAATTGTTTATCATCCTGTTCTCTAATTTCAAATGTCAATCTGCTCATTTCAGCACATTCCAATATTTTCTTAATGATTTCCTCCTGTGATGGTGTTTTCTCATTTTTCCAGTTTTTAGCAAATACAATCCTAGCCACTGTTAATACATTTACAATCGGGTATTTCAAGTCTTTACTATATATTCCAGGTAAAATTCCCAATAAAAATATCTCTGCTTTCAAATCTATATGTTTTTTTGTCATTTTTTCCAACCACGTGTGGATTTTAGTCCAGTATTTTTTAGCATCCGCACAAGTCTACCACATATGGTAATATGAGCCAGGTGTCTGATGACATTTCCAACATTTTTTGGATTTATTCTTGAACATTCTTGCTATTCTTGTCAGGGGAAAATGCCACCTGTAAAACATCTTACACAAATTTTCTTTATATGCTGTTGACATTGTCATTTTATAATGTTGAGACCACAATTTTTGCCATTTCTCTAGATCAATCCCATATCCAAAATTTTCCCCAAGCAATCATAGTTTCTTTAACTTGTTCTTTTAGTTTAATTTCTAATAAATATCCATACAATTTTTAATCACCTTTTCATCATTACCTGTCAAAATCTTATCTAAATCAGTCAGTTTATCATAGAAACCTTCTGTTTTAGAATCTTTATCATACCTTGAATGTATTTGCGCATATGAAAACCAATTCATCTTTATGCCTTGTTTCTCTAGTTTGTGTATAGATTTAAGTTCACCTTTTTCATTCAATATTTTACCATATCTGTTTGTTCCTTTTTGTATATTATGCTTCAATAGTTGATAGCCAGACTGGAATTTTCAAATAACATTGTCTTTTAATCTTCTCCCAGTTTAACCACAGAGACTCCCGTATATAATATCTTCTAAAATACTCTTGTGTTTTAGTTCCTTTATACCAGAAAAAAGCATACCACCCCAACAACAGATCATGTCCTTCTAATGTCAACAGTCTAGTATTTCTTTATGTTATCCATTCCTTAGCCCACATCAAATTTGTAGCTTGGTAATACAACTCCCAATTAGGCAAACCAAATCCTCCTCTTATTCTAGAATCTTGCAAAAGTTTTAACTTTGTTCTCGCTTTTTTGCCTTGCCATATATATTTCAACACAATTTTATTTGAATCTTCAAAATAGTCTTTTCCAAGGTTAATTGGAATTGTTTGAAACAAATATAAAATTATGGGTAATATATTCATCTTGATTGTTGATATTCTCCCTATTAATGACATCTAGCGCTATCTGCTGTTTAAGTTTGATATAATTATTCTCTTTTAGTGTACTGCATCTTGCTGTCAAGTATATCCCCAAGTACTTGATCTTATTCCAAGTACTTGATCTTAGCCAATATTTCTATCATTATCTCAGCTAGATTTTGTCCTTTTTCTTCCTCTATGTTTTGGAATCTAAGATAAAATTCTGATCTGTCCATCTCCCATCTCAGCATCCCACTTTTATCTTGTTCAACCACAGTTAATCTGTTATCAATGTCTCCCATCTTGTTATCTCTTTGTTTATCTTCTTCAATTTTTAGTAGTCTCTCATCATACTTCACCATCATTTGTTGGATGTTCTCCACTTTTTCATCGGTTTTCCCTGTTCTTTGTTCAGTGTTCTCTGTTCTTTGTTCTATGCTCTCTATTCTCTTTTCAGTATTCTCTGATCTTGTTTGAATGTTTTGAATACCTTGCATAATCATCTGCAGAGTCACTTTTTCTTTTTCTTGTTCTTTCTCTTGCCTTAACACTGTCTGTATTGAACGTTGTGCTCCAGATGGTGGCGAGGAGGAAGTAGAAGTTGAAGAACCGGGAGCTGTTAATTTCCTACTCATTTCAAACAATTTAAAATCTTCAGGTTCTTCTAGACCTTAATCTAATTGTGAAGTAACCAATTGCAATTCCAAATAAAAATAGTAGGGAAAAAGAAGCCAAATAGTAATAATATTTTTTTTAAAAAAAATTCTTCAGGTTCTTGTATACCTTAATCCAATCGATTGGTTAGATAACAGTGAAAATTCAAAAAATGAAGGAAAAAACCATAAACCCACACAAAAGAGAAAAAGTTGTAAAATCCTAATAAAGACGGAAAAGTGAGAAATAAAAAGCTAAAACAAAAGGAAAAATTCTTCAGGTTCTTCAACACCTTAATCCAATTAAGAGGTCTCAAATATAAAAGGCTGCATAAGAGAAAAAGAAAAAAAAGGGGGCAGAAAGATTAAAAAAAAAGAAAAGAAAAAACCAGTATTGGAGGTAGATAGAAAAACAAAAGTACCAGAAAGGCAGAAAGAGAAAAAGAAAAAAAGGCTACTCCCTTAAAAAGAAAAGGGAAGGAATCATTAATACAAAAACTTTTCTTTTGAAATAAAAAGCAAAGGTAAAAATTTAACTTCCAAAGACAAGCAAACAAAAAAGCAAAGACAAGTTCCAAAGAACTAAAAATCCAAATAACTATTTCAAAAAGTAAACTGTTGAAGGGTAGCACAGCTTAGGAAAAATCAAGAGAACATACTGCACTTTGTTTAGTTATCCAAGGCTCTTGTTATAACACTCTTCTCCAGAAACTTATCACCTTTTCTTTTCCTATAAACTTCAACACCAGACTCCAGCTGTAGATAGAAACCCAGAAGAGCACCTGCAATAATACTCTCCCATGCTCTTCCCTCTATCTTATCAAACAGGCAGTGTCCTTGAAAAAAAAAGTCTCAGTTCTTTCTTTCTCAACTTTGTCTGGTCACAAGAGAAATATAATATTTCCAAGCCTCTAATTGGCAGTGTTATAAAGTTTCTTTGCTTTCACTTTCCCCCTCCTTTTCCAAGCAAAATATAATAAGAATTGATAACAAAAAAGAAAAAGATATTTAAAAAAAGAGAAAGAACTAAAAGGGAGTCTCTAGCCTAAAATGTTACAAAATCAAGGAGAAAAAAAAATAGATGGGGAAAAAAAAACAGTCTAGTTTTAAAATATAAGATCATATACAGAAAATGCAGCAATGAGAAAAAAACATTACTTTGACATTCCTGTTTAAAATCGCCGCTTAATCACTTCTGTCAAAACTTCTACAGTTTCTTTCTTTTCCTTAGGGTGTCCTTTCAGATCTTAGAATAAAGAAAAAATTCTCACCAAACTGGCACCCTCTCTCTTTCTATTCTCTTTCGTTTTGGAGCTGTCCCAACTTCAGCAGCTTTAATGGCTGCCTCTTTGCTGCTGGCAAGAAGAGCTTCTCCTGGATCTACCTGGGACTTTGCAGTATCCCTGGGATTGACAGGATGCGCTCTTCACTTTCACCATCTCTTTGGGACGGTTTACATCCGATAGGACCGTCCAGGAGCAAAGATATCGGTAGCGATCTCAGACCTCCAAGATCGCATGCTGTATCGTTGCGACGCCAGATCCGCCCTCCGAAATGATGGGGAACTTTTTGACATTCAGGGAAGCTATGCTGAACTGAAATGCTATTTCAAAAGATGCTAATGTGTGGAATTATATTCTGTCATTTGCACAATCCGGCCAATTTTAGCAGAATAACTTTGCTTATGTTTTCAGATTAGGTCAATTAGTTGTGACACAGCTTTTCAATTCCCTTTGGCTTAATTTTAATTAGCACCTGCTGTTTTCCTGTTTTATATTTTGGATGTGCAATGAAGTGTAAGAAAGTATAAATTTTATTTTTTTATCTGGCTAAATTTCCATTTTTCAGTATTCTCTAGGAATGGAATATGTCATATAATTCCTTAAAATATGATCCTTGAATCTAGAACCTATTGATTTATGTAACTATGATTCACTACTTAATTAAATCAAATAACCTTTTAAATAATTAAAATAATATTTTAAGACAAATTGTTATACTTTTCTGATAAAATCCATATCTTCAAATGTAAATGTTTAATGCAGTACTTCAATATTTTATTCAGAAGTACAATTCTATTACCATCTTGCAAGAAATCCTAGATACCAGTAAACTTTAAACCACTAAAACTGACAAATGCAAAAGATCAAATTCACATATGAAGGTTCAGTTAAACTGATTGATTGCTAAAAGCCTATGTACAGGAATCTTCTCAACTAATAGTATCTGATTAGACATAAATAAGGGTCGATGGCACTCAAGCATGATTGGACTTAATTTGCTTGTGGCTACCTAGCAAGCTGATCTCCCTTTTCACTGTGCCTCCATGGTTAATGTTAGGGATAACATTGTTTACCCTAACTGGTTTAGGTGAAATAATAACTATGAATCATAGTTAGTGTATGCAGCTTTAACTGTGAAATAGCAATTGTGGGAGTGGTTATGAAAACCATTTAAAAGGAGCAAGGCTACAGCTTGCTCTCTCTCTCTGGCTTTGATGATCCCTGATTACTGCTTGGAATCAA
>BLBF01000017.1:34628716-34678006 GCA_015471245.1 Laticauda colubrina
CTCTGGCTTTGATGATCCCTGATTACTGCTTGGAATCAAGACTGCATAGCTCGAACGGGAGAGACAACAAAGGACTGATTTTTATGTGAACTGACATAGGATATTCTACATGGACTTTGCTAACTGAATACCCCTGAATGGACTGACTACATGGTAAATGAATATTGGACTGTTATTTGACTATGCTATTAACTTATAATGGAATAAAATATATTCTTGATTGCACAAGCGTATCTGTTATTTTTACTGTATGTTAATAAACATACAAGCTTAGCTCACTCATTTATCTGTGTGCCTATCTGACTAACGCTGCACATTCTGTTTAGCTTGTCTACCTAACCCTGGTTGGGGAACCCAGGCTTAACAGTTTTTCATAGTTCTGCCATGCCTTCTACAAAATATTTGATTTTCTTTTTACTGTCATTTTGTAATTGAATGGTATTTCACCAATCAATAGCATAGTTGAACTATCCTACAGAATGCTTTTCTATATTGATTAATAATTTGTAAGCTTTTAATAGAAGTTCTGTAAAAAAAAACCTTTCCTTCAGTTTTTTCTATAAAAAAAAACCCTTTCCTTTTCTCTTCAACAGTGGAATAGAAATAGTTACTATCTTAAAAGAACAATTAAAATAACATTAATATTAGATATTTTGTATAATATAGTGTGGTAAATATTGATTATACATTTTTTCCAGACTTGAAATGATGGGGAACATTTAATGACTTTTAAGAATGTACCTTGACTATAAAAAATGCTTTTGTTCTAGATTGATCCGAAAGATTACATGTTTTCTGGACTCAAGAATGAAACAGTTGGACGTTTACCTGGGAAAGTTGCAGGGCAACAGTTTGTCATTCAAGACTGTGAGAATTGCAATATTTATATATTTGATCATTCTGCTACAATCACTGTTGATGACTGTATAAACTGCCAAATTTTTCTGGGACCTGTAAAAGGCAGTGTGTTTTTGCGTGACTGCAAAGACTGTAAGTGTGTTGTGGCATGCCAACAGTTTCGTACTCGAGACTGCCGAAAGATAGAAGTATTTCTGTGCTGTACCACCCAGCCCATTATTGAATCTTCTACAAGTATGAAATTTGGATGTTTCCAATACTATTATCCAGAACTAGCTTTGCAGTTGAAAGATGCTGGGCTAAGCATCTTTAACAACACATGGAGCAATATCCATGACTTCACACCAGTTTCAGGAGAAAATAATTGGAGTCTTCTAGCTGAGGATGCTTTAGTTCAAGACTATGTACCATTGCCGACTACTGAAGAATTAAAAGCTGTGAGGATTTCAACTGATGTCAACAAGAGCATAATTCCAATAACCCTAGGAGAACGGCAAAAAAAAAGTGAGGAATCTTGCTTAGTAGTGTTCTTTGCTGGAGACTATACAACTGCCAATGCAAGAAAGTTAATTGATGAGGTAAGAGATAAGGTGAAGCAATTTGCTTTACTTTATACTTTGTGTTTAAAACTAAAGCTATTTTGCCTTTTTAGAAATAGAAATATTACAAATCTGTAGTTTTTAAATGGCTTTTAGAAGGCATAATCAAATCCTGACTTGATGCAATTTTGCAATTTATATGACTGACAGCCTATGCTTTGCAGTCTGAAAATATAACCTGTAAGATGCAACAGGAGAATAATCCAGAGTATTATTTGAGGATACACATGAGGATTGCAGAGAGAGAAGAATTCCACTTCATAAGCTGAAGTCTGCTGGTACAGCATTAAAGAGAATCTTGTAAAAAGATGTTTATAGTATCCTCATGGTAAAGATTGGTGCCTATGCAAAAAATGTCAAACCAAATTATTTGATCTCCAATTAGGATAGATTTTACACACTTGTTTTACTGCAAGTGTGTTTTGCTAGGACAGAAGTACAAAAAAAAAAGAAAAAGAAAAGGGGCCAGGAGCCACATGCAAATTTCTTTAGCATCCAGAATGGGAGGGTCTATACGTTGGATTTTCAATGCCTATTAAAGAGTCTTAAGGCACAAAATGGGTACCTTAAGCCTTTGCAAATGCTTAAATCTCTTTCCCAAAAGAGCTTTAATGCTGCTTGCTAGGTTACATTATATTTTACACTCGGCTGGAACAGACCTCAGACTAGCAGAAGTTGTGCATCCTTGTTTCAAGGTCTAGAAAGAATTGAAAATTTCCAGAATTTAGTAGATCTAATAATAAATTATTGGGGAACAACTAATAATTAGTAAGAAATTTACACTTATCAAAGTCAACATCTAACTAACGGTTCTTTAGAATTAGAGTTAAAAGGAGTCATATAGATCATTGAATTCATCCTCCTGATAACAAAATCCAAATTAAATCATCTGGACATTTAAATTTGAATTGTTATACGTGCCATAAATAAATTGTTATATATTGTCATAAATTATTCTCCATTGGACTTATTCTTTCTCGCTGATTGATGTTTCATTTTGTTGACTTGTGTCCCATTCAAGCTATTTCTGAATCACATAATGATATGTCGCACTTTATATGGCTCGATGTAATGTGTTTCCCCCCAATTTACTATGATTTAAAGGATTTAGATGGCTTTAAATAATGGGGAAATTGCTGTGCGGAAAGAAACATTTGCATAAAAATAAATATTTTGTTTTTTTCAAGGATTATTTCCATGTGTTGTTTATTAAAATTTTACATATTACATATGTATTCCAATTCTTACTGAAATTCAATAGATGATTGGCAAAGGCTTTTGGCTGATACAGACAAAAGAAGTTTCAATGAAAGCTGATGATGCTCAACGAGTGTTCCAGCAAAGAGCATCTGAATTCATCCCTTTACTTGACAAAGGTACAATTATTTGAAAAAGTCTAAAAAATTAAAACTGTTTCTTCAGTCTGAATGTAACTCCTAAGGCAGGAGGCAATGAAAATTAATACTGTACATAAATCTTTTTAAAAATGCCTTGTCACAAAGTGGCACATTTCACTTGCTTCACTTCACGTAAAGATCATACCATTATTTTTACTACAAGTAACAGGTGAAGATTATTTATAAAAGCTGTACTATCAATGTTATTCTTGAAGACAATACAGGAATATGCTGGTTTCGTTGCAAAACTGAATTTTGATAAAGTTTCTGTAATTTATAGACTTGATACTGATCATCGGCTACTGTAAAATACATTTTAATGTATAATTATGAAAGCTGTAGCAACATTGCAACATATGTAATTCAAAATATAAAAGAATAAGCAGGAACAAATTTTGGTTCCCAATAAGAAGCATGCATTGTTCCAATATCAAGAACCATATATACTCCTAAATACAGTAAGTGTTGTTGTATCAAAGCATAATTCTAGTAGTCTTGTCTTCTTCAAATTTAAAAGAGCAATGAATTCTCCCATGGTATAATGGTTTAGACTTTGTTTTGAAGATTTATCCAAAACAAAATTTTTGTTTAAATTTTTTTAAATCTGAGTTTCGGAAAATCCCTTCCCAACTCAAAAAAATAAGCAGGGAACATAAACAGACAATATCCAGTATGATATCCACTTTCTGTCAAGCTAGGCTAGTCAACTCTCGATGAAATCATTTCTGGAGACTTCTCCCAACAAATGTGTGCACAGGCATATGTACATATGTATTTCCATTTATGTACTTGCTAGAGGTTGCATTCCAAGAAAACCCAGGTCAAGAAAATAATGTATAAATACTTCTGTTTGTTTATAGAATAAGGTTAATTAGCTATGGAATAGATTCCTTCAGATATACAATCATTGTATACCTGAAAAATGATGCCATGTTTCAGCATTACAGGGAAAATTAAATCCACTAGGCAAGCAGCCCCTTCCAAGTAGTGGCTGATCTTAAAATACTGATCTTGATGTCTTCAGCTACTTGACCCTCTACCCATTTGCTCAATTTTGGCTATAGCTTATTCTCCATGACTGTAGAATCAACTTATAAGAGCCACAGTGGCACAATGGTTAGAATGCAGTACTGCAGCCTACTTTTGCTGACTGTCAGATGCCTACAATTTGGCAGATCAAATCTCACCAGGCTCAAGGTTGACTCAGCCTTCCATCCTTCTGAGGTCAGTAAAATGAGGACCCAGATTGTTGGGGGCAATATGCTGATTCTGTAAACCACGTAGAGGAGGTGGTAAAGCATTGCAAAGCGGTATAGAAGTCTAAGTGCTATTGCTCCTACAGGTAATATTTGGGGGAGGGGACATATGTCCTACTAGTAAATATACTTTTTATGATTAGTCCCTTTTTTCTTTCATAAACATGAGGGATTTACAATGTTTTAATTTATTACCCTGAGCTATATAAAGAATCTTTGAGCAATTTACAGAATATAAAATACTCAACAACTATACAATAAAACATATATAATTACATATGTAAAAGTGATAGGGCAATTGAAAACAGAAGTAGAAACAAAAAAAAACCCCTCTCTTATCCAGCAGTCAAATAGAAAAGGTCTTTGTGAAGAGAGTTTCTTCAACAAATGTCTTGGTACTGTAAAACGAGTGCCTCATAAACTTCTGGGAGTGATCATTCTATAGTGTAGGTGCAATCACATTGAAAATCCATCTGAGAGAAAAAATGACACTCTGTGCATCTGGCAGACATAGCAGAATCTCCACCATAATCTCAGCATTTAATCAGATCTGTAATACTAAAGGTGGCCCATCAGAATTCTGGTACAAACATATAGCAAAACCCTGAACTTGGTTCAGATTCTAACCTAAAGTGGTTCAGTTGCTTCAGCAGAAGTTATAAGATGATACACCTTACTCAGCAATATGATTGCTGCAATTTACATCACTGCCACTTCTACATCAAATGGAAGGAAGACATCACTTACATTGTAGTGATATAAGCATAATTTTGCATAGGTAAGTTGTCCCCAAGTAATAACTTGCAAGTCCGACAGTTATATAAATAACGTAAAATAAAGTAACATTAATGAGGTGTGGTTCCAGAGCTCCTGAAGATTATTCTCAGTGGCTTCATATAAATATTAAACGGTATTAGGGATCAAGTTAACGCTTTATGACATTCCACATAGATCTATCAGAGTCAGAAATACAGCCATTTAGTATTGTTTATGCAAATAGTCAAACACAGTTAACACAGTATCCTCAATTTACACAATTCAGAAAGGTGCCATAGTTGACAATATCAAAAGTTAATGGAAGATCCATCAGAAAAATACAGGGTTGTACCTGGTATATATTCCCAATATTGCAGAGTAGATTTGGAAGAGATCTGCAATGCAGAAAGGATTATTTTGATCAGTTTCTTGTACTCACCGGCGTATAGAGTTGAATTTAATACCAAAATACTAACTCTTAATTATTCCTTTTCTAGGTCCCGTTGTTGCTTTAGAGTTTAATGGAGATGGTTCTATAGCAGCCTGTCAAGACATTGTTGTTAATGTCTTTAGTGGAGCTAAAGTAAGTCGTGGTGCAGATTCTCCCTGGAACTCTTTTCTGGAAATTATAGCATGTTTTTCCAGTGTACTACTTTCTCCACAGAATTTTACTTTTAAAAATGAAACAAATTCTGTCCTTTCTCTAGAAACTTGAAAGCTAGGGGACATATATGGTTCTATTTGGTGATGGTAATAAATAAATATACATACATTGTACTTCTGCAAAGTCACATGTGTTTTCCTAACTATATCAGGAGTGTCAAACTTGTGGCCTATGGACCAGATGCATCACGTACTGTCCATACCCACCCCTGATTTAGTGAAGGAAAATAGTTGCTATATGTCACATGATGATGTGACGATGCAAGTTTGACAACCCTGATCTACACTGCTCAAAAAAAATAAAGGGAACACAAAAATAAGTCATCCTAGATCTGAATGAATGAAATATTCATATTAAATACTTTGTTCATTATATCATTGAATGTGCTGACAACACAATCACACAAAAATTATCAATGGAAATCAAATTTAGCAACCCATGGAGGTCTGGATTTGGAGTTACACTCAAAATTAAATTGAAAAAAAAACCAGTATAGGCTGATCCAACTTTGATGTAATGTCCTTAAAACAAGTCAAAATGAAGCCCAGTAGTGTGTGTGACCTCCACGTGCCTGTATGACCTCCCTACAGTGCCTGGGCATGCTCCTGATGAGGTGGCGGATGGTCTTCTGAGGGATCTCCTCCCACACCTGGACTAAAGCATCCCCCAACTCCTGGACAGCCTGTGGTGCAACATGGCATTGGTGGATGGGGTGAGACATGATGTCCCATATGTGCTCAATTGGACTCAGGTCTCGGGAACGGGCGGGCCAGTCCATAGCATCAATGCCTTAGTCTTGCAGGAACTGCTGACACACTCCAGGCACATGAGGTCTAGCATTGTCATGCATTACGAGGAACCCAGGGCCAACCCCACCAGCATATGGTCTCACAAGGGGTCTGAGGATCTCATCTCGGTACCTAATGGCCATCAGGCTACCTCTGGCAAGCACATGGAGGGCTGTGTGGCCCCCTAAAGAAATGCCACCCCACATCATTATTGAACCACTGCCAAAACGGTCATGCTGGAGGATGTTGCAGGCAGCAGAACGTTCTCCACAGTGTCTCCAGACCTGTCACGTTTGTCACATGTGCTTAGTGTGAACCTGCTTTCATCTGGGAAGAGCACAGGATGCCAGTGGCGAATTTGCCAATCTTGGTGTTCTTTGGCAAGTGCCAAATGTCCTGCACGGTGTTGGGCTGTAAAAACAACGCTCACCTGAGGACATCGGGCCCTCATACCACCCTCATGGAGTCTGTTTCTGACTGTTTGAGCAACCACATGCACATTTTGTTTGAGCAACCACATGCACGTCTCCTGATGTACTGGTTTGTCTCCTGGTAGCGCCTCCATGCTCTGGACACTATGCTGACAGACACAGCAAACCTTGCCACAACTCGCATTGATGTGCCATCCTGGATGAGCTGCACGACCTGAGCCACTTATGTGTGTTGTAGACTCCGTCTCACGCTACCACCAGAGTGAAAGCACTGCCAGCATTCAAAAGTGAGCAAACCATCAGCCAGAAAGCATAGAAACTGAGAAGTGGTCTGTGGTCACCACCTGCAGAACCACTCCTTTATTGGGATGTCTTGCTAACTGCCTATGCTTTCCACCTATTGCACAACAGCATGTGAAATTGATTGTCAATCAGTGTTGCTATCTAAGTGGACAGTTTGATTTCACAGAAGTGTGATTGACTTGGAGTTACATTGTGTTGTTTAAGTGTTCCCTTTATTTTTTTGAGCAGTGTATATTGTTAATATGCCCTAGTGCCTGAGACAATGAAAAAATGTTGTTTTAAATTTTTACAGTATTAATATGTTTGGCATTTTTATTATATATTTTATGAATTTGGAATCGAGATGTAAATAAATACTTTTAATAAATGGTGATTCTCCTAGCATTATTCAATTAATTTCTGGCTCATAATTACTGGGGCAAAAATTAATTGAATAATTACGTTAAATTAGTTTGTGAAGTGAATTATCTTATGTATTAGCTAGAATGGGGTCTCCAACCTTGGCAACTTTAAGACTTGTGGACTTCAACTCCCAGAATTCCTCAGCCAGCAAAGCTAGGTACCATTTTAAAGCAAAGCTGGCTGAGGAATTCTGGGGGTTGAAATCCACAAGTCTTAAAGTTGCCAAGGTTGGAGACCCCTGAGCTAGAAGATACCAAATCTATATCATTTAAGGAGTCAGATAATATAATTTCAAAAATCTGTTGAAAATGAGAATATGTTTCTATTATGTTTGTGTCTTTCAATTTGCAGTTTTAGATTAGCATCCTAATCTGAACCAGTTGACTGGTTTATTTAAAAACACAAATTAAAAATCTGGAATAAAACACTTGAGTTCTAAATCTTAATTGTGCTTTCTTTTTTATCCTAAATTACAGGTTTTTGTATCTGAGGACAAGTTGTCTGCTTCAAGAGAAATAGACAGTTTCTATAATTTTGCTGATATGCAGATGGGAATGTGAAAGAAACAAAAGCACCTTACTGAAAAATATCTACTTGATAGTTGAATTGAGCATTAGGTTTGTACGACTGTCTGAATTAAGTGATTTTTTTAAACCTTTTTTGTCTTTTCCTTACAATACTGATTTTTCACTAGAACTATAAAATTGAAGTAACTCTAATCCCTCTTTACTGTAATGTGATTGTTTCTTTCCTGCATGTTATATTTTAATATTATAACATTTTCAGCTATATATATATAGCTGTATACTAGATGAAAGTATAGATGTTAGAAAGCTGGTGCATATTGAAGATTTTTTATGTATGTTTGTATCTTTGAGCACAAACTCAATTTTGTTAATGGCATGCTTTATAACATTGAACAAGCATTACTAACAGTATGTCCTGAATTTTCAAACACTTCACATGAAATCAGTATCATTCAAAAGATTTTAATTCTGACTGATTTGTCTCATTACTCTAAAATTAGCAACAATGAAGAAAATCGTTATTTTAATTTTTACTCTCAGTCCAACTCATTATTTTAGCTTTTGCTCTCAGTCCAACTTTCAATATTCGATTATACTTGAATGACATAACAGTTCAAGAAAAAGCATTTATGGAAATAGGCAAGGTTTTGTTATGACAGTGATAAGTATCTCCAACATAGGAGATTTTATTGCTGTGGTTGCTGTATTTCTGTGGGAGTGCTGCTTCATATTTTTATATATATATACATATACATATACATATACATATACATATACATATACATACATATATATATATATATATATATATATATATATATATATATATATTCCAAATATATTCAATTTGTAAATGCAGATCTTATAGAAATGTGATATTTTACTTAATATTCAACATTAAAGGTTGAAAACCTGCTTTTAGTTTAGAGTATGTATGACACTTCTATTTATCTCAATTTTCAACCCTCCTGGTTTGATTTTATATAATGTTAAACCAGGATTTTTTAAACATAATTGCCTAAATCCTACACGCAAAAGGGGTTTATTTCTGAGCAAACCCTGTTTTAAAATTCTGTGCTGTTAAACTTTAATTTACCTATCTTAATTTGCATACTACCAAAGTTTTTTTCTGGCCAAGAGATGCAAGGCATTAACAGCTAGAACAGCATTTCTCCTCAGGCTGAACTTTATCTTATTTTGTCAGATAATTTCTTTTTTTACCTGCTGAGTTCCTCTCTAAATACGGGGAGCAGTGGAGGTCATAAACTGCTTTTGACTGAAAAAAACTGAGAATAACATTAATCAAATGATGTTTCTTAGAAGATATGTAAGGCAGAAACAGGTCACGGAGGAACTCTGATGTCAATATCTACTCATTAATAAATAAGAAACCAAAATGTAGACATATCACATAGCCTGTTCCACCCAAAATCCATACACGTTTCTTTTAACTCAAATCGAGGCCACTTCAAAATTTCCTCACAAATTTACTGTTTAATAAATAATGGTTAAAATGAAACATCTACACAAATCATTTCTCAATATTTCAGATATATTACCTGTATCATTGAAGTGGTTGAATGGTAAATATAGATTATGAGAATTAAAAAAGAATAATGTAATCAGTTTATCACTTCTTCAGAGTGTAGCAAAATAGCTTTTAGCCATGCTGTAGCTACCCAGGAGCTTCCTTTAAATAGAGTAAATGTTACTGTTTAAGGATTATACTGCAAATTTACTGGCATCTGAAAGTTTGATATTTTACATAACTGTAAAATTATTTTTGTATAGTGTTTTATATGTAAATACTGGTTTCTTTCCTATATTAGCACTTTATTTTGGATAAAGACTGTATAGAATATTCACCTGTACACTTTTACAGAAAACAACAGTAAGAGGAAAAAAAGAGAGAAGAAAATTTCTGCATTATTCATTGGCAGTCAATTTAATCAATGGAAGCATCACAGATGTTTATTTGATTTTATATTATCAAAATGGAAGGACTCATGAATTAATTTCTGCATTGTTATGTATTTGATATTGTTTATGAATTGAATTTATTGGTACCATATTGTAGAATTTAAGAAAAAATTATATGGTATGTTACAGCTTTTATGTACAACTTGTCTCAACATTTGTGAAATCTGTTTTATAATGAAAAGTTAAATGAAAGCTTCCTTTATGGTACATTGCATTTTTCTTTAAAAAAAAAATACTCTGGTAAGTATTGCACACACAGTTAATTCCTAAATCTTTAAGCTTATACAGGCTCAATTTATGATCACAACAAACTCCAGAATTCCAGTTGTAAGTCATCAAGGATCCATATGACTGGGCTCAGTTTTATTATCTTTTTTACAATGGTGGTAAAGTGAGTCGTCATGGCTATTAAGTGCACCACATGGGCCCTTAAGTGAATCCAGCATATCCGAGAGGCATTTGTTTGCCTATTTTTGTACCAGAAAAATAGCAACAAAAGTATCAAATGTAATCATGTGACTGTGAAATAATGTATCTGATCATAAATGTGAGTTGGTTGCCAACCTCCCAAAATGCAACATATGACCAGACAGGTGGAGGTGTTGCAGCAATCATAACTTCAAAGATGGGTCCTAAGTAGCTTTTTTGAAGTCTTAACCTATTTTTTAAACAAGGACTACCTATAATCTTATTGTGTTTATTTTAGATAGATTTTGTTGGATCTGATGCTGATAATTACACTTTACAAAAAGTCTCATGAAAAGATGAAGAGGTGGAAGATGTTTAAAGCTCCTTAGAAACTGGGAAAATAACTACACATAATCCTTGACTCACGACCACAATTGAGCCCCAAACTTCCGTTGATAAGTGAGGCAGTAAAGTGCCCCAATTTACAACTTTTCTTGCCACAATTGCAGTTGTTAAAGTTAGTAACATGGTTGTGAAATGAATCTGACCTTCCCATTGAATTTGCTTGTCAGATGAACCTGATCACATGACCTGGGACACTGACCATAAATACCTTGGCAAGCATCCAAGTTTTGATCACATGACCATGGAGATGCTGCAAAGGTCTAAATATGAAACATGGTCATAAGTCACTTTTTTCAGTGCTGATGTAACTTTGAACAGTCAATAAATGAACGGATGTAAATCAAGGGCTATCTGTATTTCAGTAATCTTGTTGTAAAGTCCTCGGACCATAGGAGCCAGCAAAAAATTCTTGTCCTTCTACTCTCTAGCTAAAAATGAAAAAGTAATAAATTTACTAGGTAGTTACAAGGTTTTTAAGCTCAGAACATCAGTTTATTTTGAATCTCTCTGCTCAACCAGGTAAAAGCAACAGAATACCACAACTCTTAATTTTCCTAGCAGTTAGTAAAATAACAATGTGAACATAGTACTCAGAATAATCCTGATTAGCATAATACAAATTCTATGTCTCGGCATAGTACCAAACCAATGAGTTTTATTCAGGGAAGAGAATAAACTTATTTTGGATCTGGATGCATTGAGCAGTTCAAACAGGACAAACTGAGCTTGATATGTTTTGTACAGGTAAAACTCGAAAAGTTAGAATATCGTGCAAAAGTGAAATAAAAATTTATTTCAGTAATGCAATTTAAGCCCATGTCACATTGCCCAACGGATGCAAAAAGGACACAGCGGACGAGCAAAATGTTCCATCCGTTATCCGCTCACAAAAGGCAAAAATTTGCATAACTGGAGCGGATAACACGGACGCGGGGAGGACGCAGGGCGGATGCAAAGCGGATGCGGAACGGAAGGCCAGCAGATGGAAGCGGATGGGAGCGGATGGCACGTCCGCTAGGCTTCCGGGGGACCTCAGCAAAGCGGACGCGGAACGGATACAGCGGATGCACAGCGGATGAAGCGGATGCACAGCGGAAGCCTAATGGATGCCTGGCGTTAATTGCGCATGTGGGGGGGAAGCATTGTGTCAGCCCCGCGGATATAACGGAAGCAGCTTGGAAGCAGGTGGCCATTCAGAGGAAAGACCTGCTGCCGGACGGATTGGCTGCCTTGCCTGCCCTGCCTGCATGTCTGCCTGCCAGCCTTGCTGCCAGCCTGCCTGAAAGCCTTGCTGCCACCTAGTCTGCCTGCCAGCCTTGCTTCCTGCCTTCCTGCCAGCCTTGGTTCATGTCTGCCTGCCAGCCTTCCTGCCTGCCTTGGTGCCTGCCTGCCTGCCAGCCTTCGTGCCTGCCTGCCTGCCAGCCTTCCTGCAAGCCTTGGTGCCTGCCTCCCTGCCAGCCTTTCTGCCAGCCTTGGTTCCTGCCAGCCTCCCTGCCAGCCAGCAACCCCACAACCATGCGGAAGCACAGCAAGCCTCAGCCATCTGCTGCCAGCCCTGGCAAGAGGGACAGGGCTACCATCCCGCCCCCTGGCCCTCACTCTGGTTCTGCTGGGGCTTCTGCAGCACAGGCTCGCTCTTCTGGGGCTGGCGCTTCTGCTGCTTCTGCTTCTGCTTCTGGAGGAGCTGATCACAAGCACTCTAGCACAGGCCACCTCCACAGCACCTGGACCCTTCACCCCTGAGACTGAGCGACCAAGAGGAGTGCCAGAGACTCATTTTTGTTTTATAGCTTGTTGTTAATAAAGTCTATTTTTGATTCACACACTTGCTTCATTTCTTTTTTTTAATAAAGTCTTGGTGGAAACTTTTAGAAATGGTTTAAGCCTTTGCATGCTTGTGGGATGGGTTAAGATAGCTGTGGGATGGGTTAAGATAGCAGTGGGATGGGCAGGGATATCTGAGGAATGAGCAGGGATACCTTTGGAATGGGTAATAGCTGTGGGATAGATAAACCTCCAGCGCAAGCATAGTGGGAATGTATGGTCCACCCTCCCAGGTGCAACATCTATGGCCCTTTATTATCAATAATAATGTAATAATCATCCACAATGTCAACATAAACGCAACTCTTTATTAAACGCCCTGTTCATTGTAGGCTCACCCAACATACATGGCCCAATCTCATCTGTGTGATGAGACAGCCTGAAGGAAGCATCCATTAAGCATCTACCATCCTGTCTTGCCACTCCAGTGCTCCAGCTGGGGAGTTGCACCAGCGTCTCAGGAGGTTGCGCTGCTTCTTCCCTTCACGTGAGGCTCTGTTGGGGCCTTGCACATCCACAGTGTCTATCAGGTTTCGCCCTTGCCTCCATTCCCCAGGCTCCATGTCCCCATTGCCTTGCTGACGGTCCACAAGTCTGTCCTGCAACATTGGGTAGCGGGTGCGCATGAGATTGTGCAGGATGCAGCAAGCTTCCATGATCCTCCTCATGTTCTCTAGGCTATGCTGCATGGTGGTGAGAAGTACCTGGAACCTGTTGGCCAGGATGCCAAAGGCATTGTCCACCACCCGCCTTGCCCTGGACAGCCTGTAATTGAAGATCCCCTCTTTACGGGTGAGAGGTCTGGAGGTATAGGGCTTCATGAGGTAGGTTGTGAGGGAGAAGGCGTCATCCCCCACGATGAAGTAGGGCACATCTTGTGTATCGTTGGGCAGCGGGTCTGGATCTGGGAAGCCCACGATGAGGTTGCGTTCCAGCCCCTCCTTGAGGACACTGGCGTTGTATACCTGGGCATCTGAAGATGAGCCATTGCCTGAAGCATTGATGTACATGAACTTGTAGTCAGCATCGACCATGGCGAAAAGGATGATGCTGAAGAAGCCCTTGGAGTTGAAATAAGTGGACCCTGAGTTGGGTGGAGATTTGCAGGCCACGTGCTTGCCATCTATGGCTCCAACGGTGTGGGGGAAGTTCTACTTCTGATACCACTGCTCTGCAACTTTCTTCCAGCCTTCTTCAGTGGAGGGGCACTGGAGGAGCTCCTTCAGGTATTCTTCGATGATGGCCTGCACCACTTCTCTGACCACAATGCTGATGGTGTTGTGTGGCACCCTCCAACCATACTGCATTCTCTTGTAGGTGGTCCCGGAGGCCAGGTGGCGCAGAGTGAGTGCCACCTTGAGCCCAGGTTCCAGGCTGGGCCAGAAGTTGGTGTTTGTCTTGGTCAACCTGGGTGTCAGTCGCTGCACAACTTCGTCAAACATGGCTGGAGGCATCCTCATGAAGTTCTGGAATGCACGAGTGTCTTCGTTCCTGAACTCCACCATCAGCTTGCTGTACAGTCCGTCCTCCGCTCTTCTGGCGAACCATCTTTGGACCCAGACTCTTTTTGGCTGCCTCTTTTTCTTCTCGCAGTAGAGTTCACAGAGCCTGCAGATGGCTTCGCACTGTTGCAGAATGATGGTGGCTGCCAAAAGGACTTTGTTGCAATCCACGGCGGACATGACTGGATGCTGTGGAAGAGGAAGAGTCAGATGAAGGCTGCAGAGGTCTGCACCGCTGGGCTGCTGTTCTGAAAGTGAGATGCAGATGAGTTGCTCCCACTTTTTATAGGAAATATAGGTTTTCCACTAGGCATCCTGTAGGCATCCTTAATATCCGAGATAGGTCCCCTCTGCGAACGTTTTTTCAGTTTTAAACGCTTTGTTTCTGTGCTGCATCTGTTCTGCATCCATTCTGCATCCGTTCCGCGTCCGTTCCTCTTCCTCCCTGCGTCCGAGCGGATGCGAGTTGCGCAGATGCGCAGCAGATGCCTAGCGGATGTAGCAGATGCATAACGGATGCATAGCGGATGCGTAGCGGATGCAGAACGAACTGGATACATTTTCCGCGCAAAAGTTTTGGGCAGCCCAAAACTTTCTGTGTGGATGAAATGTCAATAGACAGATGCTGGACGGATAGAGAGGAAGCAAAACGGAGGCAGTGAGTACATCGTGTTTTCCAACAGATGGCAAGCTTTTTTGTCCGTTTTACATCCTCTTTGCATCCGTTGGTTCAGTGTGACATGGGCTTTAAAAGGTGAAAGTAATATATGAGATAGACTCATTACATGCAAAGTAAGAGAGTTCAAGCCGTGATTTGTCATAATTGAGATGATTATGGCTTTCAGCTCATGAAAACCCAAAATCCACAATCTCAGAAAATTAGAATATTGCATGCAATCAATAAAACAAGGATTGTACATTGAACAATATTGGACCTCTGAAAAGTATAAGCATGCATATGTACTCAGGACTTGATTTGGGCCCCTTTTGCAGCAGTTACTGCCACAATGCAACGTGGCATGGAAGCTATCAGCCTGTGGCACTGCTGAGGTGTTCTGGAAGACCAGGATGCTTCAATAGCGGCCTTCAGCTCTTCTGCATTGTTCGGTCTCATGTCTCTCATCTTTCTCTTGGCAATGCCCCATAAATTCTCTGTGGGGTTCAGGTCAGGAGAGTTTGCTGGCCAATCAAGCATAGTAATCCCACGGTCATTGAACCAGGTTTTGGTGCTTTTGGCAGTGTGGGCAGGTGTCAAGTCCTGCGGGAAAATGAAGTCAGCATCCCCGTAAAGCTCGTCTGGAAGGAAGCATGAAGTGCTCCAAACTCCCCTGGAAACTTCTCACTGGACTTTAAGCATCTTGCAGTGTGTTCCTCTCCATTTTTCCTCCGGACTCTGGGTCCTTGGCTTCCAAATTAGATACAAAAGTTGCTCTCATCAGAAAAGAGGACTTTGGACCACTGAGCAACAAACCAAGTCTGTTTTTCTTTAGCCCAGTTAAGAGGCTTCTGACATTTGTTGTTCAGGAGCGGCTCAACAAGAGGAATACGACATTTGAAGCCCATGTCTAGGATCTGTCTGTGTGTGGTGGCTCTTGATGCACTGACTCCAGCCTCAGTCCACTCCTTGTGAAAGTCCCCAACACTTTTGAATGGCCTTTTCCTGAAAATCCTCTCCAGGCTGCAGTGCACCTTTTTCTTCCACACTTTTCCCTTCCATGTAACTTTCTATTAAAGTGCTTTGGTACAGCACTTTGGGACCATCCAACTTCTTTTGCAATTACCTTTTGAGGCTTTCCCTCCTTATGGAGGGTGTCAATGATGGTTTTCTGCACAACTGTCAGGTCAGCAGTCTTTCCCATGATTGTGATTCCTACTGAACCAGACTGAGAGACCATTTAAAGGCTCAGGAACCCTTTGCAGGTGTTATGGCTTCATTAGCTGATTGGAGTGGGACACTTTGAGCCTAGAATATTGAATCTTTTCACAATATTCTAATTTTCTTGTGGATTTGAGGTTTTCATGAGCTGTAAAATGTAATCATTTCAGTTATGACACATCATGGCTTGAACTATCTTGCTTTGCATGCAATGAGTCTATCTCATATATTAGTTTCACCTTTTAAGTTGCATTACTGAAATAAATGAACTTTTGCACGATATTCTAATTTTTTGAGTTTCACCTGTATGTGCCCAACTAGAGAGCAACTTATATTTTTTAAAGATTGGTTAGTTTTATGGAAGATAAGTTCATACTGGTTATATATCATCCTACAAGTAATTTACTATCAGCAAATGTGATTGGGAGATGACTGCCATGTTTATATCCTGTTTGAGAATATATTATTGGTTCCTAGATGAGTAGTGTAGCTAAAACTGTAGTAGGTAGACTTACTTTGATCCTGCAGTTTCCTTTTGGCATTTAAATTTCCATTCACATTTAGCTTAATAAAATGTTTTAGAACAGAGATCTGAAACATGGTTTATTTGCTCTAATAGTAGCACTATATGAAGATTAGAGCGATATGTTTCTCAGGAACACTATGCTATCAAGCTGCAAATACAATTTTATGAAAGTATAAAAATTCCACAGGGAAGTAGTTAAAACAGCTTCAACTATTCTTTATCAATCATCACTCAGAATAGCTGAGAATCATGATTATTTTGCTCAGTTGAAAATGGTTCTTCCAAGTTATACAACTTTGGATATTGAATACAAAAATACTGCAATAAGTTTCCACATGGCTCTGAGAATATGTCCAAGTCAGTCTTGACTCCTGATAAAGTATTCTTGAAGTTTTTGGAAGTGGTTTGCCGTTGTCTTCTTGCTTTATGTTATCTAGCCAAAGCAACACACACTGGATAAAGTTTTTCTGCCTCACTTAAGAAGTCTCCCATCACTACCTGAGTTTCATTTCATTTTCAGAGTTCTATAGAGTTATTCCAATTTAATTGTCCACACATCAAACAGGATTACTTTTATCTAGTTTCCAAATTAGGTTGATAAGTTCACTGTATTTTTATAATTCAGCTACTGTATGATTTCCTTAAGCGTAAAGTGACTTCATAGTCTGCTTTTCTGAAATAATTGAACATGAATCAGCAGCTTTTCCATGTTGCAACTTTTGTTCAAAATGGGGATCATGAAATTGGCAGCATGCTGCAAGATGTTCTAGCATCTCAGAGATTATGTGACAAAATTGCATTGTACTGGGTTATAATAGTGCTTCCCTAAATGCACTAAGATTTGTGTTAACAGTATTGACTATCAGGCTGTTCAATATATTTTTATCAGTATATTAGAATAATGAATACCAACTTAAATGGTTTGTTTATTCAATCATAGACTATTTCTGGTAGTTGATATTACTTATTTCCTCCCCTTATTCCCAACTTCGATCGTTGACACATGTACATTTTTGCTCTATCCCAACTCATCCAGATTCTTCCTAAAATTCCTTACTTGAAATGTGTCTCGTCTTCAGAGATAGAAGATTTATTGAATTTGTAACATTTTTTTCTACTAATTTATTGCTTGCCAATTACATAAATATACTCTCAAATGAAGTTCAACTCCTGATGACTGCATCTGTAGTTTTCTTAGCATTGTTATTAAACTGGCCGACGGATGCAAAACGTATGCATAAAGGACACAGCAGACGAGCAAAATTTCGGGGGTGGCTCCATCCATTGTCATCTACTCCAAAAAGTGGTCAAAATTTGCATGAAAAGAACGCATGTAGCATGTAGCTGGGATGTTAAATGGATGTTCATAGAAAGCCTAGAGGATGGAAGCGGATGAAACCTCCGAAGGGGTTCCGGGGGATAATTGTGAAGCGGATGCATAGCGGATGAAGCGGATCCATAACATACGCCTAAAGGAAAGAAAGGGGATGCCACGCGGATGTATATTGGATGCAAACCGTTCACTGTGCATCCTTTCTATTTCCATGCTACTAATGCTATGTAGACGTGCCATGTACCTTTTGTTTCCTCCCTCTTTCCGTTTTCAGCTGCAGTGGATGAGTTGCGAGGATGCCCAGAGAATGCAGAGAGGATACAGCGGACGTTTAACGGATGATAAACGGACATGGAAAATTTGTTGCTCGTATGTCGCGGATTTACATCGTACACAGTGGAAAGTTTATCCATTCACAAAGTTTTGTGCAGCTCAAAACTTCTTGCGCAGATGAAATCGGATGCTTGACGGATAGAACATATGAAACACGTATGCAGTGAGTACACAACGGATGCATAGCATTTTCCAACGGATGGCAAGCTTTTTTTTAACGTTTTACATCCTCTTTGCATCCATAAGTGCAGTGGGATCAGGAACTTAGGTGGGTTGGCTATGTCTTGTTTTGGATTTCCCCCCTCCCGACTTCTCAGTCTAGGTAACATTAAAGTTCTCATGCTTCCTAACCATCCAAATAATAACTACTGTAGGATTAACTGTGCTTACCTTCAAATATTAGCTTAAGATTGGTTGGGCATATGATGGATATTTTCTTTCCAGAATTGCCTGAATAATATATTTGGGTCAATTCCATTGCTATTTTATCAGCAAAACATACCGGTAAATGCAATTATTCAGGCTAGCTGCTTCCACGTGTCCCCAAAATCTTACTTGTAACATGTATATAAGCATGTTAAAATTTCTCTGGTGGAAGAAAGCATTTTATTCTCAACCTCCGCGGTGAAGGAGGGAGGAAGGAACGTGATTTCAAAAACCGCTGTCGAGACAGGAGTGAACTGACGACAGTGGGCATCTACCGAATTTTCCAACCATATGAGGCTTAAAAAAAAAGAAACGGACTCTAAGAACAAAGATTATCCAAGCTTTGAGGGGCAACAGCAGATAATGGACCTCCGAAAGTTTTCTTTGCACTGCTGGGGAGGCGAAGAAACCCCGAGGCGTCGGAACGGGTTTTTTTTTTTTTTTTTGTTTTGCCAAGCAGGTGCCAGGCAACCCGACCGGACTCGACCGCGAGAGACGAGCCGATCCGCCGCCGCTGCCGGCAGGGTGGGAGAGAAGGGAAGGGGAAGAGGCGGAGCCTGAGAGGCGGCGGTGGTGGCGGCAGCAGCAGTAGTAGTGTCAATAATACAATAGGGCTCTTGTACCGCCGCCTGGCCTGCCAAGAGGGAGGCTACAAGGACAAGGGCCCGCTTCCCGCAGAGCGCGAGAGGAAAGAGGGGGGGGGGGGAAAGCAGGCGGCATGTTGCCAGGCCGTAGTCAGGACAGGCAGGCCCGGGGCCAGCGCCGCGGCGACTGAAGAAGGAGCGGGGCGCCGATGAGCGACGCCAGATAGCAGCAGCGCGAGCAAGATCCGAGCTCCAGGCCTGCCGGAGCGCAGACCGTGGCCCGCCGCCTGCCCCAGAACCACAAGGTGAGGTGCGGGAGAGAGGGGGCTCCCGGCGGCGGCGGCGGCGAGGTTGCCTGGCGCCGCGGGTAGGGCCGGGACTGGCGCGAGTACGCCGGAAACACCTCCAGGCGCCCGGAGGAACGGAACGAGAGGCAGCTCCCGGGCCCTGTCCGGCTCAGTTGCCGCAACTGAGGGGCCGAGTCGGCTCCAGGCCGAGCTCGGGGTGGCGCTTTACCCACATTTGCCGATCCCGCCGCTGCGCCGAGTCGCGCCGCGCGCCCCCTCCCACGCACAGGCGGCGCTTGGCGCCAAGGCCTGGCCGCTGGAGTCACGCTGGCGGGGCGGGAAGGGGCCGAGCTTCCATGAGGTGAGCGGGGAAGGGGAGGAGCCGCCGAGCTGAGCGCCGCCTCAGGGGCCGCTGCCCGTGTTTGGGAGAAGGCACGTGGTCCGGCGGGTGGTCTCGGTAGGTTGCTCCCGGCCCAGAGGACGAGGTGGGATGGCGGGAGATAAATTTTCTCCTCTCGCTTCATCGCCCCCTCCTCCGCCGGGGAAGGGCCGGGTTGACAGCAGCGACTCAGGCCTTCAATTTATGTGGGGCTTCTGAATCGGTATAGCCACAAGCGAGGGAGAAACACCCTCCCTTCAGTTACTTATTTGTTTTTTGTTTTGTTTTGTTTTGTTTTAAATTGCGGTGTTTTATTTTCCGCCCTTTGGGTCTGCCGTAATTCTGCTTTGAGGCGACTTCGCTTAACACGTCGTTTTAAGAAGGAATGTGTGCAATAATAAATGAATCTTGTCGATTAGGTTGTCGTTCTGTTAGGCAAATCTCTTCCGTAGCCATTTGGTTGCCATTTGGGGATTTGTCATCGGGATGTTCAGCTTTTCTGAATTCGCTTCGGCCCAGAAACAGTGGGATTTCCGTCCCGTTAGTAGCCTGAATCCAGAGAGTTGAAATCCGCGGTTATTGCATAGAGTTATTCAGCCACTTCCAACTTTTTGTGACCTGGTGGATATAATGTCATGAGTATTAATTAGTAACTCTTCCCTTGACTTAAAACAGGCCCGCATGTTTTCGGTTACAGTATCCCTTGACCTTCTGTTGGACTTTTTTTCAGTCGAGGAGGAGAGGGGTTTATGTGCCCTCAAGTTGTTCTCGTGTCCTACAGTTGTTGAGTCTTAACAATCACATAAATAGACTTATCCATAGTGATCTATCCCTAACCCCAGTACTTCAGCTCTTCCAGCATTGCGCTCATTGCTGCTGTCACCTTTATGAAAGCTTTACCTTTTGTTCCTAGTTCTGCTGGTGAGAGACTGGATTTATTTCTAAATAAAATTTTTGCTGGTACCTGTTGGCTTGTGCAGTATAGGATCTGATTGCTATGCCTTCTGTGGAAAACTAAAATAAAGACATTATTGGAGATATAGTCTTACGAGGTAAGAATTCTTGAATTGCTACTACCAAACACATAAATATTCAAAGTCACAGTGTGCCATAGTCAGAAGACAAATTACTGTGCTTTGGTAAGTGAACAGATCATATCTAAAATATATTTGTGCAAGCAGGTGCAGCTTAGGTTACCATACCTGGGCTGCAAATATTTGGTCAGCTACGATAGGAAGTTAGCACCCACCCCTCTTCTCGAAAAATGAAATATCCTAGGAAATATTAAAAAGGCAGAATATTTCCCCTAAAAAGAGTAGAAACTCGATTCGAGCACAAACTCACCTCAGAAGAAGCTCAGCCCACCTTTGTTAATGGGTGGGCCATTAAGGCCTGGGCCAAAATACTTTACATAACAAAGATCTCCAGGTGAAACTATAGCAATTGCCCAAGAATCCTTTCATTGCATCATCATCCAGCAAGGCTCAAACAAGCCTGGAACTCAGGAAAGCCTGCAAAGTTCGCTAAGACCCCCGCCCCTGGGAGTCTGACAGCCAATGGGATACATTTCTTGCACAGGAACAGGAAACATTAAGGTAGGGCCCAACAGAGGATATATAAGGGTCTCAGCATCTTGGCTGGCCGCTTCTTTTCTCTTTTCCTTCACCTTGAAGCATGTGATCATCCTTTTCACTTTGGAGCTTCAAGCCATGTGGTCCTGCTGTCCACCATTAAACCATCTTTCCAAATAGCCTCCATGTTTCCAGTGTCTTTTTTCCCCACTTGGAACTGAACCCAGAATGATAATTTTTTCAACACTACTAAATTTATTTCAGTGTGCAGAAAATCAGTATGTAAAAGATCACTATATCAGTTACTCTCCCCATAACTGGAATTACTTTTACTTGGTGTTGTCTACTAGCTTATTGTAACTTAACTGTGTCATACTACAGTAGAAATATTTACCAAATTGGTTCTGTCAATCCATGAACCCAGTTCCATTTTTATAAATTGCTGTCAGTAGATCTCCTTTAGCATAAGGCTCCTAAATGGAATGGAACAGCTTTGGATCTATTAAATTTGAGTTGCTTTGAAGCAAGCTGAGGAGCAAACAAATCTAATAAATAATAAATTGCCACTAAAACCACTCTTAAGTGGGTCAAGAACTGGAATAGATAAATTCCTTTTTAAATTTCAGTAAGGACTGAAAGAAGGATATTTAGAATAAAAAGATAACCTTTGTTGAAAAGTCTGATAAAATCATTCTTGCTATTTAATTATAATTGTGAAAGGTTTGATTTTTAACTGATTTTTTAAGCCACCAGGAACTCTCAGGTTTAATGAAGTGTGAGAGTTGTAAATATATATTGTTGAAGACTGCAGCTTTTACACTTTAACTGAGATGTATGCTTAAAGACTAAAATTTAATAATGCTGTGTGAAAAGACAGCGTATTAAATTTCTGAAGAAATAATGAAATCTCTGTTTAATTAATTGGAGATTTGAATTATTTATGACTAGAGATTTCCTAAAATGTGATAGAATATTGAAGAGATTCCTTTTGATACTAATTTTGAACAATGTAGCACAGTGATTCTCAAACTTTTTTTCACCAGGGACCCCCTTTAAACATCTTTTGTAGCCACAGACCATGGCCACGAACCCTCCAAGACTTAACTCAAAACTTAAATATAAGATCTCTTCAAGACTTTGTGGACTTCTTATGATAACATTGCCGCCCCCAGGAGTCTGCTGACCACAAGTTGAGAACCACTGGTGCAGAAAGTTATTTTTTAAAAATACAATGGGAAGATTTAAAACTCACTGTTATATTGGAACTACCTATGATTATATAGGAAATGTCTTATCTATATAACTTTATTGGAGATATTAGTAAGGTAGCAGAAGAAGGTTAGATTCAATAAAACTGCATTTACTGTGAAAATATTTTCCTTAGGGAGAAAATTTTGCTCTAAATCTTGAGTACAAATTTTGCTTTTATTCTATAAAAATAAGTTACATTAAAGCAAATTAGTAGACTTAATTGAATAGAATATTCAGGAGTTTTGAATAAATAGTAACTCAGAAAAAAGAAGTATGATATTGAAAAATATACTATTAGACTATGCAATTGATAGTTGAGATTATAGAATGGAAAGCTGAAGGCCTTCCAGAAACCATCTTGGTCTCCATGTCCTGGTCCTGCCTCCTGCTTCGGGTGGTGGTTTGATAGTCCTTATTGCCCTCAGCTATCTTTCAGGGCATGGGTGTCAAGCTATCTTCCAGGGCACAGGTGCAAAAGAAATGAGAAAGTCAAAATGAATTTAAAAATGCAGCAATACATGCAGTTTTGGGCATACTATGGTATACTCGTATGATGCTGCTATTATATGAGCTGCTTTGGCTCGCAGTAGGTTTCTAAAAGCAATTCAAAATGCTGGATATTTTCTGTAAAGCCCTATGTATATGGCATAGGGTCACTTTAATTCTTTGCTCACCTCTAGTGGTTTCTGTCTGCTCCACCTGATCTGGCAAAATAGGCATGCTCCAATACCTTAGTATAACAATAGCACTTAGTACTTAGACATATATACTGCTGCATAAGGCTTTCTCTCAGCAGTTTACAATGTCAGCATTTTGCCCCAACGATCCGGGTCCTTATTTTACTGACTTTGGAAGGATGGAAGGCTGAGTCAACCTGAAGCCCTGTCAGGATCGAACTCAAGACTGTGAGCAGAGTTGGCTTGCCATACTGCATTCTGACCACTGCGCCACCAGAGCTTCTACTCATCGAGTTGATCTCTGGAAGCATGTATTTGTTATGGAATCTGCACTGTCGACACACCCCCTTCCCCAAATACAGACATCTACAAATCTATTAGTTTTTACAAAGAGGTGAAGACCCCATTCTTTAGGCATTGGGAAGTAGAAATTATGCTGGGAAGTCTGTCTTGGATGTGTGTATTCAGTGCTTTGCATATTTATTGAGCACAGTATTAATTAGGATTTGTTTTAATGCAATTCTCTGCTTGTGCTTGTTTATCACCCAGAGTTTCTTGGATAGATGGGCATACAGATCAATTGGTCCTGGCCACAGAACTTAGAGGCATGCTTTCTAGAGCCATAAGCCTTTTCGTCCTTTGTGAGAAGGAACTATTTCACAAAAGAAAAAAAAAATCCTTATTTTAAAAAATAAAAATATGAAATATAAACATTAATTTAAGCTTTAAATATTAAATGCAAATATTATGTGATACACTTCAGAGCTGCCTAGATCACAAGATCCTGATTAAAAAAGAAAATTCAAAAGAAAATGCAGCACACATTCACAGATCACAAGAAGATACTGGCCTGCTAAAAATAAAAGTTCTTAGTATATTACAAATCAAAAGGCAACTCCAAAGAAAAAACGTGATCTAAAAAAAGTTATGAATGTCTGTAAAAGAAAAATAGTTCTATAATTGATATAGACTTATAGAGAAATGATAAATAAGAACATGAGACAATTAAGACTGAAGTACCACAGAAAAAACATTAATTAAAGCTCTAATATAATTTTTTGAGATTAATGTTACCTACTACTGTAAAATAGAAGTATTCTAAAACAGTGGCTCTGCTTTTTTCATTTGGACCTCACCACTAGGAAATTTTTGACCATTTTATCAGAAACTACTGGGTGTAATGAAGTTTCATCTCTTTCCTGTCTTGTTCCATGCTTCACTGGAGTTCCCAATTTCACTTCTTATTAAAAAAAAAAAAAAAAAGCAGAAGAAGGAACTGGAGTATATCATTTTCTAATTCATTAGTGTAACCTCTGCTTCAGAATAAATATAGAACATCTTATTACATTAGGGTCCAGTTTTCCTTGTAGGGATGTGAATTGATAGTCTGAATAAGGGACAAGGCTGAAGCTACAGTCATACACAAATCTTATTTTAAAAAATAGTAACAGTAATAATTTTTAAAAAGTTGATATTTTGAGTCAGTAAAAATACGCATTTTACCATGCAAAAACCATTTTACTATTACAGACAAAAATGTTCTATGTTGACTATTTATTCCTTCACCAAAATTCTTTAATGGAAATAAAGTTTCACTTTTGTTGAAAACAAATCTGATTAATATTTAGAGTAATGTTAACAATTTGAATTTTCATATTTCTCACAGCATCAAATTGATTTCTGTATCTCCTTTTTGAGACAAAATAATAAAAAAAATCTGGATTCACATAAGTATATGAAACAAAAAGAACCATCAAATGTTTTGCCATATTTGGATAGTCTTGAGTTAAGCTGCTTGAAAAATAATTCAGTGGAAGTTTATTAAATTTTTATTCTAGCTGAGGTTAGATCTAAGCAAATAGTACTTTCTAGTTTAAATTTAGAAAAGAAAGTACGTTCTCATCTCACAGCAATTAAATCAAAATAGCGCTACCATTTGGAAAATTTCAGCCTGTTAAAGCAAGAAAAATACTGTTAAAATATACCCTGCAGACAAAAGAAAAAAAATTCCTGACTTGTTTAGGAGAAAATTCCTGAAGTGGTTTTATAAGGCAGTATACTTATACAGCAG
This sequence comes from Laticauda colubrina, assembly GCA_015471245.1. NCBI lineage: Eukaryota > Metazoa > Chordata > Lepidosauria > Squamata > Elapidae > Laticauda > Laticauda colubrina. Next base: position 34,654,131 of record BLBF01000017.1, read on the forward strand.
GCTATTTTTCTTTTTAAAAAGAGATTTAGTGATTTTATTTATGATGAAACTTTCATATAAAGAAGTGAAAAGCTTTTTATTTTCTGAAATAAAGATTTTCTGAACATTGCTTTTTCTTTTCTTTTTAAAAATCTATAAAGATCTTATTAAATATAGAAGAAGTAGAATATAGATGATTTGATTAATTAAGAAATTGGAATAAATATTTATGGGAAGAATAAATATTTGTAAAATATATATTGTTAGAGCACATAAAAAAGGAATTAAAGGGCCAGGCTAGGAGATGTTTACTTTTCAGACAGATATGGAATAATGGTTCTTGCATTTTTTTGGAAATTTTCAGATGCCACTAAAGATAAGGGAAAGCAGTTAGCTGATTTTTATTTAGTTTTCACAAACATCTCTGTTGCAGAAAACTGCTAAGAATAATAAGAGAATAGTGGATTTTATGCATTTGAGCCATTTCCAAAATTGGCAGCTTTTTTTTAAACTTTATTTTAAAAATTCTACTTTAAAGTTCATATTGCAAATAATCTTAATTACATTTTAATAAAGCATAAACTTTAGATGATTACTTTAAATACTATCTAAATTCCTCACATTTATCATTTAAATATAACCTATAATGCAAACTAAATGCTATATCTGAATATGGGGAAATTATATATGCATGGTGTTCATAAATTGCAATTTGTAGGAAGTGGGACTTGTATAATGGGTGCAATGCACTTTTTAAGTGAAAGGTCTGTTTTCAAAATCTGTATCCCAATTTTTCCCTTCTGTCGTAGATCTAATAAGCCTCTATATTTTAAAATTATCTCTCAAGCCCTCATTGTGGGAATTCTCTGGCTGTGTAACACGCTCAGAAATGTTTCTGAACTGAATAAAATTTTCTCATAAACTCTTGAAACAAGAATGTCTGTGATTATAGAATACTTTATATACTGGTAAGTATTGGTAGAAAAGGAATTTATAGAAACTGCCCCTGACCTTGCAGACCGCAGTAAAAACAGACAAGAATCAGGAATAATCATTTTGCTTCTGTTAGCTATTCCCCACAGTTTTCCCACCAGCTAGACACAGGGTACCTATTCATTGAAAGGATGTCTGCTCAAATGCAGCATAGGAATAAAAAAAGAACAGTGTTACTTGCTTTGGTCCGGAAGGATATAAACACAGAAGTCCTTCTTTCTAGCATGTAACTGAATAGAAGGGGGTAATGAAAAGAGAGTTCTTCCAAAGACAAATGTAAATATTGTCAAGTATTTAAACAACAGAGTAAAACCAATGTGTGGCTATCTACACAAAATGTAAACTACTAATTTGATTTCTGTTAGCTGCAACTGTGTTCTGAATGCAAAGGGTGTTGAGGATATTTTACAAATTTATATTTATTTGGTAAATTTTTCTGTTGGTCACTTCAGCTAAAATATAGCAAGGTGTCACAGCAAAATGGTAATCTAACGTGTTTCTCCAACAATACGGCCTCCACCAATAGGAAGACCCAGCATGATTTCTAGGTATGATGTGAAATTAAGCCCCACCCCCAAAATTTAGGCCTATCTGCGTTTCCGCGCCATTTCTCACATCGTTCATTAGAACTACACGAGGTGAAGAGAAATGGGGGGAAGAGCGGGGGTGTGGGGAGAAAACTTGCCTTTAGGAGTGCCCTGCAGGTAGCCTAGGCTAGAATACCCCGATCTACCGATAGAACATCAGCCGATAGAAGCTCCCCGAAGGCAGAGTCCCCAGCCGCTTCGGGATGAGGCATGGCTGCCCATGTTCCCTCGCCATTAGGCGGTGTCTTTCAGGCAATGGAAGCTCCCCAAGTGCAGTCACCAGCCACTTCGATCGGCCAGTAGAAGCGGCCTCGGGGCAAGCGCACACACACACACTCCCCTCGCCACAAGGCCGCTTCTATCAGCCGATCGAAGTGGCTGGTGACTGTACTTGGGGAGCTTCCATTGCCCGAAGGACACTGCCTAATGGCGAGGGGACACGGGCAGCTACGCCTCGCCCCGAAGCATCTAGGGACTCTGCCTTTGGGGAGCTTTCATCAGCCGATAGAAATGGCCTCGCGACGAGGGGAGTGTGCGTGTGCACTCACCCCAAGGCCGCTTCTACCGGCCGATCGAAGTGGCTGGTGACTGCCCTTGGGGAGCTTCCATCGCCCAAAAGACACTGCCTAATGGCGAGGGGACACAAGCAGCCATGCCTTGCCCCAAAGCGGCTAGGGACTCTGCCTTCGGGGAGCTTTTGTTGGCCGATAGAAACGGCCTCGTGATGGCCTAGCTGTTTTTCGGGGGGTCAAAAAAAATAAGGCCTGGCCTTATTTTGTGAGAAACATGGTAGATTTGCACAAAACAACAGCAATAATATTCATCCAAACCACAATTTATTAAGATAGAGTAATATATGTATTATCTCACATTTAACAATTATTTAACAAAACAGCTATTTAATAGCTAATAAAATAGTTAAAATATAATACTATGTTTGAATTTTGTTCTTTCAAAGCATAATTGTGGATATTCTGAAGTTATTTATAAAAAGCAATGTGAATTGTTTTCTTTTTTAGGAAATTGGAATTTTGAATGGGATAGTTAAATAATACAGTAGTTTAAGCTTTTTTGTGGAATATATTGCTGTACTGCCATTTTTTAAAATTTTCATACTGCCTTGTACTTTACTAAACAATGTATTTTAAGAGTAAAGAATTTCTTTCATTTACATGTTTTTGTCTATTACCTGTATCTATTTCTTTTATTTATTTTCTAAGTGTGACCTAGAAATAAAATGGGCCCAATTCAATTATGTAGAAATCTCTGCAATTTATTTCCGCAAAAAGCAACATAGAATTTCTGTCAAAGCTTAAAATAAACAAATGTTGTAACTATAATTTATTCATCACATCCCTATTCGAATGAACTCAAAGTAGAATTTGTAAAGATAGGCTACAACAAGCTGGATTTTGGAATTATGTATTTTAAAATGTTTTGTCTTGTTTTTATTTTTTGTGCATATTCCTGTATTTCTCTTTTTAATCATTTTGAGCATTCTACAAATACAGGTAGTCCAAAACCTATGACCACAACTGAGCCCAAAATTTATGTTAAGTGAGAAATTTGTTAGTTTTGCCCATTTTATGACTTTTCTTGCCACATTTGTTAAATGAAATACTGAAGTTGTTAAGTTAGTATTACGGTTTAGTAATAAGTGAATTTGGCTTTCCCATTGTCTTAGCTTGTCAGAAGGTTGCAAAAGGTGATCACATGGCCCCAGGACATTTATGAATATGAATCAGTTGTCAAGCACTCAAATATAAATCACGTGAACATGGGGATGCTGCAATGATCACAAGTGTGAAAAATGGTCATGTCACTTTTTTCAATGTCATTATAACTTTGAACGATCACTAAACGAATTATAAGTCAAGGACTGCCTATAGAAGATAACTTGAAAAATGAAAGTTAATTTTTGTTTCATAAATCTATATGTCTTATAACTAAGGAAGCTGCTGGGAAAAATTATCTGGTGGCATGAGGTTGGATATTTTCAGGAGTATGCTGATGACATTCAGTTATTTAAGCCCATGTCACACTGAACCAACGGATGCAAAGAGGATGTAAAACGGACAAAAAAGCTTGCCCTCCGTTGGAAAAACGCGATGTACTCACTGCCTCCGTTTTGCTTCCTCTCTATCCGTCCAGCATCCGTTTATGGACGTTTCATCCGCTCCAAAAGTTTTGGGCTGCCCAAAACTTTTGTGCGGAAAATGTATCCAGTTCGTCCATTCTGCATCCGCTACGCATCCGTTATGCATCCGCTATATCCGCTAGGCATCCGCTATGCATCCGCGCAACTCGCATCCTCCTGGACGCAGGGAGGAAGGGGAACGGATGCAGCATGGAAACAAAGCGTTTAAAACGATAAAAACGTTCACAGAGGGGACCTATCTCGGATATTAAGGATGTCTGCAGGATGCCTAGAGGATGCCTAGAGGATGCAAAGAGACACCTATACTGCCTATAAAAAGGGGGAGCAACTTGCCTGCATCTCACTTTCAGAACAGCAGCCAAGCTGTGCAGACCTCTGCAGCCTTCATCTGCCTCTTCCTCTTCTACAGCATCCAGTCATGTCCACCGTGGATTGTGACAAAGTCCATTCGGCAGCCACCATCCTTCTGCAACAGTGCGAAACCATCTACAGGCTCTGTGAACTCTACTACGGGAAGAAAAGGAGGCACCCAAAAAAAGTCTGGGTCCAAAGATGGTTCGCCAGAAGAGCAGAGGACGGACTGTACAACAAGCTGATGGTGGAGCTCAGGAGCAAAGACACTCGGGCATTCCAGAACTTCATGAGGATGCCTCCAGCCATGTTTGACGAACTTGTGCAGCGACTGACACCCAGGTTGACCAAGACAAACACCAACTTCCGGCCCAGCCTGGAACCTGGGCTCAAGGTGGCACTCACTCTGCGCCACTTGGCCTCCGGGACCACCTACAGGAGCATGCAGTACGGCTGGAGGGTGCCACCCAACACCATCAGCATTGTGGTCAGAGAAGTGGTGCAGGCCATTATCGAAGAATACAAGGAGAAGCTCCAGTGCCCCTCCACAGAAGAAGGCTGAAAGAAAGTTGCAGAGCAGTAGTATCAGAAGTGGAACTTCCCCCACACCGTTGGAGCCATAGATGGCAAGCACGTGGCCTGCAAAGCTCCAACCAAGTCGGGTTCCACTTATCACAACTACAAGGGCTTCTTCAGCATCATCCTCTTCGCCATGGTCGATGCAGACTACAAGTTCATGTACATCGATGCTTCAGGCAACGGGTCATCTTCAGATGCCCAGGTATACAACACCAGTGACCTCAAGGAGGGGCTGGAAGGTAACCTCATGGTGGGCTTCCCAGATCCAGACCCGCTGCCCAATGACAAGCAAGATGTGCCCTACTTCATCGTGGGGGATGACGCCTTCTCCCTCACAACCTACCTCATGAAGCCCTACAACTCCAAATACCTCACCCATGAAGAGAGGATCTTCAACTACAGGCTGTTCAGGGCAAGACGGGTGGTGGGGAACGCCTTTGTCATCCTGGCCAACAGGTTCCAGGTACTTCTCACCAACATGCAGCATAGCCCAGAGACCATGAGGAGGATCATGGAAGCTTGCTGCATCCTGCACAATCTCATGCGCACCCGCTACCCAGTCTTGCAGAACAGGCTCGTGGACCTCCAACAAGGCAATGGGGACATGGAGCCTGGGGAATGGGGGCAAGGGCAAAACCTGATAGACACTGAGGATGTGCAAGGCCCCAACAGAGCCTCACGTGAGGCGAAGAAGCAGCGCAACCTCCTGAAACACTGGTGCAACTCCCCAGCTGGAGCAGTGGAGTGGCAAGACAGGATGGTAGATGCTTAATGGATGCTTCCTTCAGCCTGTCTCATCACACGGATGAGATTGGGCCATGTATGTTGGGTTGACCTACAATGAACAGGGCATTTAATAAAGAGTTGTGTTTATGTTGACATGTGTGGATAATTATTACATTATTATTGATAATAAAGGGCCATAGGTGTGGCACCTGGGAGGGTGGACCATACAGTCCCACTATGCTTGCACTGGAGATTTATCTATCCCACTGCTATCCTAACCCATCCCACAGCTATTACCCATTCCAAAGCTATCCTTACCCATCCCACAAGCATGCAAAGGCTTAAACCATTTCTAAAAGTTTCCACCAAGACTTTATTAAAAAAAAGAAATGAAGCAAGTGTGCGAATCATAAATAGACTTTATTGACAACAAGCTATAAAACAAAAATTAGTCTCTGGCACTCCTCTTGGTCGCTCAGTCTTAGGGGTGAAGGGTCCAGGTGCTGTGGAGGTGGCTGGTGCTGGAGTGCTTTTCATCAGCTCCTCCAGAAGCAGAAGCAGCAGAAGCCCCAGCACCAGAAGAGCGAGCCCGTGCTGCAGAAGCCCCAGCAGAACCAGAGTGAGGGCCAGGGGGCGGGATGGTAGCCCTGTCCCTCTTGCAAGGGCTGGCAGCAGATGGCTGAGGCTTGCTGTGCTTCCGCATGTTTGTGGGGTTGCTGGCTGGCAGGGAGGCTGGCACCAAGGCTGGCCAGGAAGGCTGGCAGGCAGGCTGGCAGGCAGGAAGGCACCAAGGCTGGCACCAAGGCTGGCACCAAGGCTGGCAGGGAGGCAGGCACGAAGGCTGGCAGGCAGACATGAACCAAGGCTGGCAGGAAGGCAAGGCAGCAAGGCTGGCAGGCAGACCGGCTGGCAGCAAGGCTTGCAGGCAGGCTGGTAGCAAGGCTGGCAGCAAGGCTGGCAGGCAGACATGCAGGCAGGGCAGGCAAGGCAGTCGATGTGTCCGGCAGCAGGTCTTTCCTCTGAATGGCGTCCTGCTTCTGAGCTGCTTCCGTTATATCCGCGGGGCTGACGCAATGCATCCTCCCCACATGCACAATTAACGCCAGGCATCCATTAGGCTTCCGCTGTGCATCCGCTTCATCCGTTCCGCGTCCGCTGTGCATCTGCTGTATCCATTCCACGTCCGCTTTGCTGAGGACCCCCAGAAGCCTAGCGGATGTGCCATCTGCTCCCATCCGCTTCCATCCGCTGGGCTTCCATTCCGCATCCGCTTTGCATCCGCCCTGCGTCCTCCCCGCGTCTGTGTTATCCGCTCCGGTTATGCAAATTTTTGCCCCTTTTGAGAGCGGATAACAACGGATGGAACATTTTGCTCATCCGTTGTGTCCTTTTTGCATCCATTGGGCAGTGTGACATGGGCTTTACATCAATTCTGCCCAAGTGATGCCATCAAGATTCTGTTTCAGTGTCTGAAGACTGTAGGAATACAATTCCAACTCAATCTTAGCAAGACTGAATGACTGTTGATAATTGGGCACTGGTGCTGGAAATCTTTCAGGTTAGCACTGGATGGGTTAATATTTTTTCACAACATAACTGATATGTAATTTGGGAATCCTTTAAACTCTCAAAGAGCTAATAGTAAGATGGCTAGAAAGATTTTTATTCAAGTTTATCTTGAGTGCCAGTTATGCCCGTACCTAGATCAGGAAGCACTCACTGTTCATAGTTACTCATCGCTTGGTTGTTTCTCATCTGGATTGATGCAGTATGCTTCACATGGGGCTGCTCTTGAACATCAGAAGCTACAACTGATTCAGAGCACAGTGTGAGTAGTTATGGCACTGATCCTCAAACTATGGCCTGCAGGACAGATATGGCCTGCCAATGCAAAGTATCCAGCCTGTGGAGTGGTGGGATTCAGCTCCGCCCCTTGCCATCGGCCTTATCTTCCAGCGAGCATCCACTCCAGCCACACTTCTTGTTAGTTATTTCAGTGGTTGAACTGCACTTCTGATCACACTGCTGCTGCCAAAGTTAAAGCCGAAGGGTGCAGGGGAAGGACAGATGACTGAGCGGTGATGACACCAGTGCAGCCACATCCTCCCAGGCCAGTGGGTGGGTAAGAGAGGGGCTGCTGCTAGTTTGAAAAGCAGCTCTGCTGGCTCAAAAAGCAGCACTGCTGCCCGCAGAGCAGCCATGTGATCCAGGGCCAGTGGTGGGCAGGGGAGGGGCTGCTGCTGGAAGGCCCAAAAAAGGGTTTTAGTCCATTTTTCACCTATAGAGACATTCTGGAGGCGGTGGAGGTGAAAAAGAGGGCACACAGATGCCCCAGGAGGCCCCCCCAAAAAAGACTGTTTCAGCCAATTTTTGACCTGCAGAGACATTCTGGTGGTGGGGGAGGTGAAAAATGGGGTGCACAGAGAGACAAGACAGTGAGAGAGACAGAGACAGAGAGACTTATTGATGGTACACTCCTTGGGGCTGAGAAGAATTGCTACAAAACTGAGTTTCCTGAAGTGGACCACTAGACTCCTAAACAACTGAAAAAAGAGCAACATGCAAACAAAAGCAAATAAAATACCCCCAGGAGCAAAACAAAGTTTAACTTGTGTGCATTGTTTAATGGACTGTTAAATTGGCCAAGCCCACCTTGTCACATGACCTGGCCATGCCCACCCAGACTGTCCGGCCCTCCAACAGTCTGAGGGACCATGAATTGGTTCCCTGTTTAAAAAGTTTGAGGACCTCTGAGTTCTGTAACATTCATATAATCCCACTACTGCACAAGCCATAGTAATTACCAGTGAGATTGTGGGTGCAATTCAAAGTGCTGGAGATCATCCATAAAACCATATATGGCACAAGGCCAAGAAGTGGCTATCTCAAGTTATCTGCTTACCCAACAAGATTGGACATGCTCCAAGACTCATCTATCAGACAGTGCCATTTTATGTCAGTCAGAAAGCCGCCTCAATTATTCTATTACAGTCTGCCCTATGGAGCATCGTCCCCGTCCCCCAAATATGGATGGCACCAATAGTGCTAGCCTTTAGAAAGTTTTGGAACTGGTTCTTTTTGGCACTAGCCCAAGATTTTGCATCAACTGTTAATATGTGGTATGTGACTTAGCCCTGTTGCTATATGGAGCTTCACTGATGTTTATGTATTATGTTTTTTTAACCTTTCTTAATGATTAGGGAAGCCTCATAATTTAAACAGGAAAACTTGAGTTCTTGAATTGCTTTTTTCTTTGCATATTGCAGTATTTTTTTCTCTTTTTGTAATCTTAAAGTTTTTCTAGTTTACCAGAATTTTTTTTTAAAAAAAGAATGACTTGTAGTGGAAAAGGGAAGGAATTAGTGTTCCAAACTTATTCATATCACACTAAATTACATACTGGCACTGGATACAAATCTGCTGTTGACTGAAATAATTCAATTGCATGATTAGAAATTTTTGAGTTATCTTTTGTTTTAAAGCAATTTCAGAGAACATTCTAAAAGAAGGTTATTGATAGTAACGTTTAAATTGTCTTTCTGTGAGAACTCCTGTAGAAAAGTGAAATGGAAAATGTTCAGAAAGGAAACTGGGACTTTAAGGCAATCATTGGAAATGTTCACTTCATGTTTTTTATCATGTTCTTTTGGAAGTGTAACCAGTTGCTGAATTTTGTTGCAAAAACTGCATATTTTTCAATCATTGTTAGAACTAGTTTCATCATATATTTTTCAATGCTAGTGAAAACAGCTGGAATATTTTGATCTAACTTTATAAGTTTAATGATGTCATAAACAATACTCCAGTATTTCCTTGCATCGGTATCTTGCAGATCATAATAGGAGTAGTGGAATCTCTTATTTGTGGATTGTTAACCCACAGTTGAAGCTGCATAATAAACTGGATCCTAGTATGGGTTAATAAACTTTATCTCTGTAGGATGTGCTAATGATTCTCAGGCATATTAAGAGATGCATGTTTGAAACAAGCAGGAGATAGGATACACACACACACAAAAGGAAAAAAAAATAACAACTGGAAAGGCCATTGTGAAAAGAACTTGTATAACAGTAGCTTCATAAATGTGCATCTTCCCAGTATTGGAAGCTAAGATCCTCAGTACTGATGGTCTCCAAGAACTCTGTATACCATTGCATTTTGCATCAGCGTTAGTTTCTGAATACTCTTCAAGGGTAGGTCCATCTAGAGTGCATTGCAGTAGTCTAAGCATGAGATGACCCGGGCTTGAGCACAAGGATTCAATGATCCAGGAAAGATTGTAACTGGAGCACAACACAAAGTTGCACAAAAGCTGTTTTGGCCATGACTGCCACTTGCTTGTTGACAGGAGTCATGAGTTCAGGAGAACCCCCCAAGTTGTGCATTAGGTCTGTCTGGAACAATGCAACTCCGTGCAGAACTGAAGATGTTTAAAGTCCTGGATCCTGAAACCCCGCACACCCAAAGCCACTCTGATGACCCAGGGCTGGGCATGGAAGCAACACAGCCAGAATGGAGGCTTAACTCCCCGTTATTGCTCCAACTCCCCCCCCCCCCCCAAAAAAAAAAAAAAGTCCCACTGTTCACTGCAAGTCCAGGAGCCAAGCCCTAAACATGCAGCTCCTATAGTTCCTGGCTGCTGTTTAGTCCAGAGCAGCAGCACAGTTCTGAGAGCAGCCACAGTTCAGGGAATTTGGTTCCAAGGAGTCCTCGTCACGGGAAGAGTTCACTAGGACTGTAGCGCACCCCGAAGCAGAACTGTACATAGCCAGACCAGGCAAGCAGGGAAGGACAAGAAAAGCACCCTGATGTTGGTTACAGCATGTGAGACTGGAAAAAGGCAACACTTGTTCCCGAGTTGTTGGGGTGTCTGTCTCCATTCTCTAGGATTGGGGGAGGGGGGGAGGGGGGGAGGTAATTGCTAATCTCCGGAGTTCCTTTGCTCTGCTACTTGCCCTCTCCTCGCCCCTTGCTGGTTCATTCTGCGCCTTCTCTCCTTCACTGGCAACCCTTCTCAGGCCCGAGGGACCTGGGATTATTTCGTCCTGCTCCTCTGGTCTTTCCTCCATAAGCCCTAACCCAGGCTCAGATGGAGCCATGACAGCCACTTGGAACCAGATTCAGCCAAACCCCGGCAGCCTCCAAGCACTGCAAGAAGGGAGTGATCGCATCACCAGGGTGGAGAGGTAAAGTTGAGTATTATTAGCATACTGTGTGCAGATGAGAACAGAGCTAAATTTATTTTTAAAAAAACCCACAAAGACTGAATAATTAAAAATGCATCACAAACATGTCGCTGTCTAGAAAGCCTGCCCCAGCTGTTGGATGAGACAGGAATTAATGGTCTGTAAAGGATAATAAGGAAAATAAAGAGAAGCAAGCAAATACTTTTTTCTGAACAGTTTCTAGAAGCAAATCTAAGGAATTAAGAGTGGATCTGTATTAAGGTCTTAAAAATGCTGAACCATGTGGTATCATGTGAGAATTCTTAAATTATTAAAATAAAAGAACTATTGATCTTTTAACAGAAAGTATATAATAACCCTAAGATCTGCCTATTACAAGAGAGCTATATGATGTGTTTACTGAAATACTGATTGAAAAAAATGGAAATAAATACCGGTATTTTAAATCTCACTTTAAAGTAAACTATAAAACCATTAATAGCTATAAAATTAATGGGCATATAGCAAAAAGAAAAAAAAACACCAAGAAGAATTACCATGGCTTTGGCTAAGAATGTATTGAGATTAGCAAGAATACTAATTTGGAATTTTTTGAAATATGAAGCACACTCATGTGCTTGAAGTATGCTTGCTTGCTTGGATTTTCAAAAGCAGTAACATAATGGAATAAAAGGAGAGAACCTCTTATAGGCAGCTAGTTAAATAAGAGAAAGCAGTAAATAACTATTGAACAATTATTGAAATATGGATTAAGTGGTGGATTGGATCAGTAGATGTGTAATTTATTCTTAGTAATTTTATAGTCTGATTTCTTGTTTTATTTTAATTAATGCGGTTGGTTTAAATTAATGCTTTAATACAGTTTGTCTGGACAGTATCTGTAAACAGTGTTATCTCTTGGCACCTAAAATGTAAGTGTCTCTGTTGTTGCACCTGGACTTTAGAATAACATCCCCCCCCCCCCGATCTTCATTACCACTATCCTGGTTTCATTCAAATAGAACATTAAAACATGGCTTTTTCTGAAACATTGGATAAGATTCGGGGGGCGAGTCCCTTGTGGGTATGCAGTATGGTTGAAAAAATGTTTTTATTCTTTTTAAATGTTCGCTGTTTTCTATCTTATTGTTCTTAATTTGATTTTAATACTGTATACCACAGTTACTTTGTAATTAAGCAGCTGTATACATGTGATAAATAAGATATCCTTGTATTTTATTGAACAGCAAAACTAATTCTGGATGCAGAATTAAGGCATCTGGCTACTTACTTCCCTTGCAGGAAGATTTTTGCTAACTGTTTGTTTTCACTCTTTATAGGATGCTTCAGGATGAAACGCCACAGGCATCTAAGCAGCAGTGACAGTTCAGACAATGAAAGTAAATAAAGTGATCTAATCTTCCTTTGATCTGGAACTCTTCCTGTGGTTTCTTTCTTTGGTTTGAGGGCAAACTGTTATACTTTTTCTTCAGCTATAAAGAGAATTGCATTTCTTGTTCAGTTTCATTTCCTCTTGTGTGCTGTGATATTTAGCAATATCAGACAGGATCAAAACAAAATTAGAAACATTACAAAAGGAAGTTAAATGTAATTATTAAATTCAGTTTCTTAAGAGCCTTTGTTTAGAATATAAAAAGCTGCATAATTCTAACAGGTTGCATGTATTCTAGTATTAATCCTTCTATTTGCAGTGGCACAGCTGTTGGGAAAAAAGCTGGAAATTTCCAAACATCAGCTGCTAAAATTCATATAGCATGTGGGACTTGATGTTTTAGAAATCATCTGGCATTCTTTCATTCCTTCTTTTTTAAATAATAATTTGTGTTGAAGTTTAAAAATATAAAGATAAAAAACTAATGCAAATTAAGAAAAATATTAATTAGGGATCAGGATAGAATCAAAGTGGGTAACTACTTTTGAAGTAGACAGATTAAATGTTCTTGTTTGTCCTTTTCTGAAACTGGTCGATGACTCATTTCTAATTTGTGGGATGCTCAAGCCACTTGGCAGTCAACTGAGATATAAGCCAAAATATCTTAAAAGGCTGAACTGTGCTGTCTCGCTCTTCCTCTAAGGATGGTTTTTCCCTCCCCTTGCTCTGCTCCTCTCTGAGTTCAAGGAAGAAGCAAGCCCCTAATTTGCAAATACGAATGCATATACAGGTGAAAGTTAAAAAATTAGAATATTGTGCAAAAGTTCTTTTATTTCAGTAATACAACTTAAAAGGTGAACCTAATATATGCGATAGACTCATTACATGCAAAGCAAGATAGTTCAAGCCATGATTTGTCATAATTGAGATGATTATGGCTTACAGCTCATGAAAACCCCAAATCCACAATCTCAGAAAATTAGAATATTGCATGAAATCAATAAAACAAGGTTTATACATAAAACAATATCAGACCTCTGAAAAGTATAAGCATGCATATGTACTCAGGACTTGATTTGGGCCCCTTTTGCAGCAGTTACTGCCACAATGCAACGTGGCATGGAAGCTCTCAGCCTGTGGCACTGCTGAGGTGTTCTGGAAGACCAGGATGCTTCAATAGCGGCCTTCAGCTCTTCTGCATTGTTCGGTCTCATGTCTCTCATCTTTCTCTTGGCAATGCCCCATAGATTCTCTACAGGGTTCAGGTCAGGCAAGTTGCTGGCCGATCAAGCACAATAATCCCACGGTCATTGAACCAGGCTTTGGTGCTTTGGGCAGTGTGGGCAGGTGCCAAGTCCTGCTGGAAAATGAAGTCAGCATCCCCATAAAGCTCGTCTGCGGAAGGAAGCATGAAGTGGTCCAAAATCTCCTGGTAGATGGCTGTGTTGACCCTGGACTTAATGAAGCACAGTGGACCAACACCAGCAGATGACATGGCTGTCCAAATCAACACAGACTGTGGAAACTTCTCACTGGACTTCAAGCATCTAGCAGTGGGTGCCTCTCCTTCCTCCAGACTCTGGATCCTTGGTTTCAAATGAGATGCAAAAACTGCTCTCATCAGGAAAGAGGACTTTGGACCACTGAGCAACAAACCAGGTCTGTTTTTCTTTAGCCCAGTTAAGAGGCTTCTGACGTTTGTTGTTCAGGAGCGGCTTGACAAGAGGAATACGACATTTGAAACCCATGTCCAGGATCCGTCTGTGTGTGGTGGCTCTTGATTGACTCCAGCTTCAGTCCACTCCTTGTGAACGTCCCCAACACTTTTGAATGGCCTTTTCCTGACAACCCTCTCCAGGCTGCGGTCATCCCTGCTGCTTGCGCACTTTTTTCTTCCACACATTTCCCTTCCACATAACTTTCTATTAATGGGCTTTGATACAGCACTTTGGGACCATCCAACTTCTTTTGCAATTACCTTTTGAGGCTTTCCCTCCTTATGGAGGGTGTCAATGATGGTTTTCTGCACAACTGTCAGGTCAGTGGTCTTTCCCAAGATTGTGATTCCTACTGAACCAGACTGAGAGACCATTTAAAGGCTCAGGAACCCTTTGCAGGTGTTATGGCTTCATTAGCTGATTGGAGTGGGACACTTTGAGCCTAGAATATTGAACCTTTTCCCAATATTCTAATTTTCTGAGATTGTGGATTTGGGGTTTTCATGAGCTGTACACCATAATCATCTCAATTATGACACATCACCGCTTGAACTATCTTGCTTTGCATGTAATGAGTCTATCATATGTATTAGCTTCACTTTTTAAGTTGCATTACTGAAATAAATAAACTTTTGCACGATATTCTAATTTTTCAAGTTTCACCTGTATGTATGCCTTGCCAATAAGGCTGAACATAATGTCCGGTTTACAGAATGAAAAGTATAAATGCTCAAAAAAATGAATATTTTTCCCCTCACACATAGTTGCAACAAATAAACTACAACATCATCCCTCACAAACATACTTTTAACAAAAAAATAAATCACAAGTCACAGAAGAATAAACATTTAAAATGCAGACAAAAGCACATTCCATTAAAAGTATCCAGAAACACAAACATCACCTTTCCCCCATTTCATAAATAAAAATTATGACCAAGTAGTCCTCATCTAAAATATACATGTCTGCAAAAATTACATTTGAGGAAATTTCCCATGTACCCTAGGACAACAGTAAAGGGGTGTTTATCAAAATTGATATTTTGATATGTTTGGGTTATGTGGAAATTCTTGCTTTTCTACTTCTACAAAAACTGGATACTTAGCTCAGAAATTGAACTAAGGCAGTAATTTTTTTCTCATCTGCAAACTGTGACATTAAACAAATATTTAATAAACTTTGCTTAACAGTCTCTGTTCTAGGAAAATTTCAATTTTCTTCCTTTTAATTCTCTTCTTTTTTCTTGCTGTTCATATAGGTCCTTCCACTTCTTTCTCCTTTTGTTCTAAATACAGAAGCAAATCAAAAACACCAACAAATGAACAAAAAAAGCCTGCCGAGGTAAGGTTATGCATTTTGATTCATAGTGTTTTACTTTATTAATTTATTTACTAGCTTACCTGTTCGCTTCTTCATATCCCAATCTTTTTGTTTACTATTGAATCTATATTAACATGAAGGAACAATCAATTTATTAAAATTGATAAAGTTTATTTCAGGGTACTGACAGTTATGCCAAACTAAATGAAAGAGATTGGTTTATAGTTGCCGCAAAAAACATCATAAAATTGGATCAGTCACAGACTGAACCATTTTGTGATGATTACGACTTATAGTTTTAATGGACAGGATCGATTACAGCTGTAATTTGAAGACTATCTGCTGGTTGTCAAGCTCTGGGCTCAATTCAAAGTTGTGGTCATAAATAAATGGCAAAGTAGCAGGATAAATGGCATTGCCCTATCAAGATCAAGTCTGCTATTCCAGTAAGAATATTTTATGATGATGGCAACTCTTTTCCACAAAGTCTTGGCAAGACAGGCTTTGAAAGGACTGGCATGTTATGGCACACTCTTCCTTTTGAGGTCTGTGCAACACCATTCCTTGTACAATTGCCAAACAGCTTCATTCAACTGTGCTTTGAATCTTGTTAGATTGATTGTTTTGGACACACATCTCCATGCAGTGGGTTGGGTTGGTTAATTATTTCCTATTTACTTTGGTTTTTTAATTCATTTTCCTGGTTGTATGCCAACTGGAGTCCTTAGATTGGGTCAACTTATGAAAATGTAAATAAATATTAGTTGTATTTTTTGTACTAAAATTGTCATGCAGAGATCATTAAAAAAAATATTTTTTGATGCCATGCTTGCCGCAAGCTTAATCATATGGTTTTGAAGGCTTTTATTGTGCAATACATTAATAGATTTTATTATTAAATTTTAATGAAATTTTAATGGATTATTTCTTTATTTATTTCTCACTATGCCTTCAGGTGTTTCGAAAGGACCTCATCAGTGCCATGAAACTGCCAGACTCTCATCATATTAACCCAGATGAATATTACTTGTTTGCAGATACATGGAAACAAGAATGGGAAAAGGGTGTGCAAGTCCCTGCAAGCCCAGAAACTATTCCCCAACCTTCTCTCAGGTATTTCTGTTAAACATGTGTGCCTTATTAAAGCACATAGTTTTTGTGCTTCCATGCCAAAGTAATATTAACATCTTACTATCCTACAACGGTTATCAGCTACAATATATAAAGCATGTATTGCTTCAATTATTTGCAGAAAATAATAAAAAATAAATGAAGGCAGAATTGATATTTTAATCCAGAGGGAATGTATGAGGAATGCTGTCTGATAAGCAGAACTGACTGTAGCAATTTATACAGTTTACTACAGTAGGTCTTTTTTGCAGTGGTTTTTATGTCAAATAGAATTTCTAGTGCTTCACCCAAAAAGCATCCTGTGAAATCTTTTGGCTCTTCACTCCTCTTCTTCCAAGTACCTTGTTACAGAAGGTGGCCTATGGATGTCTAAAAAAAACATCTTTGTAACCAATTTGCTCTGCAATCATATCCAGAAAACCTCTGAATGCTAGTCTTAATTCCATTTCATCTAGGCATGCCAGGGTAGTTCTATTTTGGCAGATGAAAGCTTAATAGAAGAACAATTCTAGATGTTAGATAAAACAAAACCAGATCATTAAAATCCTTTATTTTATTATTTCAAAGCTGAACTAATGTTTTTTGTATGTATTTAATGGTCATAATTCAAGGCAGATTTTTAGGAAGTAAAAATCTTTATGGTTATTCAGTAATGATTTTGCTTATGTAACATTTTTGTTTAACATACTATTATCATCCAACCAGCACCATTATTAGTGCTGGTTGAATGAACCAATAAATTGTTAGTGATCAAATAACTTATCCATAGGTGATCCTTTGGTATGAAAAATTTAAAATTGTAAACACTCTGTCCTTTGACCTAAGAGTCCTAAAGAATGGAATACCTTTTCATTGTCACTTGATTTTTAAGAATTCTTCCACCAGAGAATTTGTAGCTCATTATAATGTTTTGCTGCTTAGAATTGTCGCAGAAAAAGTAAAGCAAGTACTTTACACACGGCCCAGAAAGTACATCCGTTGTTCAAACCAAGAGTCTGCTGAACCTGGCTACATCAACATTCTAGAATTGGCAGAATCAATGTGTCGATATGACTTGGATGACATGGATATCTTCTGGCTTCAGGAAGTAAATGAGGAACTTGCTGAAATGGGTGAGAAAGCAAAAGTAATAATTTGTTTAACATTTGATAATGTAACAAATATTCTGAAATAAAATATACATACACTGATATTTGGTTCTATCATTCTTTCCCAGTATTATAGGTTTGTAAAGTTTTAAAGAATACTGGATAACTTCTGATCTGTTGAGTCATCCTTTCAGAGATATTTCCTTACCAGATTCCTCAGTGCCTTCAATAATAACAGAACTTCTGTTGTACTGCCTCAGTGGAAAAGTTGGGATACATTCGGAGATGTATCTGTCTTGAAAATAGTCCACGTTGAATTGTATAGAACATCCAAACAACACAAGAAATGTTTTAGGACATTTTGTATCGTGTCATAAGCTGTTGTATGATAATTTTTAGAACATAACATATTTTATAAAATTCGCCAGATTTCAGTTCCACAGACTTCATGGGTCCTAGTTTTTGGACACATTCTGTAAGTTAGCCCATATGAAGTACCTTGATTGAAAACATTTTATCCATTTCACCCAGTTAATAGTTAAAGAAATGATAGTTTAGTAGTATATAGACCTAGACTTCATTTCATATATAAATACGCTGACATGAACTGTAAAATTAGGGTAAGTTCTATTAATAATATATCAGCCAGCTGGAAATTAATGGCATCCAGTAGAGTACATCATAATTCTGAGCAGTCATGTGCTTAAAAACCTATTATATTAGTTTGAAATAATACAAAGTGACATAGGAGTGCACAAGTCTGATTCTTTCGCTTTAGTGACAAGTTATTTTAACAAGATTGCCTCCTGACTAAAGTTAAATTCACCTGAATTTATATCTGTCACAAACTGTCCTTTTCCTCCATTTCTAATTGGACAGGCTATAGTAACAAGATCTTTGGGACTCAATGTTATAAGGCACAGTAAGATTTGTATATATACATTTGTATTGATATGTATATATCTATTTAAAAAACCAGAATGTGAGCTTGCTGAACCCTTTTTTAAATCGAGTTTAGAAAATATCTACTAAACATAGATTGGCCTAATTTTAACCATGTATTTTATTATTATTTACATGAAGTTTCTTAGTTTATTGGTTAGAAACATAGAACATAGAATTATCTCTTGTCGGGTCAGGATTACAAGTAAAAAAAAGAAATATCATGAATATTGTGTATTTTGGAGGGGGAGGTGTTTGACTCAGGATAGAACTCGTTTGTCTTCTTCCTTTTTTTAAACTGTTCCCCTGATACATCTTCTTCATTATTCTTGGCATTGTGGTTTTTTACCTTTCTTCCCATTATTATGGTGGAGGACAGAACTAATTCTACAAACTAAAACCACTCTGATAAGCTCATGTTTAATGAAAATCAGCATCATGTGATGCTAAATGTAAATTATGTTTGAAAATGAAAGATTTTAAAAGACATAATTCAGTGCACCATTTTTAATGGTAATTTTTACCATTTGGCAGGATATGGGCAGCTTGATGAAAATACCATGGAAAAAATGCTAGAAGTCCTGGAACGTCACTGTCATGAGAATATGAACCATGCCATTGAAACAGAGGAAGGGCTTGGTATAGAATATGATGAAGATGTAATCTGTGATGTATGCCGATCTCCTGATAGTGAAGATGGAAATGATATGGTGTTTTGTGATAAATGTAACATCTGTGTGCATCAGGTTTGTTAGGTTTAATTCTTTGCGAATATGAATGCAACATTTAGCCTTTTTTTCAGAGTAAGGAAAATGTAGTCAGATGTCCATTAAGTATAACATAATAGTACAGCATAAGCACAAGCTCTGTTGAATCAGTAGCTTTGGACAGTTAGTGGTAACACTGGTAGACTGTTGTAGAATATATAGAAAATGTTACTGAGTAACAAAAATGTACTCTGATAAAATATGCCATCAGGAAATATCCCTGATAGAGAACAAAAGAAAATACTAGCAATAAAAGGAGAAGACTCCAGGGTTCCAAAATTTATCATAGAAAATATAAACATTATTATGAAACATGGAAAATATGAACAACTGCATGAACGAAGTGAATGAAAACTTACAGAAAATCATTGATGTAAATTGTCATAAAAGAAGATGCTATAACAAACAAAATTTTAGAACGAGGGGAAGAATCGCATATAAAAAAACCTCAAATGAAAATATTCAAAAATATACCAGAAGTCAGGAGAAAAATTTGAAGTGCAAAGAAAAATTGGTAAGTGATAGATGTAGTGAAACTTAAATATTGGAAGCATTAAAATATTATATGCATTAAAATATTATATAATAAAATATATGCCTTAAAAATAAATGAAATTACAGTATGCACAATATGAATATATTATATACCTGGAAATATACCTGGAACAACCTTTTGTATTGTATTGTGTTTGTTTAGCTGATTTATATAGGTTACATTAGGGACATTTTACAATAAAACAGATAAAAGACATAATATAAAAATAGAAACATTTAGCAGCTGCCATGAAAATAACTAGAACCAACTCCCTCGCATATCTGGGACTCCACCACTCAGACACAAACCCAACTTGAAAATTCATACAAAAGGCAAGCAGGGACAGGGCTAATTTGATCTTTGAGGGAAGATGTTCCAAAAGGCAGGCACTATACCAGAAAAGGCTTGCCTGGGCCCTATTAGCTGATGTTCCTCAGCTGTTGGTGCCCAAAGTCTGTCCCTTGCCAGATTAGATAAGTAACCCAGTTCCAAGCCACACAGGTCTTTAAACATAACTACCAGTACCTTGACCTGAATATGTGAGCACACTAGAAGCCAGTTCAGTTGTGGAACACTAGTGGTACATTTGTTGAATAACTGGCACCATTAACTACTCTTGCCATTGCATTCTGCTCCAAATGCTCTTCAAGGGCAGCCCCATGTAGAGCATGATGCAGTAATCCAACCCAGTCCTCCACTTTACATCATGACGTTACAATTATGTAAACATGGATATAGGACTTTCATATAGATATAGATACAGTGGAATAAATGCAAAACTATTTTAAGGATAAAAAGGGTAGGATCTGATGATACTGTATATCTGTAAAAATATTAAATATTTATTAATTAAATTTGTATGCCACCTAACTCACTATAGAGCGGCTCAATAAGATCGCAAGTTGATAAAACTGATATTTTAAACAATATTATGTAATACAGGAATTATTTCAGATGGGTACCTAATATCTAACTTTACTTATTCTGTCTAAAACAAACATAAACATGGAGCGAATCTCTATGATAGCCTTGGTGAGTTATATTTTTAACATGTTCTTCCAAACATAAATGAGAGGATTTTTCAGAAATGTGAAATTGTTTTGAGCATAACATAACTTGAATTCAGGAATGTATTAGGTAGCAGGAATGTTATTTTTAGTGTATGAAAACTAGTGAAACATTGTAGAGATATAAAAGTGGATTTTTATGTGTATTGAGAATTGTATGAAAATGCATTTAATTTAATGGAACTAAATATATTGAAAAATACAGGGTTGGATGGTAGAGACACATGCATTATTATGAATTTATATTAGAAGCAAACAGCAGTTTTTAAAGATGAAGAAAAAGAAGAAAATTATTTCAGATATGTGTGGTAAGAATGTGTATTGCCATTGTTGATCTTTAAATATGGTACATTCTGAAGTTATTTTCAAGGACGATTCAGAAGCATGCCAAGAAGATACAGTAATAATTTATTCAGATATTGCTTTATGAGTAAATATTGAGCAATGTTTGCAAATGTTAATCAAATTTTGTGGACTAAATATAAACCAGAAGAAAATAAAAGTAATCATTATAAATAAAATCTCTGAACTAAATATTACTGTACTGTACAGGAAAGCACATGCTGAGGGTGTATAAAATATAAAAATGACCAACATCCTAGATAAAAAAAAATCTACATCCATGGTTTAATAAAAGTACAGCTTTGGACAATAACATAAAATAATAAACAGCATTGATTATTGCCGACTGTTTTAGCAGGAGATAGCACTAAAAAAAATAAAAGTGACAAAACATTCAAATCCAACTTTCAATTATCTCACTAGAACTGCTGGTTTCAATCATTGGAAGTAATTTCATCCTACTCTGTGCACGTTATCTCAGTGTAGGTGCAGTCTACAGTCCAGGTCATCATATAGGGCAGGTGTGCCAAACTCATGGCCTGCAGGCTGGATGCAGCACCCCCCTGCCCAGTTTAGCAAAGGAGGAAAAAGTCCCCATATGTCAAGTGACAATGCAAATTTGACACCTATGATATAGAGGGAAAAGAAGTATTAAAACTGAGTCAAATAACTGTTCCTCACATCCTTTGCAATATATTTTTTCTTCTGTCCCTGAATGGAGGGAAAGTATGCTGATATAGAAACATCTTACCTTAATATTCCCCACAATTTAACCTTTGCTGCACCTCTGACTGGAGTTCAAGATTCCTTCCCTGGCATATAGTGTCCTTACGCTCCACATTGTCTGTCCACCAATCACGTGCCAGAATGTATGGCAGAGTAATTTACAAATGTTCAGTTGCCATTTGTCCTATTTGAGTATTAATCACTCATTATATTAGCAATGCAACTTGTAAAAAGCATTACATGATTTCCAGGCCCCACAAGAAGGGTCAAGTAAAAGGAGTGGCAGAAGGCATTCTCCGGAAATCAGCAGTAGAGTTCTTCTCTGTCTTGCTTTAGCTCTTGCCAGAAATTGAGATCTGAATAGCCATTATTTCTTCCACTGAATGTTAGGGGAGATGAATACAGTCCCCAATTGGATCAGACTTAAAAAGACAAGATTTTGTCCTTTTTTTTTTTCAGGGGGTTGGGGAGAAGTCTCTGAATGCCTCTTCTAGGTATGTGCTTTGGGAAATAACCCAGGATTTCTGAAAAGATATGCCTGGATTTGTACTGTGTATATTGATGGGCATTCAACTCTTGAATGCAGCTCAGCCAATGAAATGATCTTGTGCTGGTTATAGAGGGAAGAGAAGAGTACTTCTGAATGCATCTTGGCTGCATATATGAGACGTCTGCATTCAAACAGAGGCTGGGCAGCCATCTCTTGGAGAAAGTTTAAATTAATTCTTGCATTGAATAAGGAATTAGATTTCCAAATCTGATTCTATTAATATTTTTAAGAATTCATAAAGTTATCAAGGAAAGTTATCTTCTAAAAGGGTCTATGAACAATGAGAAATAAACAGGACAGAAAGCAAAGAATTTTTAAACTTCATAAATGATCCTGGTTGATATCATTAGAGCACTCATGAAAAGGAAAGTTCATTTTTTTAAATTTATGCTTGGCCAAGAGTTCCCTCTACTGGGTAAAAGTAGTACATTTTTGATGCAACTTCCTCTAAACAGTCTTTTTGAGATTCTTTACTTAGATCAATTAGAGCGCTTTCCCAGCTTATTTTATAAATGATGTAAACATGTAAAAAAGATCCATAGGTGTCATAAAAAAGCTCCTTTCCTAAATCAATAATACTTACAAAAGGAATTGTTCTTCATATATTTGTTGTTTGTATGTATTTATATTGAAAAAAGGGCTGGTAGTGAAGAAAAGTTGCTACCCAAGTTCCGTTTTCTTCTGAGAAACCATACCTGTGCCCTTGATGGATATTCAGTTTTTATCACGAAGCATAAAATAAAATGTAATGTATTAATGAAAAGATGGTTTCTCTGTTCATTGTTTTCAATGCTTTGAAAATAAATGTGTAAAAATATATTGTGGTTAAAATGCATAAAGATAAATAATATATACTTCTTTCTTATACAAAACAGTATTTTCTTTTTTCTTTTTTTATCTCCAGGCATGCTATGGAATCCTAAAGGTTCCTGAGGGGAGTTGGCTTTGCCGTACTTGTGTTTTAGGCATACATCCTCAGTGTCTCTTGTGTCCAAAGAGGGGTGGAGCTATGAAAGCCACAAGAACGGGTACTAAGTGGGCACATGTGAGTTGTGCCCTCTGGATTCCAGAGGTATGAATATACAAATTACTTGCTGTCTTTTTATCTATGCTGTTTATATGTGAGGAAAAGATTCTGTGATACAAGCTTGTTTGTTTTTATTTTCCATTTTTAATATTCTATAGGGCAGGAAGAAACAGTTTCAGCAATTTGTGAAAAGAAGATTTTAGTGTAACTTATATAAAAATTATGTAAACTTTGCAGGTACAATTAAAATTAACCTAAGAAGTCATTATTATTGGCAATAAATATTATTGGCAATTTTTTTCATAAGAGCAATTGATCATACTTTAGTGTTCTAATTACTCAGTGAAAGTTTATCTAGAAAGTTCCAGTTTTGAGCAATTCTTTGATGCATTTGAAGCCTGCAATCTCCTGAATGCTCTATTTGTTTCTACATTAATATTTAAATCTTCTCCTAGAACTTCTGCCAGGCTAATTTTATTTAATATTTCTAACCCCAATTGTTGAACTTCCCTTTAATAAAAGTAAATCTTCCCTCTCTTTTTGAATCTTTTTCTGCTTTATTAGGATGGCTTCCTCAACTAGTTCCTTTTGGAAGCAATTTCCTTCCAAAATATGTATCCTAATTCTTCTGATATACATGTAGTTATGTTACAGGAAATATATATTAATATATATTTATATATATAACCAAAGATCCACATACAAATACCCGCGAAAACCTCAGAAAACATA
>BLBF01000017.1:34683006-34719967 GCA_015471245.1 Laticauda colubrina
ACACCCCAACCAGGCACCCAGATGAAACCTAGCTTCCTAATAGATGATAGCCATCCTTTTACTCGAAGCCAAGCTGCACTGAAAGCCTCCAATACAGGAACACAGTGTTGCCAGCCAATCAAAGCCACAAAACAGACAGAAGAAACCAGAAACACCAATCAAACAAACTCCAAGACCAATAAACACAGACCAAGACTCCCAACCAATTAGGATGAGGAAAAAACCATCCTGGCTCAACAGTAGGCTAGCCTCAAATTTAAAACTGAAACTGCTGTGATAGTCTGACTCACGGACGAACTCAATACAGAAGCCTGATGATGGCAGATGAGATTCTGCCAAAACGTTGCTACAACTTTAAAAGCACAACTACAATGACGTGGGATAATACCCGAAGGAAGCTGAACAACATACATACATACATACATACATACATACATACATACATACATACATACATCTCCTGTTAGATAACTACAGTTTAATTGAAGGGTTTTTAGTATTTATTTATTCTAATTTTTATTGTATCAGCTTATTCCCTTACATTTTATGAAACCATCCTATTGTTCTCCCTTGTTTTCTTTATTATTCCTGCAAAACAAATTACCCACAATGAAACCCCAACTACCCTATTCTGATCAGCTATCCTTTTCATCTCCTATTCTTTCACAGCTTTCCTGAATCTCCTTCTCCACTTACTCCTTCCACCCTCGCTATTCAGAACGCGCGAATAGAATTCACAGAATTCACTCTAACTAGTTTAAGTGAATGCTATGTTGAGCTCTCACCTCTCAACCCTTACCAACTTATCTTTATTTTAACTTCCAAAAAATACTTTGTTATCGTCTTTGTTTTATCTTAAGTATTTGCCAACAAATATAAACAATATCAAATATTTTGTTGCAAACAGCAACCAACTTATGAGTTGTATAAACTGAATTATTCCATTGTCATATCTTCTCAAGTTATACAAATCTTTCAAGTCTCACAGCTTGTTACTTATTAATTTTTTATGAAGCATTATTTAGGTTTATTAAGAATGTTTAATCTCTGGAGTATAAAAATAATGTATTTTCCTTGTGGTTGAAATCCAGTTGGCATGAAAGTGACCTCCCATTTATCATATTTTTCTTTTGAGTAATTTTTCTGTTAGAGATTTGAAGGCCTTTCTTCTTTGTAGTATGATAAATCTGTTATCTTGGAAAAAGAACAGTTTATCTCCATTGTAATTTATCTTTTTTTAGTCCTCAATCTTTTTTTTATCTTATTACAACCCTTTCAAGTATATCTCTTGATTTTTGCATTTGATTGGACTTAGAGAGAATATGGGGCATTTTCCTCTTTCGTAATCATCCTTTTTCCTTACTACTACTTCAGGGTGCTGACTCATCTGTCTTTGATTCATTGCTGTAATTCCTTTGTCATTTTGAGGATTGCCCTTCTTAGACATCTTTGAACCATACTGATGAAAATTTGCAGTGCAGGTCACATCATGATACAAAGCCCATCCTTGGATACTTTGAAGTTTGATGCTAGTATGGCAATTGTGCTACTTGTATCATGATTATTATTCCATCAATTTCCTCTTGTGACTGATTATATAATATTTACTAATCAGTTCTATTCAGAGCAAAAAAGCTATAGTATTTTATTATATTTACACTGTATTAGCTAGCCTGAGAACCTTGTCAGAAATCAATTAATTTCATTTTAACTCATTAGCATTATTACTGTGGCTTAAATGTTTTCTTTGTTTTGCAAAATGCTAAAGTAGAAAAATAAAGTAGTTTTGTATGTTTTGCATAGGTAAGCATTGCTTGTCCAGAAAGGATGGAACCGATTACAAAAGTGTCCCACATTCCTCCAAGTAGATGGGCTTTAGTTTGCAGTTTATGCAAAGTGAAAACTGGTGCTTGTATCCAGGTATATGTTGATTGATATGCTGTAATCTTTGAACTTAAAGAATTGAAATGGTTCACTCGCCAAGCATATTTCATTCTGATTGGTATCAAATACCTTCCTCATAATATGAGGAAAGAATACAAGTTTAGCAGCCGCTTTGTTCCCTGGTAAGCAGCTTTTAGAAATCTTTGGTCTTTGGAAAAAGAAAGTAGACATTAAACAAAATAGTTAGGCATTTGTAGGATAGTGGAAGTTTTCTAATTTGATTGTGGGCAGAGAGATTTGGCATATCCATGGGTGCATATGTTTCACAGTTGGTACATGCTTTTTTGGGAATCTGTGGGTCTCATACAGAAAAACATGTAACTTCTTTAAGGAGATGATTTGCTTAAAAGTTCTGTTCAAATCTTGATTCATTACTAACTATGTGTCAGGAAGCGGTGAATTATTTAGCGTGATTAGTTTTTTTTGGGGGGGAAGAGCAATTTAAGAGGAACTCCAGAAGTGACTAAAGGCTTTATATGGGGGAGGGGGAGAGAGAGAGATACAAGTGCATTGCTGGAAGCAGGTTTCTTGTTTTTTTTTCTGTAATAGAAGGCGTGGCTCACAATAATTATGAGAGATTTATTAAGGGGATTTTCAATATCTGTTCTGTTGATGCTTGATTTGTTTTCATTCAACAGTGCTCTGTGAAGAGCTGTATTACTGCCTTTCACGTCACATGTGCCTTTGAGCATAGCTTAGAAATGAAAACAATCCTGGATGATGGTGATGAAGTCAAGTTCAAGTCATATTGTCTAAAGCATAGCAAAACTAAGCAAAATTTGATACCTGATACAGAGAACCTCAAGAGCACAGTAGACCAGAAGCAAACTGAGAGTGAGAAAACTAGCTTGCGTGCTCAGAAACTTCAGGAACTGGAGGAAGAGTTCTACTCCCTTGTGAGAATAGATGATGTTGCAGCAGAATTGGGGCTTCCTAAGCTCACTGTGGACTTGACCTTTAATTACTGGAAATTAAAAAGGAAGAGTAACTTTAATAAACCATTATTTCCTCCCAAGGAGGATGAAGAAAATGGCTTGGTTCAGCCAAAAGAAGATAGCATTCATACTCGAATGAGAATGTTTATGCATTTGAGACAGGATTTAGAGAGGGTAAGTAAGTGGTGCTGTTATAAATGAAGCTGTTGCAATAAAAAAAGAAATCAGTACTGGAGAATGAGGGATAGAGTAATAATTAAAATGGAAGATACTTTATGGATATCTTAAATGTTGGGGAAAAATTGCATCATTGATGATATTTTTACGGACTTATACTTCCCTTTTAACACTGGTTTTACCTCCAAAAAACAGGAAAGAGACTAATCTGGTTCTTCTCAGACATGATGATCACTGATATTTTTTTTATTGTGGACATTTAAAGTATCCAAAAGAATGATTTGTGAATAGATAGTAAAATGGAACTAGAGTTATAAAAGGGGAGTATTTTAAAGGGGTCATAGAGAAAGTGCTCAGGTGAACATAAAACTATACAACATGAATTGCAAGATTATAAATGAAATGAATTGCAAATATCATAAATGAAAGTTATTTTCCTGAAATCCTTAAAGTCCTCTGTAACCAGATGGGTGTCCATTTTTGATTCCTGAAAATCAAGAGATTATTGTCAGATGAGGCAGTTTTTTATGCATTATTAGTTACAACTGGAGTTCTAAAAAGAATTGTTTTAAGCCATGATACTTAAAAAAAATTGTATCTTTAGATTTCATTTTTGTAAATAATTTTAATTATACAGATATAAATAATCTTTTATCAAAGAATTTATTTTTAATGGTTTAAAAAAAATATTTTGCCAGATTTTTCAGGTGCTTGATTTTGTGTTTTCTGTAGGTAAGGAATCTTTGCTACATGGTAAGCAGAAGAGAAAAAATAAAACTTTCTCATAGCAAAGCACATGAACAGGTCTTCAATTTACAAGTCCAACTTATTAATCAGGAAATTGCTGCAGGTAATGAATGCAAAACAGACTTATTTTCTATATATGAGTATCTCTCAACCTTTAAAACTCTATTTTCACTGGATAGTAATCTTAAATTTCCTTTTAATGAGAATAAATTATATAATATTTATATGCTATAGTTCAATTTTTATAATTGTTTGTATTACATTCACTGTAAATAACTCTGGATAATTATAGAATATATTCGAATGTGGGAATCTGGTGAAGCTTGCACTGCTTCAGAGAGAATCTGTATAGGATTCCACATCTGGATATGGAATCACCTCTTTTCTCTGAACCTTACCTTGTTCTACTGTTTTTCCCAGGCTTGGCCAAATTATTTCTTCAAATTAATATTTTAATTCAAAGTTTATCCAAATCTATATTCTCCTTTTGCAAAATTACCCCCAGAATCATTATATTAAATTGACTTTGGCATTCACATTGGCATCAATCCTTTTAGCCTTTAAGCTAGAACTTAACAGAAAGAAAGCAGTTGACTGTTACCTCTGGATATTTCTTTTGCTTGTAATGCAAGCCATAATAAAGGCAGTGGGAGAATAAAGAAAAAAAGCCCCACAAGAATGTGGTCCTGGCAGTTGTAGTAATTAACCATCAGAAGAAGGTTGATAGTCTGTGAGCCCCTAACAGCCCTGAGCTTCACCACACCATCAGGTTCAGACAGTATAATACTTTGGTTTTGTTTGATTGTGCAGTGTAGGTTTTCCTATTTAAAAATATGCAGTCTAGATACCAACAGACATCTGCATTCAATTATACAAGCAGTACAGAAGCATTTTTAATCATAATTTTTGTTATGGATTACTGAGACAAATGTAATCCATAACAAATTTTGAGAACACAAAATCTAAACAGCTTTAATACCTGCAAATAAATACTATTTGGAGAGCAAAAAGATCATGATCAGATCACTCCTTGAGATCCCTGAGGTTCTCGTGCACCACCCATTTAAGCAGATCCCTGAGGTTCTCGTGACTGAACCCATTTGAGCAGTCTTCCCTTGGAGACTGATGGACCCAAATGGGTCCCAGAAGTAACTGAAGGATATCCTTACAAATTTGCTGCACAGTGCTGCCAAAAACTTAGTAATGGCCTGGAGCCATAAGGCCACTGAGGCTCTGGACAAGATTGCACCTAGGTGACCACTCTCAGCCTTTTGCATCCCTCATTTCCTATAGTTCATGGAGGAATTGAGTGTTCTGAAATGGGTTAAGAGATGTCTATAGAGTGCTACTGGAGAAAAATGAATGATGACTCCAGCTGGACATAGCTTAGAGAACTATTAAGGCCTATTCCACAAAAATATCAAAACAACACTAGTTCTATACTTTTATTGCTTCGACAGTGTTCCCCATTGGTCCTGTCCCAGATCACCCAGTACCTCCTAGGCCAGATGGGTTTGAATTATCTTCTTCAGGGGCGTGCAGAAGAATTTGTTGAATGCCTATTGTACAAAATTACTTAGATTTGTTTCCAGTTAGAACTCATGCACGGTACAGGTCCTTATGAGATGCCTAGAGAGATGTCTTGCTCTGTAATTTGGGAACAGTTAGTCCTGTTGGATTTAAGGAAGTGGACTCTGTGTTGTCAGTGCAACTCCTTGTCAATTAGATTCTTGTCCCTCCTGGCTGGCGAAAGCCTCCAGAATGATGACCAACAGGTAGGTTCATTCAGTAATAAATTCCTCACTGTAAGAGGGGACATTCCTGGGATCTTGTATGAAGGCCTTGGTTTGTCCTCTCCTTGAAAAACTAATTCAACCCCATCTATCTGGACAACTTTGTTCCAGTTTCCCATCTTCCCTTTTTATAGAAGATATTAAAAGAGGAGGTTGCTTGGCAGTTTCAGAGAGTCCTGGATAAAACGGATTTTCTGGACCCTTGGATTTAGGGCTATGGAACAGAGACAGATTTGGTTGCCCTTATGGACAATCTCTGGCATGATCAAGATGGGGGTAAGACATTCAGGGCTGTCTTAACACAGGGGCCTGATGGGCACTTGCCCGTGGGCCCCACGAACATAGGGGCCCCATACAAATATGTATGTTAACTTTTCAATGCATCTTGTATCATATAAATACAGCAACATGTTTATTACATTTTACTGCATTTTTAATTAATACTAACAGGCATTAATAGAAATTAACACTGATTTTTTTCCACAGATAATGAAATGAGCCCACACATTATTCAGTGTAAGCTTGTCATTCTGTTCAGTCCAATAAGTTTATAGATACATCTAATGAACCTAATGACATGATTATTGGTTATATATATACATGGTATATGAACACAGGTATATAGGGCTATGCAGAGATTATTAGTGATTAAATCTGAAGTTCATTCACAACATTGAACATTATAATGTTTTGAGTGAAGCACAGAAGAGGAAAAGAGCTGCAGAGGAGGAGAAGAAAATGGGAAAACTTCCAAAATTAACATTGTACTTCAACACAGATCAGCCACTCATATAATTCCTTTTTATTCCTGTGAGTAGTTGTCGTAGGGACCCAGTACACTGCTTTGCCTAAGGCCTATAATGCTGTTAAGATGGCCCTGCAACCATTCTTGTCCTTGACTTCTCAGTGGTTTTTAATACCATCTACCATCTATCCTTCTGGGCCGGTTATGCAAGTTGAGGCTAGACAGGGCCAGTCCCAATTGGAGTTGATAGGGAGTGAGAGATCCACCCCAATATCTCAGCTACTCCAATGCATTCTGTATGGGACTACCCTTGAAATCCATTGTGGCACTCTTTGGAATCCTTAGACTGCCCATTTTATACCTCTGTTCTGTGAACTTCACTAGCTACTGGCTTGGTTCTGGATGCAGCCCAAGATGTTGGTTATGACCTTTAAAAAGCCCTTAATGGCATAGGTCCAGGCTATCTGATGAAACATCTCAACCTGCTAAGACAAGCCTGCCCCATTTGTAATGGCAGAGGGCCTACTGCAGATCCTGTTTGTCAAAAGAAATCTTGACTCTCGGGATCAAATAAGAACAGCCTTCTGTGCCATAGTAATCCATCATTTGGAACATCCTACCCTCCAAGGTGAGATCTGCTTCTACCATCCTATCCTTCCATAAGAGCCTGAAGACCTGGCTCTGCTGGAGATGGCAACCAGATTGATTGCAAATCCCACCCATCACTCCTTGCTTCCTCACCTGCCCATCTTTTATTTTCATATGTGTTCTCATTCTTTTATTTTTCATTGTTTATTGTATTATTCCATTACTTTGCTACTCTTATGTTTACAGTTTTTTTCATTTTTCTGTTTGTATTGTAAGCCACCTAGGAGCCCCACAGCAAGATAGGCAGCAAATAAATTTAACAAAAAAAAAATTAAAAAAGAAAAACATGGAATGTTCAAAAATTGCAATTTACATTATAAATATGTGTGATTGCTATATGTAACAGTTTCATAAAGGATACATTATTCAAGTTTTCATGATAAAAGCTGGATCTTAATTATCTTTCTCTAACCTTTATCTCTTTCAGGCCATTCCTTGACAAATGCACTGGAGAATACGCTGTTCTACCCTCCTCCTCGAATCACTTTGAAATTAAAAATGCCAAAATCATTGGGAGATTGCAAAAGTAACTTAAAAACTAGTACCAAAACATTTTCTCCTGATAACAATGCCATGTTTTATAATAAAAGAGGTATTTCACTATCCAAGGAAACATTTATTTCAAATATGAAGTCCTACTCAAGATTTCAGCATGAAAACAGATGCAATGGCTTACTGGAAGGCATTACAAAACCTAGAATTGAAGCAAAGGATTCTGGGTCTGAGAACTTATCAGAACTTTTTCATCCTGGGCAATCATCTGGCAAACCCCTGGCACTTAAAGCTGCATTTCATGGGCATTCTTCTGTTGGAAATGGGAAAATTCAACACAGTTCTAAATTAGTAAAATCTAATGGCTTAATGAGCAGAATTGGAGATATCACTCAGCGAGACAGCTCTAGCCAAACAACATGTGAACAACAATCTGTACTCTCTGCCCATCAGGCTAGCCAGAGTACCTTCAGAAAATCCACAATGGAACACTTTAGCAGGTCCTTCAAAGAAGCAACCAACAGTTTGGTGAGGAGTACTGAAGATCTCAGGTGTGAAAAACCTTCAAGAAGGCTTTCAGTGAGAGAGCGTCCATGGGGCAAGCAGACTTTTGAATATCAAATGGGAATATCAAATGCCCCCTATCAAGACAATGATGGGTATTGTCCTGATCTGGAACTCAGCGATTCTGAAGCAGAGAGTGAAAAGAATAAAGGGCAGATCAGATTAAGGAAAAGCAGCTCAGACAGAGAAAGCCCGAATAAAGACTTCAGTAGAGATTGTCAACATAGAAAGAAAAGAAACTTCATTTCTCATAGTTCAGTGCAAAGGTGATAGAAATCCCTGAAAATGAAAATAGCTCAGCTTTGTGAGTATCTAAGAATAATGATGATAAACCTTGGGGAATCTCCAGATTAGAATGCAGGGTCCATAAGCAAGTGACAATGTTTCTCCAAGCTGTACAATGGTTTGGTCTTTTGAGGAGATTGCTCCCCCGCCCCCCAAAAAATATTGCTTGGGGGAAAAAATTTCAAAAAGCTCTTTCATCATCCTGTGACAATCTACAAAGTGACCAGATAATTCTTGTTGCAGCTGCAATAGATTCTCATTTGATGAAAACACTTCAAGTGCAGCTTTTGGAAGAATTGTCACATTTGAAATAATAATTTCAAATAATGTCTGCCAAAGTGTTTTCCTGAATTGAGTTTTGTGACTACTAGGGAAAAAAATCATGTTCTCAGTCAGTATTAGAACAAATTATATGATCCTAACTCCTTAGAAGTAGGACCGATTTTAACTCAGTGGGACTTACTTTCAAATAATCAGAATATATCATATATCCTCCTAATCTATTGAGGAAGGTTTATAAACTCCACAGTTAATGCTGCCAAACACACACTGACCTCTAGATTTTTCCCAATAGTAAACTCCTAAAATTTGTGTTCCTTTTCACTATTATAAATTGCTGTATTATGTAAATACCTTTTAACTTCTAGTATTTTTAAATTGTTTTTAATCCCTTTGTACATAGTAACTTGTTGTGCATTGCACCTGTAAAATAGGTTATGCAGCCAGCCAATAAAAATGGCTGGTGTGTGGATAATGTTTAACACTAGAAGTACTTAATTTCTTTAACATATTCAGGCAATCACCAGTGATGCCAAATTTTCCCATATATTCTTAAGACTTGATCCCCTTCCCAACATGTTAGTATTTTTTGTAAGCTAACAAATATGTTCAGATTTCTGAGCCAAAACATTTAAAATCAATTTATGCAAAGATTTGTGTACATTGAATTTTAGGTTAAAATAATCAAAAATCATAGCTACTTTAATTTTTTTTAAACTAACATATTGTAATATTATAAAATGCACACACATAACATCATTACATAATTTATTTTGTTCATTGCTGCACACCCAATTTTTAATCAGAATAAAAATCATTTTATTTTTGGAGCAATCACATATTTAGTTTGGTATCCATCATGTGAAACAACAATAATTACTGTACATTTGGAATCCAGTAACAACAAATAAGGCCTTGATGTCCTTGAAAGCCTTAATACTATTCAATTTACTTAAGAAGAATAAATTGACTCATGAAAGTTATGTAATAAATTTGGCAGGTCTGCTTTTTTGTTTTAGGCATATTTAAAATTGCTTTGTCAACTTTTGTATCTATTTTTTGTCTTTTAAAAATGTATTTTTAAGGCATTTCCTTTGGTGTAAATATGCAATTGTATTTCATTTTAAGTTTGTTGAGAAAGGGTAGCTTTTGTGTTTTGAGCCATTCAGAATGGTGCTAGAAAATTCATTTCTCTACATACTGGTTCTGACTAAATTGGGGTACAATTTTTCAGTAGCCGGAGGAGAAAACATTACAGTTAATGGACTCATGCATTGAGAAAAAGAAAGAAATGGTGCTTCTTCTGCAAGCTATAATTGTTTTGCAAATTTTAGGTTGATGTTTTAAAATAAATCTCATCAGCCAATAGTGTTTTTCCCTAACACTTTTATATGATTTCCACAGATACACAAAGGACCTTTTAACTTCATCATTTCAAGTATCTATCAACAAAATATAATTGCTAGTTTTCACAAAGTGTTCAGTAGCTAACTTTGCAGTGTTACCTTTTAATTTGTTTTCTTTGACACATATGCCATACCCAAATTCAGTTTTTTTTAAAAAATGGACTGTCTTTTTCAGA
The DNA here is from genome assembly GCA_015471245.1 of Laticauda colubrina. Classification (NCBI taxonomy): domain Eukaryota; kingdom Metazoa; phylum Chordata; class Lepidosauria; order Squamata; family Elapidae; genus Laticauda; species Laticauda colubrina. The sequence continues at coordinate 34,693,198 of BLBF01000017.1, forward strand.
CGTCTCCTTTTTACAATACCTTTTTTCATTAAATTATGAAACTGCTAACCTTACCTTTTTCACTGTGATTATTTGGAGACTGTAATACTTAGGAAAACTGTATTTAGTGCTTTAGTTAATTCATGAAGGACTAGTAGTAACATTCTTCCAAAAAAAAGCACATGGGCAACCCCAGTTGTGTGTAAGTGGCCTTGAGGATCTTAAAGAACTTGCACATAATCCGAAATAGTCTCCATATATAGATTTGATAATGTATGACTCTTAATTTTTATAGGACTAAAAATCAGATTAAATAAATATAAATAAGTCTGTATGAGTTTTAATGAACTCTGTGCATTTGATTAATTTGTTCCTTTATGAAATCAGTATGGGGATCAAACAGTTTTGAGTCAAACATTTTTACAATACGTTACCCTAAAAATGACATTTATTTATTGCATTTATTATACTGATAAATAAGGCAGCAAATATACTTAATACACTTTCCTCTTCCTCTTTGCTGCATAAAAGAACCCTGTGAGTTGGCTGAGAGAGAGTAACTGACCCAAACTCTCTCAGCTGGCTTTCATGCCTAAAATGAGACTAGAATTCAGTCTCCTGGTTTCTAGCCTGGTGCCTTAACTACTAGACCAAAGGTTTCCCATGTATAAGACAAGAGGGAGTAGGAATGCCCCTTATGACAGTCTTCAATAACTTTTTTTCCAGAAAAAAATGCAACCTTTTGCCTGATTTAGCACAGTACTTTTTATTTGCTTGCTTTTATACAATTAACATTGGAATTTGGAGCACTAGTTACTTGCAATTAATTTTAAGATCATGGCATTATTGTTTCTTTTAGGAAATATGTGTAACATCCTTTTTTGGTCTAATAAAGAGATCCCCAGATAGCTTCTAAATTTAGAGTAAGCTAAATATTTGATTAAAAAGGAGAATATGTTAAAGTAGGTCAGTTATAATGGCCTAAGAAATGAAGACATAAAAAATATTATATTAAATGGAGAATGGAGTATTATATTAGTATTATATTAAAAAGAATGGAGGGCCATGGGGTTTTATTTTCTCTCTCCTCTTCAACACATAGATGAAATTATTGGGTGAGATTATCTGCTGATTTGAGGTTTGGTGTCACCAGTACACTGGTGATATCCAATTATGTCTTTTAACTCTGTCCTGGCCAAATCGATTGTTGAGTTGGTGTGGAGGCTATGTGAATTTAGATGGAAAGGAACTATTTGACTTGATCCAAGGCCCAGTGGCTGTGGTTGTATGGATCACCGGGATCTGGGGGTATTCCATCTTTGACCTTGAATGAGATATCATTTGTCGATTGGTGTGCAATTTGGGGATCTTCCTGGATTCAGCTCCTGCTTGATGAGCAGGTGGCCAGAAAATCTTTCGCACAACTGAAAGGGCCAGTTGTGCCCTTTCCTAGATTGAGGATCCTTCAGACATTCATGACCTGGTCACTTCATTGCAAAGTTCCCCACAAAAAATGCCCATCTCAAAGCTTCAACTGGTCCAGAACGCAGTGGCACAAACAGTGATGGGCATGCCTTGGTATGCTATGTAATACCACTCCTTCATGAGCTGCACTGCTTTCCAAATTGCTTCTGGGTATGATTCAAGATGTTGTTTGCTACCTATAAAGTTCTACATGGCATCTGGACTGATTTATTAGAGGGCTACCTGTCTTCCATAATATCTACCTGGCTGAATCAATCTGTCAGGGTTGGCATGGTCCAGGTTTCTCTGATTTAAAACAATGCAATCTACTGAGGTCCCGGAAGCACTCCTGTGAAATTCGGTTACCCCAGATTTGAATGACTCCCACACTGGGTGTTTCCGAAGAGCCTTGAAAACCTGGATCTTTGCCCAGGCAAAGTGTGATTTAAGCCCCTTCTTTTCCTTTGTTCCCACCTGGATCTGTTATTCCTGCCATTTTTGTTCCTTTTTCTTTTGTGTTGTCTTGCTTTTTAAGTGTTTTTCATAATTTGTAAACCACTCAGACTCTTTGCAAGTTAGACAGTATATAAATAATAATAATGTACCGCTCTCCTAAATTAGACAGAGCAGGCAATATAATTCTCACATACAAGGAATACCTGTACCTTCCTGCAAATTTTCCAAGATGCATTACAGGGGACAGAGACTTGGTGGTTAAATGCAGCACGCAACAAATTCAGTACAGTCGGAAGTGGTCCTTGAGATCATTTGATTCCAACCCCTGCTTGGACTGAGAAGCATTAGAACTTCACATTATCCTAATTTAAACAAAGTATGTGAAATAGTTCTGTCAATATTCACTATATGCAACCCAAGGACCTGAATTGGTTTTTAAGATATATGTATAGCTATGCACATAACTGGGGCATCAAGAGTTCAGATACACACAACAATCTTGATTCTCAAGCAGTAACAGTTTTGTTTTGTTGTAACTAATCAAATGACTTGCCAAATATTAGTTTCAGTTTTTGACTTAGTCATAGTTACATTAAAAACATTAGGTGTCTGCACTGCACTATGTGAATGTCATAGGTTTGATTTGCAGGACAATACTAATTGGATTGTAGTTTCTTCCAAAAGATGCTTGGAAAATAGGATTACAATTGTATAGTTCCTGCCTTTTTTAAATATCTGCTTCTTTTGTCCACTCTTTTTCCAGCGTTTGTTTTCTATATACTTTCTGAGAACTAACATTAAGTAGCTTCTGGTATCTTTCTAAGATGTTCTCTTTTTTGTAGTCCCAAAGGTGCTTTTTCAGGAGGCAACTAGACTTTTATTTTTTTCCTGTAGTCTGCAACGAGGAGCATTAATCAGGTGACCTTGAGGACACATAAACTTCCAAGTGCTTCAATGACCCTCCAAAACAGGAGTCCTCAAACTTGGCAAGTTTAAGACTTGTGGACTTCAACTCCCAGAATTCCTGAGCTAACATGACTGGAGGAGGAATTCTGGGAGTTGAAGTCCACAAGTCTTAAAGCTGTCAAGTTTGAAGACCCCTGCTCTACGTACTCTATTTTTGTAGTTATTAGTATGCCAGAATTGTAACAGGCACAAGAGAAAGCAACAGTTTTAATGCAGTACTACACAAATACAGTACTGTAATAACTAACAAATAAGCTGATTCCAAATAATTGGAGCTACTAGTCTGGAACCATTAACTTGGGAAAGACCTAGACTGATAATAACCTTGATACATGGAAGATGGTGGAAGAAATGTTTGCTTTTTCTACTTTGTACCTTAACTAGTGTCTGTCAGTTGGAAAATAGCAGTGTCAATATTCAGGTTTCCTTTCTTGCAAGGCTGACTAGCAGCTGCATCAGACAGTTTTACCCAGGTGGTAAACATTAACAGGGATTTGAGAAGAGCAGAAAGTGAAATAGATTCCTCATCACTTTTTATTAGGAAAGATGTGTCAGTTAAATATTGTGTCCTGCAAAATGAACTGGGGGGAAAGGAGAAAAATGCAGCAGAAGTGGGCACTTATACTGCAATCATTTTTTGAGGCACTCCTATGGAGATGCAGTTTTATTTTTAAAAAACTAGGCACAGTGCACAGTGTTTTTTATTTTTAAAAAACTGTAGGCACAGTGCAATATGAAATATTGGTGATGTCATTATCACCAATAGGTTGATGACGCGCATCTATATATCTCTGTCCTGGGTGAAGTAAATGTTGAAATGTATGAAGGCTATAGGGCCGTGATGGCAAACCTATGGCACGCATACTGGAAGTGCATGCAGTGCCTCCTCTGTGGGCATACGAGCTGTCGCCCTAGCTCGGTTCCGCTGCGCATGCGTGCATGCCTCCTGCCAGTCAGCTGATTTAAGGGTATCTGCCACATATGATTGGGGTCAGGGTGTATGCAGGAGATGTGTGTGCATGCGTAGGGGGGTGGGAGGAGCACCGCGGGTTTCTGCATGCATGGGGGTAGCATGGGAGGGTTGTGCGTGCTATGCATTATGAGTGCAAGCACGCGCACCCACTTTCAGCACGCAACAACTAAAAGCTTAGCCATCACTGCTATAGGGGTTTGGATGAGGAACAACAGACTTCAGCGAACCATGATAAGACACAGTGGCTGTGTAGGGGCCGTCTATATCCAGTTTATTATCTTTGGTCTTGAATGGGGTTGTACTGCTCTAGAAAGACCCAGGTATGTAACTTGAGCTTCCTCTTGGATTCACGATTCCTGCTCAAAGAACAAGTGGTGGCCAGGATGCCCTTTGCCCTATTCTGTGTGCCCAAATAACATCCTTGCCTGGACTGGGAGTCTATATCTGGTCATTTATGTCCTGGTCATCTCCTGATTGGACTATTACAACACTTTCTACGTGAGGCTCCCCCTTAAAAGTATCCGGAAGCTTCAGCTGATTCAGAATGGGGCTGCATGAGTCAAACTGGGTGTCCAAATAAGGGCAGATATAACACTCTTGTTCCGTGAATTGCACTGGGTACCAGTTTGTTTCCAAGTCTAATTCAACAGGTTGGCCATCACCTATAAAGCTACCCACAAAACCAGCTTTGCCAAATCAAGGCATGGAAGGTATGCTACAGAGCTGTCAGTCAAAGAATATTGACTGGTGGGGAATAAGAAGAGAGACTGCCACCACCCTTGGGTTGTGGAATATCTTGCTCCCAGAGGTGTGAAAAGCCCCAGTGGGGAGTACAAAGGACTATGCAACCCTGGGGCTGCCTAGTCCCGAAGAGTCTCTCTTCCTGTAATAATCTTAACACCATATGGCCATTTTAGTATTCCGCCCTCCTTTTTTATGTTTATTTGTCATTATTCTTTTTAATTTTGAATTTTTTAACCCTAATTTCATTTTTAATTTCTCATGTTAATTTTTACCCTCCTTGAGGGTGATGGGTCATTTAGAAATATGAAATATACATAAATAATAGTCTGTTAATGGAAACAAAAGCAAATTATTTGCAATTTGTTCTGTTTTTCTGATGGCTTTCTGCATTAAATTAGAAGTTTTCTTTTAGCTAACTCAGTTACACGTATAGTACACATGTCTATGTGTAACAGTTGTGTAATACAGTATTAAATTACTAGAATGCACCACTTGATAAAAATCTGGTCTTTTAGTTAGATCAGACCGCTCTCTTTCTGATCACTGGCTCTATCCAAGGAATTTTTGTGCTAAGAGGAAAAAAATACATAGTATTAGAATAAAGAAACTGGAAATTATGGAACAGCTCAATGGCGCATAAAGCAGCTATTGGAGGTGAGAGTTGTTTTTTTAAAAACACGGAACACAAGCAATGCTGATTTCTGGTTTTTTAGTTTAATAATATAATGAGTTTTGCACTCTTGAATGATTTCTGACAAATTTTCTGGAAGTCTGTACGGTACAATCATTGTTCTCAAATTCTAACCTTGGAAGGGTTGTATCCTGCAGAGATAAAAACATGTGCCTCTACATATACTGCTGTATTACAACTCTCAGAATATTTTATCATTGGCCATTTGGCAAAAGTTACTAGAAATGGAAAGTTTAAAGCCAGTTGTAGACTTAGCAGACCATAAAACAGATAATGATTTGTAAAATATCACAGTGATGGAAAATCTGCACATTCATCCTGTATCAAGAAAGATTAATGTTCAAACCTCTCAGCAGCTACTGCCAACTAGTTTGCTACCTGCTTTCCTGTTACAGAAGAACTTACAGATGTCCCAGCCTCATGTTACCATTAAATCCATCCCAAGCGACAGATAACCCAAATAGTTTTAATGTGCAGTGAAAATCCTGCTAATTTTCAAATCATGCTAATCCTAGGACCATGCACATAACCATCTCATATTCTTCCATGTAACATGCCTTAGTCTCAAATTCCAGTTTCACAAATCCAAAATGTCAGGCATTCCAGGCATGGATAATAAGCAAAGTGCCAGGTAAGCTTCCAAACCTGACTAGTGGGTGGAGTAGCATAATAGCACATGTACTATGCCACATTAATTCCCAATGCTTAACTCAATGATATAGCTTAATGGTTAAGGGAAACTACTCCTTCTTTTGTCCTTCATCAGGTTAAGCAGGTTTGGCCTATCCATACGATGCTTCCTCCAAGAAAGAAAGAAAAATATTTTGTCTAATTTAGCTTCAGTTTTCCTCTTGGTCTAGAAATCAGCTAAGTGATCTGGTTTACACATTTTCCTAAACTGTAATGTAATTGGTTTAAACAGTATAATTTTAAATCATGGTTTATAGTTTTATTATGCAAACCCAACAGTTGAGGTGTGTACTGAATCGTAGTTAAAGGCATCTTACTTAGCATGAGACCAATCTGGTCAGACAATGAAAGTAAATAGCTGGAATTAAGGGATATATTTGGTTTCAGTGCATTATTTGAACTTGGTTAATACACAAGTGTAATTCAAGCAAGCAAATTTACTGAAATATGTGAATCCAGTCATACAATCTCAATTTAATCTGCTCAGCATTGCAATTATTGCAAAGTTGCTTGAAAAAAAAATATTGCAGGACGGTTACCAAATAAAAGATTAGCAGCTTACAGATGTTGCCTTGTTTACTAGCTTTGGTTTTACCAACCACAGCCAAGTGTCGTAAGGACATATTTATGCATTTCAAACTACAAGTTGATGAACCAAGATTTTGCTTGAAATGTCAAAAGAGTTTCCAGTCCTTCAGCTTAAACTTGCTCCTGCTTTTTGGCTTTTTCGAACCTTCCCTGCTCAAATATAATATATAATTATATAGTGTAATATAATTAAAAAGTGGGGGGAACTAATTAAGTATAATTAAGGAACATAATTAAGAAGGGGGAAATACACTGTGTTGCCAAACCAGTATGTTTAATCGTGTACTAGCCTAGAAGTAGCCTGGAGATGGGTGAGTGATAGGATCAGCGTCCCATCTTCAATGTTGCTTCACATTCGCTTTCTCCCCAAAATTGAGCAGGGACGACCTTCGCACTCCACGTGCATTAGCCTCTAGTGAAAAGACGGGCAGGGTGAGAGATTGCAAATGGCGGGCGAGATCAGAGTTTGAGGCACTTTAAGCAGAGCCGCTTCTTCCTCGGAGTAAGAATTCCTGAGTTCCAAAGTTGAAATCGCGGCATTAAGAAAATTGATATTTTCTGCTCCCGGGCGTAGTAGTTGTAACAAGAATAACTCAGCGAGGCTCACTCACAGAGAAGGAGAGCCAGCAGTCAGGGCCTTTCCCAGTCGCTCTCCTCGGAGATTATTACCCGGAGCTTCCTCACCGTTGCAGCCCCCCCCCGTTGCGGGTGAGTCACGGGAGGGTCATGGGAGGGTCGGCCAGCACGGCACGAAGGTGGTGCCCCCTCCGTGCGCTTCCTCCGAGGGCTAGGCCATCTGTGACATTGGCCGGGGAAAGAGCGGGACGACCTTACTTTCCGGGGTCCCGGGAAGGAAGGGGCTTCAAGGTTTTCTTTTCACAGACAGATTCAGCCTGGAGGGTGGGTGATGCTCGCAGGGCTCTCCAAACTTGCCCAACTTACCTGTGGACTTCAACGCCCAGAATTCTCCAAGGCAGCTGCTGGCTGGAGAATTCTGGGAGTTGAAGTCCACAAGTCTTAAAGTTGTCAAGATTGGAGATCTCTGGGTGGTGAGGATCAAGCGTCCCATCCTCAATGTTACATCCAGTTCGCTTTCTTCCCGAAACTGAGCAGGGAAGATCTTTGTACTCCGCATGTCTTTGTCGCTGGTGAAGAGAGAAACAGGGATTCATGGGGCTTCCCACTCGCAGGGAACGAAAGCTTCAGTTTAATCAAGACTGCTCGAGCAGAGGGTTGGACTAGATGACCTTCAAGATCTCTTCCAACTCTGTTATTCTGTGTTCAGGCAGCATGTTTTTTTTTCTTTCTGCCCCCGCACGCACACACCTGCAGCCCTTCAGAGAAGTGCTCTTTTTGCATATATTTGTGAAGATCTCTCTCTCTCTCTCTCTCTCTCTCTCTCTCTCTCTCTCTCTCTCTCTCTGTGCAGTTGACCAGCATCAATGCAGTGCAGAGAAATTATTGAATTTAAAACACTACCTAATTCCCCGCAGGGCCTAAAGGGTATATTTAGTCCAGTATTCATATTTGTTTGCGATGTTTGGGCTCCACGTTCAAGAAAAGTCCCATGTTTTAAGTACCTCTTTGTTACTACTGAGTGTTCGAATTTCAGTGCAATATGGTAGCTCCAACCGATATATCTAATTTTTAGTAGCCATGGAAAACAATCCTGGTTTTTATTAGAGCTCTCAGATATTCTAAGTTTCCCTGTCCGGCAGAATTCTCAAGCAGGTTATACCAAATACATTAAAACAATACCAACCCTGTGCATGTGTATTTCGGTGGGATTTCCTATCTTTCTATATTTTTCTTCCTGATTCCCAGACTCTGTCAGGACTCCTGCAGTTTTATTTTTAGGAGTGGTTTGTGGTTGGCTCTTTCCTAATACAACCTCAACCCTTCACAGCTTCAACCTCAAATTGTCGACCTCACCCCATTCCTAAGAGGTCCTTAAAGGGGGTGTGCATAAGTGTGCCTACTTTCTACTGTCCCCATTTATCTGTATTTACTTCCTTTGTTCTTGTTTAAGTTCATACCTATACTTCTTATCTTGTACATGTTTGTCAAACAAATAAATAAATTAATACTGAGAGAAAGTGATTGACCCAAGGTCACCCAGCTGGCTTTGTGCCCAATACAATTCTAGATTCAGAGTCTTCTGGTTTTTATCTTGAAGCCTTAATTACTACACCAGAGTGTACATATTTGCATTACATCTAGTTAGTCATATCTTACTGAGTCCTATATTCTGTGATTGCATGACTGTTGGAACCATAACACAAGCCATAGATCAGGGCTTCAGGACACACTAAACAATTAATTCACTAATGCTTTAGGTCTGTACATAGGGCCAAAACAAAGTGCATATATTGCTGCATTGAATATAGCATCCTTAATGAAATGAAATGCAGAACAGCTGCATTTCCCATAGCACCCTTAGCTGGCTCCCAAGGATGCTTATACTGTATAATCCCAGTAAAACACACATTTGGTTTAGGTCAGTGTTTCTCAGCCTTGGGAACTTTAAGGATGCAGACTTCAACTCCCAGAATTCCCCATGCTGGCTGTTCCCAAAGTTTCCAAGGTTGAGAAACACTGATTTAGGTGTAAGACTATAAGACACTACATGTGTACTTCGATGTACTCAGAATAATATTTTGCCTTTTGAATCTTGATCTCTGCAAAATCCTTCTGGCTCAGTGTTTTTTTGCCAATATAGCTTTTTCCACATACATTTGACACAGTAAAGTTTTTACCTGTAATGTTTCTATGCCAAAGTGTTATTGAGAAAACATGTTGAGCTTAATGAAATCATATAGCCTAGTAATGTTAAATGTCAGCAGATGTGCCCATTTTTTAAAGTGCAATGTCTGCTGCCTCTTAAATTAGTTTTCATGCATTTGCACAGAACATTTCCACTGAACGAACATCATAGCAACATGCAATACTTTCTTTTTTTCTCTCTTCTCCTTAGCAGGGAAGCATTTTAAAAAGAATGCTGACTGAAGATCTTTTGAAGTTTGACCTACTTGTCAGTATTTGCAGGCGCACACACACACACACAGACAAAACACCCGTATTCAGCAGGAATTTGGCAATGTTTAACTGTGAAGATAATAGTTGCCATTAAAGATTAGCAATACCAGTTTGGGGAGATTTTGGAAGCCAGGGAAAAGCAGAGGCAACTGATTGAGTAAAGTTTTGGAATTGTACTTTAAATCATCAGATTAATGATTGAAATTCTGTTCAGCTGAACAACCAAAGGTCCTTTTGGTCTAAATTTAGCTGCTATTGAAGTCTATAAGGATATCCAGTTTTGGCCATTTTAAAGTAACATTTGCATTTATTCCTGAATTGCTTTTGGAAAACAAGACACAATGTCGTCTGTCAAAGTTGAATGCACTGTGCCAGTGAACTGCAAGATTGGAGAATCGCCTGTATGGGAGGAAAAGGAAAATTCTCTTCTTTTTGTAGATATAACTGGCCAAAAGGTCTATCGGTGGAATTCTCTCACTAAAGAAGTGCAAAGTATTTCTGTGGGTAAGTAAAACAGTTTCGTTTTAATAAGCCAAATGTTTGCCTTTGTTCTTGAATATTTAATGTTCTAAAGGTTAAGTGATAGAAAGAAGCACGTTAATAGTTGAATACCACTAAAAACCAGCATGGTATCATGGATGGAGGATCAGGCTGGCTATTGTGAAACACTACATTATAACTTTCAAAGGAAAGTTATCAAAATGGTTAGGTATACAGTTATTATTTTTTTTGCTACTACCATTTTTTTCTCTCCTTAATCACTCCTAATCTCCTTAATGTTGTTTCCAGATGCCCCAGTGAGCACTGTATCACTTCGTAAATCTGGAGGCTACATTATTACACAGGGAACCCAGTTTGCAACTCTCGACTGGAAAAAGAAATCCATTACCACAATTACTGACGTGGAGAAGGATAAACCCAACAACCGATTCAATGATGGGAAAGTGGATCCTGCAGGAAGACTAATTGCAGGTTACTAGGTTTTAATTCAATCTATTAAAAAATATTTCTTTTTTTCCTCAAGAAATTGTATCCTTTGTAAGATGGTAGTTTCTAGTCCCCTGCAGTAGAACTTTGCTCTCTGCTGCTCCTTCCACAGGGAGGGCTGACTGGCTGCGGAGAATATGAGGCCCTACATTTACACTTCCATGTCATTAATCACACAGGTTATTTGATAGATGGAATGGACAAATGATGAAGAATTTTTGGCAATGTCTAAGTCAAATCTTGTGGCTTGTGTATTTCCATCAGTCATATAAGTCATATAATAGTAGCCTTTTAGGGTAATATCATTGTGGGACATCCTTTTGGTGACACTGTGATTTGCTGCAAATTTCATTGACCATTAAACTAATGACCATTGCCCTGCCCCTATTATAGTTACTTGCTGTGCTGTGTGCATATGATCCTATCTGCATACCCAGTTCCAAGTGCTGGTACATTTTTCTTTTGTCCATAAAAACATATTTTCAACAGGGATAGCTTGAATTTGAAATTAATTGTTTTAATTTTAAAATCTTCTCTGTACTTTTTTTTACTCAAGCCTACTCAGGGACTATTTCTATCACCATAGAAAATTTCAACAAACAATATTAAATTGTTAATTTACAAGGTACTTGTAATTTGTTTCACAGGTAATCTACTTCTGCAAAACAAACTTATCTTCCATTCTCCTCACCTCATCCTGGTTTAAATCCTGTAGTTTATCCAATCCCTATCTATGATTAAATGAGTGCTTAGTTCTTTTAATAAAATGTGTCACAGTCTGAAAAAGTGCTACAAGACTCCTCTGGCTTTGTGGAGTTTAACTCTTCCAATTTGATTATGATTAGAGTTTAATAGCACCATTCCTTGCTTAACAATTGAATTTTATACATAGGAAGATTAAAAGACAGACTCAGTTTTCATATTTATAATAGATGATAGATAGATAGATAGATAGATAGATAGATAGATAGATAGATAGATAGATAGAAAGAAAGAATTCTTTATTGGCCAAGTATGATTGGACACACAAGGAATTTGTCTTGGTGCAAATGTTCTCAGTGTGCATAAAAGAAAAGATACATTTGTCAAGAATCAAGAACCATCAGGTATAACACTTAATGATAGTCATAGGGTACAATAAGCAATCAAATCATACTAGGAAACAGTCAATATAAATCATAAGGATACAAGCGACAAAGTTACAATCATACAGTCACAAGTGGGAGAGGATGGGTGATAAGGAGTGACAAGAAGATTAACAATAATAGTAGTGCAGAATTTATAAATAGTTGAACAGTGTTGAGGGAATTATTCGTTGAGTTTAAAATATGTCTTCCAATTTGATTATGAATAGAGTTTAATAGCACCATTCCTTGCCTAACAATTGCATTTTATACATAGAAAGATTAAAAGACAGGCTCAATTTTCATATTTATGCTCTAGAAGGATAACCTCATATGCATACAGGTAGCCCTCAACTTATGATCAAAACAGTGCCCAAAATTTCTGTTGCTAAATGAAATGGTTATATGAATTGTGCTCCATTTTACAATATTTCTTGTCACAGTTACTAAGTGAATCACTACTGTCGTTAAGTTAGTAACCTGGTTATCCAGGGAATCTGACTTCCCCATTGATTTTGCTTGTCAGACAGTCGTAACAGCATGAACTTGGGACTCTGCAGCCATCATAAATATGGGTCAGTTGCCAAACATCTGTCCTTTGGTCACATGACCATGGGGATCTTGCAATGGCTGTAAGTGTGAAAAATGGTCATGTGTCCATTTTTTCCCTGTACCATTGTAATGTCAAATGGTCACTAAATGAAATGCTTTAAGTCAAAGAATACTTGTATTTGTATTATGGACCGGCCACTGAGAAGAAAAGAAGCTGATTCGTCCCAATTAATCATGAGGTGAAGCTGAAGCATTTTCTCTATCCTCTCTTTTCGTTAGCTAGATTAACAGGGGTCTCCAACATTGGCAACTTTAAGATTTGTGGACTTCAGTTCCCAGGATTTCTTGGCCAGTCATGTTAGCTCAGGAATTCTGGGAGTTGAAGTCCACAAGTCTTAAAGTTGCTCAGGTTGGAGACCCCTGAGCTAGAACATCTGCCAGAGTTTCAGGAGAGGGAGTTCTAAGAAAAGTCAAAGAAAGAGGCTGTGCTCTCCCTCCTTTCTGGTTTTGAAATTCTGCCGTTTGGGTCCACACAGAACAAAACATCATCCTATATAATCATCCTAACAGCTGAAAAGCTTTTGGCATTTGTTTAGGGTTATTTGCCTTGCTTCTGCTTTTAAAGATGTAGACAAGGAGGTTGTAGAGGAAGAGATGTAGCTCTTGAATAATGGATGGATACTGAACAAGGAGAGATTTAACCTGGAAATAAGGAGAAACTTTCTGACAGTGAGAACAATCAACCAATGGAACAGCTTGGAAGTTGTGGGAGCACCATCACTTGAGACTTTCAAGAAAAGCTTAGATTGCCATTTGTCAGAAATAGTGTAGGGTCTCCTGCTTGGGAGGGGGGTTGGACTAGATGACCTACAATGTCCCTTCCAACTCTGATTATCTGTTATCTGTTAGCTACCAAGCAGCTTCCGTGAACCTTGAATGAGCACCTCAGCATTTTGTGGGCATGAAAAGATGTGATTTGTCCATCCCGCTTATTTTTCCATTCTGTCTTAGGAAAGGTGACATCCAACTACCATCTTTTCTCCTCCTTCTGTGCTCTGTTATTTTTCCCTGCTAATTCTCTGGTTCTCACAGGTACGATGTCTCAGGAGATTCGTCCTGCGGTGGTTGAGCGACACCAGGGCTCACTCTACACTCTCTTTCCCAACCATTCGGTGGTGAAACATTTTGACCAGGTGGACATCTCCAATGGTTTGGATTGGTCTCTGGATCACAGAATCTTCTTCTACATCGACAGCCTTTCCTATCGCGTTGATGCCTTTGATTATGACCTGCAAACCGGCAAGCTGTGTATGCCTACTTTCCATGTTTTGAAATGCATTAAAAAATTGTTTTTTGAACACCATTTTAAAAATGTTGCTTTTTCTCTGTCTCCCACGCTTGGTGTAGTGCTTAAGGGACCAGGCTAGAAACTGGAAGACTATGAGTTGTAGTCTTAGGAACACACATTCTATTGTAATAGAATGCTTGGAGTCACTTCATTTTATGTAAACATCTAATTGATTTTACATGTTCTCTTACAACTGTTTAAAAGCACAACTTTAACTTTTATTGGGCATATTAGAAATGACTGTAGTTTCAGCAACATAATTTTCCCTATCACAAGGATAGGGGATGAGATATATTCTATGTGCATTAACACACCACAACACAACACACAAAACACAACATTAACATAAAGCACAATATAGCACACATCTACTTGCAACTCCTTAACTCCAGAAGTGTGAGGTGTCTGATTCCAAAGGTTTCCCTAGCTGTGGTCATCTGGTTGATTATGCATGCAATGGCTTCACTTCACCGATAGCCACACTAGAGTGTCATCATTGCAGGTATGTACATGCACAGAGTTGGAGAAGCCTTTGAAGCAGCTATTCTGAGCCTTCCAAAAGATCCAAAAGTGTTTTAATATTTTTAGGAGGTATACATTTTATGATAGGCCTCTTTAAGATGCTTGGTGCAGCCCATACAAAACGTGCACTCTTTAATAAAGAAAACAGTAAGCACTAATATCACTGCTCTATTTTCTTCCCTTTTCCAGCCAACAGTGTCACGTATGCTCTATCTCTTCTCCCTTTTTAGCTACTGCTAAGCAGACCCAAAGTCTCCCTTTGCCATCTTGTGATTGCTTACCATAAGAATACTGTTTTATTCTGTAGTATAAAGCTAAAAAACTACAGTTAATCAAAACAAATGTATAAATTATTCTGGGGGGGGGGGGGAATTGAACAATGAAAAAAAACCCATCCTCTTTTCGGGGGATGGGTTGGGATGCTCCTGGGTGAGCCAGGTATCATGGCTGTAAGCCACCCAGGGTCATTTAATAGGGGAGATGGGTGGCATCAGAATTAAATAAACAAATAAATAGCATAGCTACAAGGAGAAAACATTCAGCTAGGCCATTTCAGGAACATAGCCCTGCACAGATCAATGGATCCACTGTCATATATACAGCACATCCATGCTAAATTGAACTTGATACCCCAAAACATATTTCTCATCCATATTTGTTTTTCCATTTATGCAGTACAGTTAATCTTACCCATTTAAGATAAACATACATGCTGGAAGATAGTGTCAGTAATTCAGAGAAGTTGACTTCTAGCCATCCTTTTGCTACAATATTACATGACAAATAAAACCCTGGTTCTCTAAGACTCCTATTTACAGTTTGGAATGAACCCAAGGACTCCTTCCAAGATAAATAAGTTGATGATGTTTTCCTTTGCATTTCTTCTTGTAAAAATATTACTTGGGAAAGGTGTGGCTTAGCTTGTAATGTCTTTCAATGTCTTTTCTTCAGGCAACCGCAGGAGTATGCATGAATTGGAAAAGGAAGATTCCATTCCTGATGGGATGTGTATTGATACAGAGGGGAAGCTTTGGGTGGCCTGTTATGCTGGAGGACGGGTAATCCGTATAGATCCTGAAACAGGTTAGCAATTGTGGGGAGTGGGCTGGGGAATCCACTGATAGTCCACATCTCTTTCCTGAGATCAAGCTGGTTGGTGTAAGGGGTCTGGCACAAACACAATATTTCTGTTTTATTCATTCCAGAATATTCTTTTGCTCATGTAGAGATATTTATACATTATAATGTATAATGCATAATGTATAATGCATAAAAAGGCCTTATCTCATCTGGAATGCAAAGCAGCTCATACTTTAGTTAATGTAAATTAACTAATGTAAATGGAAAATCTTCGGTGATTGGTGAAACCTCGGTGATAATGTCATCCCACAAATGCCATGATCTATAGCAGGGGTCGCCAAACTTTTGGACTTCAGGGACCACCAAACTCATAATAGAGAGAGAGAGAGAGAGGGAGGGAGGGAGAGAGAGAGAGAGAGAGAGGGAGGGAGAGAGACTTCATTGCATTTGGCTTCATGCAAGGGAAGCAGCAGAAGTCTTTCTTTCTCTGCCCCAAATTCCACCAGAAATGAGTCTTTGCCGGTGCAGCCTCTTAGAGCAGGATGCCATTTCTGGCGGAGTTTAGGGGAGAGAAAGAAACTTTTGCTGCTTTCCTTGTGTGCAGCCAAAAGCAGAAGAAAGAAGCGGAAAGAAGCAACCTGGTGGCTGAAAGAGGTGTGTGGGGCACATAGGGCAAGCTCCCCCCTCCTCTCTTTTCCCCCTCCCCACCTCGTGTTGTTCACAATGCAAGTGATGCAAGCTTTGTGTTCCCATGGGCTATGTGGGTGGTGCAGCCTTGTGTTCCCATGCAGCCTGAAATAATTGCTTTTGGGGGTGCTTTGGGAGTGACATTTCTCTGTGGACCACCAAAATTTTCTCGTGGACCACCAGTGGTTGGAGCTTCCTGCATGTTATCCAAAAGGTAGACTTATGTGCAAAAAGCCCTGGGTTCAATCCCTGACATCTCCAGGTAAAAGGTTCAAAAAATCTGAAAGTCCTCTCTGTGCTCAGTGAGATTCTGTAGACTTTGCCAAATAGGTAAAGAACTTGCTGTGGCTAACTCACCATGGCCAACTCACTGTGGAACAACTTGCTGTGGGACAAGAGGTACGCTAAAATCAAAGAAATACTGGAATAGAATCATTAAAGGAAGGATGCAAAAGAAGAGACAGAATAAAATGTGAATGACAAAAATTAAAATATTTTTTTATTTAAAAAATAAAAAAATATTTTTTTAAAATAAATAAAATTGTTAAATTGTCCCTTGGTGAATTGTCCCCTGACGTGAATTGTCCCCTGGCCATGCTGAATTGGCTGTGGCGAGTTATCCCATTCCATCGTCTGGCATTCAGCATACAATATTCCTACCTTACACAGTGAAAGGACAATCAGACAACTGGTTCAAAAGGCCCGTTTCTCACAAATGGATCACATTCATGCACAATGCTTCCAATCCGTATTTTGCCTTTGAAAAATTGCAAACTATGAAGTTCTTTTTTCCAGCTTTAGGTCCTACCTTTTATTTCTTTAGGATGGAGTGTACAACCTGCAGATTTGCACATAGATTCTCGCATACCTTTTGCAGCCCTCACTCCCTCATTTTTGGTGAATGGGTGTTTACTTTTTTCCAAATTTAAGGAGAGAAATGTATTGGTTCCACTCCGCTGGCCTGCTGGCCTTTGTTAAGGAAACAACCTGATTTATTTTAACAGGAAAAAAAATTCAGACAGTGAAGCTGCCTGTAGACAATACAACTTCTTGTTCTTTTGGTGGATATGATTATTCAGAACTGTATGTCACTTCAGCGACTGCTGGACTGGAGGAGTCTCTCATACGACAACCCCAGGCTGGTGGTGTTTTCAAGGTAATCAGAGAGCTGCAGTGCATTTGAAATCATGATATGCATGATATAGTGGTTGCGTGGAGCAGCATTTGGTTAATTTAACTGAGGGGCATCTGGGGGTCAATAAAGTCAAGATGGCAACTATTCTAATAATTTGTACTACCACCCCTCGCTGATCAAAATCAGTGTTTTTGATTTAATGTGAGGTCCTTGGTACTCTTGGAGTTTGGCTGTTTTCTTGCAGACATTTCATCATGCAACTAGATATCATCAGTACACTGATGGGGCAGAGCACTGATAATGATACTGGTTGGGTACTGAAATGTCTACAAGAAAACAACCAAGCTCAGAGTCAAGGACTTAGAAATAAGGAGAATGTTTCTGACAGTGAGAACAATCAACTGATAGAACAGCTTGCCTTCAGAAGCTGCGGGAGCTTCATCACTGGAAGCTTTCAAGAAGAGACTGGACTGCCATTTATCAGAAATGGTGTAGGATCTCCTGCTTGGGCGTGGGGTGGGACTAGAACAGGGGTTGCCAACCTTTTGGATCTCAGGGACCACCAAACTCATAATTTTAAATCCCAGGGACCACTAACTGGTTCTGTGGGCATGACCTAATTTGTGGGTGTGGCTTGGTGGTCATGTGACTGGCTGGGCATGGCTTGTATGTAAATATTATAAATATTTATATAACTATTGAATTTCTTATTAAAAAAGAGTAACTTTTACCCAAAATCAGGCAAAGCAGGCAGGCAGATTGAATTGCTCACAGAATCAGATTCATTTAGAGATCTATCTATCTGCCATCAGCTAGTTCAGTCTCTAATTTGCTTGCTGTGAGTCTGCACTGAATAATAGCACCTTCAGTCCTAAGGGAGGCTTGGCTGTGCTTAAAAGCAGAGCCGAAGATCTAAAGACTAGCTAGAAAGCAAGAAATCCAACCATTTCCTGCTTCCTAGCTAATCTAAATCTCCCAGCACAGCAGAACAGTTGATGGTCGGAAAAAGGAAAAATGGCAATTTAGCAGGCAAGTTTGCTGGGTAAGGAGTGAGTGGGTGGAGAGGGTTCCCGCAGTCCATGTCAGTGGCGCAGTCTTGTGTTTCTGCCCAGCCTGGATTAATTGCTTTGGGGGGGGTGCTCTGGGGGTGAGATTTCTCTGTGGCCCACCAAAATTTTCTTGTGGCCCACCAGTGGGCCATGGCAACCAGTAGGCCCACTGGTTGGCAACCGATGGACTAGAAGACCTACAAGGTCCTTTCTAGTTCAATCTGTTCAACCCTGGTTTACAAATAATCTCTTCCCTCTATGTTTTAACTGACTGATTTAAAAGCTAATTTTTCACTAAGATCTTTTTTTAAACAGCATTCATTAAAAAAAATACCTCAACAAAAGTCAAGTTTCAATATGATTTTTAAAAAATGTACGTACAAAAGAAGCAGCTTGTGCTGTGAAGAATCCAATTGAGCATTTCAGATTCAATGTTATATCTTTAAATACCTAATTTTGCTTTCGGATTTAGTATTAGAACAGGGCTATCAATCCCTCGCCCGGTTTAGCGAAGGGTAAAAAAATCCCACTACGTCACGTGATGCCGCAGTGATGATGCGAGTTTGACATTCCTGGATTAAAATGGCTGATAGTTATTTTGTTTTGAGTTTTGAGGTGTTTTGTGTATTCTTTTTTGTTTTGTTTTCTTTTTACTATTTTTTTGTCTCCTGTCCTTGGATGTAAGCCATACAATTTCATCTGGGAGCCAGAAACTCTTTAAATATAATTAAATGAATGAACATATGCAGGCAAATATTAGCTTTTGAAATAAAAACTTTGAGTTTATTAGGAAAGATGTTGAAAGTATTTTTTCTACAATTTTGAAAGTACCATGTTCATATCCCATTTTTTAAAAACAGATTACTGGCCTTGGAGTGAAAGGAATCCCACCATATTCATATGCAGGTTAATGCACACCTATGAAGACGCAAATATCAAAACAAGGACGGAAGGAAATGACAGCGTTGCATCACTGCACAGTTTATCTGTCTCTTTTTTAGAAGCTGTAAGAGGATGGTAGACCAACAAGTACGGGAAGGAACTTCCAAGCCATGAATTCAGATTTGAATTGTGCCCAGTTTGCTTTTTAATTATAGCTACCGAAAAAAATATTTTTCCTTTCTGTTAAATCGATATTTTTAATAAAGTTTCAAATATATGGATATAGTATATGTGTGAATTTATCAATTTGCTGATTGAAAAGCTAATGAATATTTAGCTATAACATAAAATACCTGCTGCCAGTTTTCCCAACTTTGCTCCTTTCTTTTGGCTGGGGAATTCTGGGAATTGAAGTCCACAGGTCTTAAAGTTGCCAAGGTTGGATACACCTGATCTAGATAACAGAACTGAAATGTTTCTATTCATAGTTGAACAGGACAGCAGAGTTGAAGTGCAGAGAGGAGGGTGGGAGAAGCAAAACAACAGACGGTGTTTATGGCAGCACAATCAAGCTCCACCCTTTGCAACACAGATGTTGCATGCGCATAAAAACCTTATTTTATTATCGCTCCTGGAAATGCAAAATTACCAACTCAGATATTCTTCTATGTTAGACGTTCCTATTTTCCTGTGCCTGAATAAAAACACTTCTCCATCCTATTATAAGTATTTGTAGACACACAGATCATTTAATGAAAATATTATTGATAATAAAGTGTTATTTTAATTTCTAACAATTTAAACTAATTATTAGTTTATTTAAACTAATTATTAGTTTAAATTGTTAGAAATTAAAATAACACTTTATTAATTATAAATTATATATAATTTATAAATAAAATAACACTTTATTAATTATAAACCAATCATTTAAGGAGATTATCAATGTTAAAAAATCAGTGTATTCCATTTTCTTTCAGGTTTATAATATCACTGCAGAAAACTTAATTTGAAAAGAGTCTGACCAAGAATTACAGTATTAGCAAACATGTTTTTTTAATGTCTGTATTTGCATACCACACCACAAATTAAAATTACTGAACCACATTTTATCCTATGGTTAGTTTATGGTTCAATGTATCGTCCACATAATTATGAATCAATCATTATTTAAATCATTGAGTAAATCATAATTAAGCTAACCAAACCAGCCACTGCCTTGACTAAAAAATTACTCATGGCTACTGTGTTATTATTTTTCATTAATTAACTTAGGTCTTATGTTTTGATATGTTGAATGTGTGCCTTTATGAATATTTTAAAATGTTACTTGTTTATTGGTATTAATAAGCTGATTCTTCTCACAATATCTAAGACTAATCAGATGATTTTTAGTGCCCAAAAGAAATTCCAACAGATCTCTCCTTTCCCTGGCTATGAAAGCGCAATCATTACAGTATGGCATATTAAAAACTTATAATTTGCTGCCATTTCATTTTTCTGAAAGAAAGGGTGAAAAGGTTGAAGAAACAATGAGAAATCAATTATAAATAGAGGATTTCCCTAAAATTCCATGAAAAAAACACTGCAGGACAATTGCACATTAATAATCTTGCATGGAATCAACCTTTCTTTTTAGCTCTGCTCTTGAAGGGGTGTATCTAGACTCAGTCTATAGTAGCAAGTTTCCATAGACTATATATATTTTTTGGAAAAATAATCTTGATTATTATGCATAACTTTACAATCACGGCCTTTGTTTTTACAAACACAATACGTAATTATTATTAACAGCTAAAACAATATATTCATCTATGTTACTAAGGTCTAGGTTCAATAACATGACAAGTTTCTTCAATGTGCAATTTTACTTTCAAATTCCTATTGGCAACATAACAATAATCTAAGAGAAGCAAGTGATTACAATTTGGTTTTAAAATGGAATCAAACTTTGCTCAATTGAAATGTTATCTCACAAAAAGTATAATTCTGCTTCGCTCCGAAACTATGTGGTAGGGCTTAGTTTTGGGGGAGGAAAATAAGGGGGAAAATTTCTGTCTCTGCTTACCAGCATCCATCGATATTCATCTGGCTAGCGTCCTGTCAGTGTGTGACAGAATTGAGGGCTGTTTGGTAACTGAAACAGTGTTTGCTGTGTGAGCAAGGAGACAGCAAGGTGCCTGGGTGTGCCTCAGCTCAACTGTTCTGAACTAAAGCTGCTTGGTGCTGTGAAACTAAAACTGAAGCTCCTCTCCTCTGCTTGTGTTTTGCATTTGGAACAGATTTCTTGTCAGGTAGGGAAGGGAAGTAGAACTCCTTAGCATCAGAACATGTTAATAATGTACAAAATACTGATGCTCTGATGGCCATTTCGAAAAATCCTTTCTTAGTGAGCACCTAGAAGCCAAGAGGAACATACCTGCCAAATTTCAACTTTGTAGACTTTACGGTTCTGGAGATTTTGTGATGATATGTGAGTGGTATTCTGCTTTTATATATATATAGATTCAGATTGAAAAGAATTCTAAGGCACTCAAAAGCTTGTTCATTTTGCTTTAATATTTTGGTTACATCATATGTATAATTCTGGGCTAACTGTGGATTTTTGAATGCTCACCTAGGGTCATTTTTAACTAACATGATCTATATGTAAAGTTTGTAAATAACTAGTAATTAGATAATTAGATTTCTGTCAGTATATTAAAAGGAACATTTTCATATTGTGGGTAGTCCTTGAGTTATGACTAAAATTGAGACTGGATTTCTGGTTATAAGTTGAGGTAAGTTAGAGACTTATGATTGCAATTGAAACTGTCCCCAATTTGATGACATTTTTGTGGTGGTCATTAAGCAAATCACCACAGTCATTAAGCAAATGTCACCATCGTAAGTGCAAATTCATTCTTCCAAATGTTGCAACAATCATAAAGGCAAACTGGTTGCCAAGCACTGGAAATGTAATCATATGATTTTGGGGTGGGGGTGGGGGGAACACAACATTTTATGATTACCCAAAGTGCTTTATGGGCAAAAAAGTACTATTACCTGCTGTAATTACAAATGATCACTAAGTGATCAATCATAAGTCAAGAACTATCTGTGGTATAAAATTGTAAACCATAAAAGCTACAGAATATAGACTTTTCCTAAACAAGGCTAGTATATTACATGTATTACTTCCTATTTACTTCAGCTATGCTTTTAACTAATCTAGAATTTTTAACAGTAAATATAGTTTTCTATCCGAATGATGATACCTGTCTTATCTCTCTACTGAAAGAGCAGAATTTAAAACTTAAGTTTCAGGGGTCTTTAAATTTCAGGAGAACAGCAACAAAATAGGGTCTGGGCTTTGGGCGGATAAGTTCTGGTTGCTTTAGCCAAATTTATTCTGACCTTCAAAGTTGTCCAAGTTTTGTTCCAGCTAGAATTTCGCATATTACAGCACAATTGATCTATTTTTATGGCATAGATTCTATGCCATAAAAATAGGCACCTCTTGATTTTTTTCTGCATCATTCTAAAAGCCTTCCCTAAAAATGGAGTCGTTCTGGGGGTTTTAATGTTTATTTTGAAGAATTAAGTAGACAAGCTGGAGAAAGGGAACAGTGTTGTATTCTGCTTTCACATTTTTATTGCTTTAATTATTAATCCAGTCAATAAATATTAATTAGTAAGACTAATTAATAAGGCTTATTAATAATCTTGTGTTTATTGAGCACAGTTACACGATGCAATGTGTGACCTTCCGTTTTTCACTGGACTGTAGCTGCAATTGTGTTTCACCATTGGTCAAGCCTATTTGGAATTAAATTCAATAGAGTCTGAAGGATATGTTGCTCTTCCTGTGTTTATGAAAGCAAGATCATGCCCTCTCTTTCCTCCCTTATTTTAATTAGCATTAGAACTCTTGGCGGTCCAAACATGCCCAGAAAATAGATCCCTTGGAGTTAAATTAGCTGCATGAAACCATTCAATGAAATTATTTCAGGATAATATTGCATTAACAATTGTTTTTTGAAGTTCAATTTGTTTTATTAGTATAATATATAAAAATTCCATTTCAATCGAACAGTATGTTGTCTGGGTACAATTATTTTTAGATAATCATAATCAATATTATATTAACAATTGTTGAAACTAGAGTGTCTAACATCATTTCTGGAGTGGAATGGAATGGAACTGAATAGAATTCTTTATCGGCGACCAAGCGTGATTGGATGGATACACTAAGAATTTGTCTCCGATACGTAAGCTCACAGTGTACATATAAACAGCAAGTAATAAGTCACATAGATCATACATTTATTTTTATTTGTAATTTGTTAAACAAAAATGAGTAATATGCGTACTTAATACATGTCCTTGACCTATGGCTATAATTGAGCCCAAAATTTCTGTTGCTTAGGAAGACAGTTTTTAAGTGAGTTTTGTCCCATTTTATGGCCACAGATGTTAAGTAAACTGCAGTTGTTAAATTAGTAACATCGTTGTTAAGTGAATCTGGCTTTCCCATTGACTTTGCTTGTCAGAAAGTCGCAAAAGTGATCACATGACCTGGGACACTGCAACTATCATAAATCTGAGCCGGTTGTCAAGCACCTATATTTTGATCATGTGACCATGGGGGTGCTACAACAGTTTAACTGTGAAGAAGCATGAATAGTAGTAAGTCATAAGTCACATTTTTCAGTGCTGTTGTAACTTTCAATGGTCACTAAACAAATTGTTGTAAGTCAAGGAGTCGAAGTGAGTTGGACTGAGTGAGAGTGACAGGCCCAAATTCACCCATACAGTTTTCATGCCGAAAAGTAAAACTAGAACTCAGTCTTCTCGTTCAGGGCTCACCAACCTTGGCAACTTTAAAACTTGTGGACTTCAACTCCCAGAATTCCTCAGCCAGCTTTGTTCAACTGAGGAATTTTGAGAGTTGAAGTCCACAAGTCTTAAAGTTTCCAAGGTTAGAGACCCCTAGTTACTAGGCCAGCACCTGGACAAGTACACTAATCATAGCAATTCAGTTCATTGCTCCATGCAAATTCAATCAATGGTCCACATAAATCTTTGTTAACCATAAAACTATTTTGTTTTGGATTAGTGCAGTGGTAACAAAAATAATTGTGACTTTTAAGACTGTGATATTTAAGATTAAAAGTCCTAATCCCAACCTTGAGGGAAGAAAAAGCTGACTCCAAGGTGACTGGGGGCAAGCTATTCACATGAATGGCTATTATCAAATCTGCACTTATTAGGTAAGTAATCATATCTTGTGATTCATTTAGCACAATCAACCTATAAAATCCTGCCCAAATGTACGGGCTGCACTTATCCATGGGCTCCAACATGGTGCACCAGGTCCAAGCAGCTCCCTTTACAAGGTAAGCTCAGGATATTCTCTTGAAGAATATGAAAGGTAAGACTTTATCAGTTTTCTTCTCATTTAAGTGTGACAGTCATCTATTTACTGAAGTGGGTGTGGCTCTTGTACAGCACAACACATTCTAAATTCTCTCCTTCTCAAGCTAGGAACAGAGAAGTGATAGACCATTTGGAACATTCCCATTGAATGCTATGTCATCAAGAGGATTTTCTTTTTCTGTCTCTATATAAATAGGTTCACATATTGCACAAGGCCAATATTTATTTAACTATGTTCACTGAATGAACTAGTGTGGTTGAGTTTCACATCCTACTGAGCCATAACCCAACAAATCACATTATCATTTTGTGCAAAGAGAATGCATTCCAAATGTGACATTGGAAAATTTATATAATAATCTAGCTACTTTAATTTGCTAAAGCAATTTACACACAAGTGAAAATCAGCTGCGCACTTCCTCATTTTTTAACCTTTAAATAATTTTGCTAGTTGGCATTTTCATAACTGTTTCCGTCTTGTTTTTGATGCTTGTGAAACTAATGTTTGCAACTTTTTCAAATCATTATTTTGCTACTGGGAACCTTAATTCAGAATGCATTTTGCTTTCTCCCTTCATTTCTTTGGATGTACACTTGAAATTGCTAGATAATATCACCAACTTCTGCTAAAGCATTTATAATTATAGCTCAGTCTGATGGAATTGACCTGAGGTCACCTTATATCTTATTATTTTATTGTATGGAAGAGCATGTTACTCTTGCTGCTACTATTAGCATTTATGTCCAAAATAGATATTCATACAGTTCATCTGTATAATCGTGGTTTATCAAATCATAATCGGCAAAACCATGAATTATAGACCATAAAATGCTAACAAGCAAGGCTTGTAGTGAAACTACAATTCATCTCTAAGGCAATTTTTTTTTTCATTTTGCAAAAATGAATCAATGCAACTTTTTTCCTTAATATAACATTTACATTCATATTTTCTAAATGCTTCTACTCTTCCAGTCCTATTATGTCAGATATCTGTCTACTAATCTTCTTAATCTCATAGTTGGGAAAGACTGGCCTAGGGTTGAGAGTTGTAGCACACTCTCCTAATGTATAGAGGAACATTTTCTTCCCTAAAATTCTACTTTGACCAAAATCACTCAATGAGTTAATGACTTTACGGTCTTGACTATTATGGGTTATCAAATCACTTGTTTGTTTCCTGCAATTCTAGGTCTTCAATGGCCTTCTACAGTTTTATAACATAATGTAGATACTAGTCAGGAAGTCTCATCGACCATGGTATGAATGACAAGGAAGAGGTTTCTTAATAGCTCTGTGTTGACAAGACTCACATCTTGTGAAGCCAGTCATTGAGCTGCAGGCAGTTTTAATATGATTCTCTGAATTCTTGTGGGTAAGGAGGCCAGGTTCTTCCCTCCAGCATCTCATCATGAGTTTGTGATTAAAAATCATGAGCATTGAAGTTTTTGCCTTCTTTTTTCAGGCATACTTGTGATTCAGCCTTTGTTTCATGCCAGCAGCTTGGAACGAACGCTAATTTGAATCTTTGCTAGTTCTTCCTCAAAGTCTGTCCTCCAGTCAGGTGATCCTGGATGATGTAGTACATACTTGTTTTGTGACAGACTGTATTGCTCTCTACTTTTATGGCTTTCTAAAGAACAGCAGCTGTACACCTACATTCTTCTCATAAGTGCTAAACATACTAATAGCTCAATAATTCAAACTAGAAATTATGTATGACTATATAATTTGTTCAATGTGATGGAAGTTGGTTCACCAACAGCAGTTTGGAATAGATGCCAATCTAATCTACACTTTTGGGAGCAGATTGAAGTAGAGGAAATAACACATTAAAAATGGAGAGCCACATCATCGGTCAAGCTCTTCCCACTGTATTTTTCCTCAATTCTAATTTATTTATAGATCTTTCCACCAGATCTGTCATATCAATTATAGTTTCTAAGGTGACCTGCCATGAACTATATACATACATACATACATACATACATACATACATACATACATACAAACAAAATATATAAATATATAATATATAAAAGAGCCATGGTGGCACAGTTATTAGAATGCAGTATTACAAGCTAATTCTGCTGACTACTAGCAGTTCAATTCTGACTGACTCAAGATTGACTCAGCCTTCCAACCTTCTGAGGTTGGTAAATTGAGGACCTAGATTGTTGGGGGCAATATGCTGACTTTCTAAACCGTTCAGAGAATGCTGTAAAGCACTGTGCAACAGTATATAAGTCTAAGTGCTATTGCTAGTGGTATTGTATGTGACATCAAGTAAATCATGGGGTGCCTCCCAAGATCTTCCCACCTCCAAAACACCCCATGCTCCACTTACCATTCCTTATGTCCCCACAGGTCTTTTCCCCTTCCTACCAGATCCTCTCTGTCC
>BLBF01000017.1:34724967-34757787 GCA_015471245.1 Laticauda colubrina
GTGTTGGAGGCTTTCAGTGCAGCTTGGCTCCGTGTGAAAGGACGGCTGCTATCCATTAGGAAGCTAGGTTTCACCTGGGTGCCTGGTGGGTGGGTGTTCGAGTTGGAGGCATCAGAGGGAGTCTGTCTGCGCTCAGGTGTTTGTCTGTTTTATATATATATATATATATATATATGAGCTGTAAGACCCATATCCATACAGAAGCCTGAAGATGGCAGATGAGATTCTGCTGAAACGTTGCTACAACTTTAACAGAACTACAATGACGTGGGATAATACCCGAAGGAAGCTAAACAGCACATATATGTATGTATGTATGTATGTATGTATGTATGTATGTATGTATGTATATATATATATATATATATATATGCTGTTAAGCTTCCTTTGGCTATTATCCCACGTCATTGTATACCCGAAGGAAGCTGAACAGCATACATGTACGTACCCTCGAAAACTTAAAAACCACACACACACATATATGTATATGTATATGTATATGTATATGTATATGTATATGTATATGTATGTATGTATGTCCTGGAGGGTTTTCTGTGCTTCAGATGATTTCAGCACGTTGATTTAAGACAGGGGTCCCCAAACTTAACTGGCTGGAGAATGCTGGGAGTTGAAGTCCACAAATCTTAACAGTGGCCAAGTTTGGAGACCTCTGACTCAGAAGACAGCCACAGGGACAGGATCAGCCCCGAAAACCCATCCTGGACCGGATCTTCTTCTATCCCGTTATTTCGGAAATCAGCCCGGAATATGCTCCCTCCCCGGTTTTTTTTTTTGCACCGCAGACGCGCATCCGGTCTCATGCAGAGCACAGTTACCGGACCGGACTTCGACGCGCTGTCAATCAACTCAGGCGCCCCGATCCTCAGCACCTGCGCTTCGGGCGGCATTTCCCGCCTGGTTCGGGACCCGAAGGAGGAGGAGGAGGAGGAGGAGCCGCGCCGTGGGGAGCAGACCAAGCGGCCGGCTCTCTCTCTCTCTCTCTCTCTCTCTCTCTCTTTGCAAAGATTGCTCAGGTGCTGATTTAAAGCTGCGAGCGAACAAGAACAACCCCCCCCCCCCCCAAGCGCTGCGCTCATGTTGGGGAGGAAGACAAAGACTTGAGGACTCCACTTGATCCCCGAGGCCACCGCGGGATCTGTTTGGAAAGGAGCGATTTTTGAAAACTCTTCAAATCTGTTTCCTGGAACCGGGTGGCTTTGATTGATTGGCCCGCTCGCTTGTTCGCTGTCAGTAAGTAACCGAATGGGTTTCTTTTCCTTTTCTTTTCACAATGATAAGATGAACGAGAAGAGTCGTTGGTCCGATTAATCCCGATTATGTTCGGAATTAAAGTCTTATTGTGGTTTATGAAATGTGTCAATAGGTTTGCCACTTTATTGTACAAGGGGAAATCAGACTCTGTGTGCTGGGATATTTCATTTTGGCATTGAAGCATTAATATGGCAATAACAACAACAACAACAGCAACAACAACAATAATAATAATAAGGATGATGATGATGATGATGATGATGATGATGATGATGATGATAATTGGAATATGTTGCTTCATGTTTTCTTTGCAATTTGACATTTTTGTTGGGTTACTCCAAGGGATGTAGCAATTCGACTGAACAGTGTTCCATTTGCCCCAAAGAAAGCAAACTTTCTTTGGGGGAAAAAAGAGCCTGAAAGGTCAAACATTCAAAGATCTTGTAAGCAATTGACAAATAAAAGTAAAATAAAAATAAAAAAGATGGAAGCTGTCTCTGAGATGCTCTTTGTTAGGGCAACCACACAATAAAAGGCCCCTTGCAATGCCCCTGATTCCAATTAGTAATTTAGAAGCATCCAATTCTTTGGGTGCTTTCTGAGAAACTCAACTTGAGTTTGACTGGTCCCCATGGTATATTTGATTTTAGCTTAAGCAATTTATTGAAATGGGTTAAAAATTCATGGTGGTTTGTTATGGTTCAATGTATGAACCGGATCCAAACACCTATAGCTGTCAGGATTCCAGCAGTTACCCTCCATTTAAATCCTGAATCTTGAGCCAAACTTCCAAAACTTCAAAAGGATTTATTGGGAGTTAAAGTATCCAGTATTGCCTGGGTGTAGCCGACTCTGTGACACATAATTCATTGTCACCCTTGACCCTGGTTTTCTCCCATCCCCTGGGTGTATCATAATTCATATTCTCCAACGAGACACATCCATAGCCAAGAGTCATCAGTCATGCTCTCCAGTTAGAATTTTGCATGGTAGAAACTTCAATCACCTAGTTACTATCTTTGAAAACTATTTATGGAATGTACTTTCGATTTGCAAGGTGCTGCACTGCTCCTCCCTCTCTTTCTGTTGGCAACTCTAAAAAGACCATAGAAATGTTTTATGAGTTGACGATAGCTTTGTCCTGTCATTTGACAGCACTCAGTTGACCTTGGACCTAGCTAACAGTTGTACAGGAAACCATCAACTAGCAATATGGGTAGCCCTTGACTTGTGATCACAGTAGTATCATAAAATGTATTAATTGATGCAGTCATTCAGTGACTGTACACAATTTTATATCTTTTTTATGCCATAGTTGTTAAGCAAGACTTCACACGACTGCAACTTGCGGCCTTCCCTGCTGGCTTTCCCATTGACTTGGCTTGTTGGAAGCCAACAGGGAGGATTACAAATTGCTATTCCGTGACCATGGGATATTGCAGCCATCATAAATGTGTGACAGTTGCTAAGGACCTGAATCACATCTGTGATTGCTGGGACACTGCAACAGTTGTAAGTCACTTTCTTCAGTTCTATTGTAACTTTGAACCGTCACTAATGATGATTGTAAATTAAGGACTGCCTGTACTAAACATCTGCTAAAAATAATGGCTATGTGAACAATACATACAAATGTAGTGTTTATGGAATAACCTATGAAGCCCTATGAAGAAACTACCAAGAAGAAAACCTTTGTCAAGCCTGAATTTTAGGGAATGGAATTGTATGAATTCAGTTTGACACACTTGAGAGCTGGAAGGGGGGAGAGCTGAGGTGGATGGAGCTCCAGCCAAAACAACATAGCTGGATGGCTCAGCCAGAGGAAGGGGAAACGAATTTGCCAGGAAACCATCTGACATCTTAGTTGGACAATGTGACATATTGTTTTGGAAAATTGAAACAAATTCTAGTTATAGTGATGTGGAAAGCCAGAAAACTTTCAGTACTGGCCTTCTACCAGCTAGTGCCAAGATGGTACATCCTAATAACCTTGTTCTTTGAGGAATTGGAATGCCTCAGATTTCATTTTATAATGGTTACCTTACTTGGAACATGACAACATTACCCCCATCTACACTGACAGGACAAGAAAGTTTATATAAAAGGAAGTGAACCCAATTCTGTTCCTGCACTGAAAATGTTACCTACTCAAGCAATGAAACATCTGTATAAAAACAACTCAGCTCAGAAAGCACCAGGACTCCACAGTTCAACTCAGAGCTGCTGATATTCTCTTCCTTGCCAGTTCCTACTGCCATGTAGGCATCAAAAGCTTCAGAAAGCATACAAATGAGAGAAATGTGCATGCAGGAAAACTTCCACCCAGGAACAGCTGTTCTTTTTGAATGAATGCCTATAATAGCATGTCCACAAGTGTCAGATACAGACTCCAGTAAATGGCAGAACTGGGTGGAAAATAGCAAAGTGGGCAAAAAATTATAATTATAATGACCATGGATATGCCTATATCTTATATTAAAAAATAATACCAGTACATCATAGATAACACCAAGGAGCAATTGGTGTCCCAGAATTATGTCCCAGAACATACAGTGTTGAGAATTGCCATCAAGACTACATTTCTAAGACCAGCTAGAATGAGGAAAACAAAGCTTCAAAGCAAACTGTTCAAACTAAACCTAGGAGGAAAGATATACCTGAATTTGACTGAGTTGTCAACTTGTCCAGCTGCCCACTATTCACAACAGAACACAATATCATAATACATAAAGGCTTTAGTTATAACATATTGTAAATGATGTCAGTTATATTTTTTTGCAGTCTTGGAGGCAGCATTTCAAACCACAGGACTTATCACAGAAAGCCAAGACAATGTAAGACAGATGCACCAAGCACCTCTCATTTCAACCCTGAGCAACAACTATTCTCCTTTATTGACACCTCTTCATCCAAGTGTATTGCTACCAGGGTCACCAAAGTACAACACAGGTAAAAAAATGGCTTGAACACTTCACAGAAGGGAGTGAATACTCTATCAAATCCTCACTACAGGACCTCTAGATTTCCAATAATTGTAGATGATGAGATTATGGTTTCATTTAGTGTCATAATAATCTTTACATCCATAGACCCAGAACTAATAAAAGAATCTATGGCAGCAGTACTACACAGCAAAGGTGGTATTCAGCAGGTTCTGACCGGTTCTGGAGAACCAGTAGTGGAAATTTTGAGTAGTTTGGATAACCAGCAAATAGCACCTCTGACTGGCCCCACTCCCATCTATTCTTTGCTTCCCGAGTCCCAACTGATCAGCTGGGTCTTCTTTTGTTGCCCTGCACAGGACAACGGAGCTGGAAAGCAGGTTAGTGTGGTGGGGAAGAAATGGGATTTTGCAGTAACCTTCCCCTGCCACACCCTCCAAGCCATCCCCACCAAGTCATGCCCACAGAACCAGTAGTAAAAATTTTCTGAATCCCACCATTGCTACACAGCACACCTAGCCTTCAACGAAGATTGAAATACCCACAAATATAAACTTTATCAACCTCTCCCTCCCACCTACTTTCAATTTGATGGGCAAATATGCCAACCAATCAAAGGAACCCCATTGGGATCACCACTCTCAGGAGTCATAGCAGAGTCTATAATGCAGCATCTACAGATTATAGCATTCCCACATAAACAATCAAACGAATGGGTCTGGAATGTAGATGACACCTTTCGCATAATAAAAAGGGACAACTAGAGAAGACACATGAAACCATCAATAACATCTTCAAAGGGATAAAATTTACAAGAGAAGATGACAACCACACACTCCATCAGCAAAGGGATTAGTGGCAAATTAGAAACACAAGTCTATCAAACAACCATCTCCATTAAACAAGTCTCTACCACTAAAATAACAGCCTAGTTTTGTAAGCTCATGGTTCAGAGGACCATAAGCACACTGCAGCAACTCAGAACACCAGGAGAAAGAAGTGAACTACGTATACAATATTTTCCAACACCCATGCAATTTATCAAAAACTTCCTGACTACCCAATCCACTACAGCACAACCAAGACAAGCTATGAAAAAGATAATACTGCCATATATCAGAAACATCTGAGAAACAATCAACAGATTATAACCACATATCTGTAGCTCACAAACCAACTAAAGTCTTCTGAAATGTCTTAAGTGATCCAAAAGACCCAATAGGCCAAGAAGAAAAAAACACAAGTCATCTACAACATACAGTAAAAGGAGTATAACTGCCTCTGGCAGAAGCTTAGCAGAGTGCATCCATGAATACCCACTAGGAATCAGAAAATATGATGAAAACTCTTGAATTTCACAACAAACTGATAGATTCAACCATAATGTCAACTGAGAAACTGTGAATATTCTAGACAAGCTAAATCTAAAACTACTTGGGAATTTTTGAAATTTTGGCCTCAGACAAATCAGCAGTCAGCAAGTGCACAGAACTAAACAATATTTACATACCATTCAAAAGAGACAATAAAAAAGCTAAAATGGAAAAAAAAAAAAAAAAAAGAACACCATCTGGCCAGCAATCAAGATCCAGACAAGCAGAGATTAACACCAGGATTAACACCAGCCAAACAATCAAACAGTAAATAACAGCCCAATCAAAGTATTTAGGGGAAAAACATCACCCCCACCAACATTGTCAAGTGCAAGGTACTGTATATAACAGAAGTAAACCCTGTTATATATCTTCCAGCATTGAAGATGTTACCTAATGGGGCAATGAAATGTCTACATGAAAATAACCAAGCTCAGAGCCACTCAGAACTCCACATGTGAGAATGTCTTATTTCATCGGATTACTTGAATTGAGCCATTGGTAACCCTGACACCCACTTTGAAGAGTGATGGTTAAGAGGGTTTAGTATGGGGTGGAAGATCATCTCCAATAGTAGGTATGTATTTTTCTTTAGAGACCTACAGTAATCTCTTTGTGCTTATGGAAATAGGAAAACAGCAGGTAAGGTCTTAAACAGAATTAGGGGTATGTAGAACTGCCTTGACAGGTCCCTATTTATGCTAACCTAGAATGATCACATTGATTTCACTGACAGACAGAAGAGAAAATCATAATCAGTAATCAGAAAGCCACTTCATATACTGGAGAGAATAAATTTTATTTATTTATTTATTTTTTGTCAAGCATGCATTTATATATATATATGTATAAACATGATTATTAATACATGAAATAGATACAAATGAAAGGGAACAGTAGGACAGGCATGGTAGGTACGTTGGTGCACTTATGCACGCCCCCTTACAGACTCTTAGGAATGGGGTGAGATCAACAGTAGACAGTCTGAGGTTAAAGTCAGAGGTGGGATTCTACCGGTTCAGACCGGTTTGGGTGAACCCCTTGTTCCAAAGATCAGCTGGCAGTGAACTGGTTCGCTGTGATTTGGGCCCACCTACCCACCCCTACTCCTTCCTGTGCTTTATTTCCTTTTGTTAGAGCACAGCTGATTTGTGCGGTAGAGCAGTTTGCCGTGCCTCAGCTGTTTTGTTCACAGGGACTGCAGTAGAAGGTAAGTATTAGAGCTTTTTAAAACACGGAGCGCGCATGTGTGCACAAAATATGTGATCACCGAACCAGTTGTTATATCAGTGGAATCCCACCCCTGGTTAAAGTGATTGGGGTTAGTGGATAAAGTCTGAGAATATTTTTTTTTTAATAATAAATCTTTTTCCTCTCTTGGGTTGGTATCTTAGACTGATTTGAAAATCTGAAGGCAAGATTAGAGGTTCCTTTAAATGTGATGGTACCTCCATATTTATATGGAAAAATAGCAGAAGTATATTTCTAATTAGGATTATAACATCCAGTAAATATGAAAGGTTTCACTAATGCTATAGGTTGCATCAATGTAGACAATGTCCTGAATGTACAGATAAAAAAATAAATGTTTTTTTCCATATTTAACTATTTTAATAATTAAAGTTTCTGCCAATTTGGGAATGTGACTGTTAGATCTTTGCTGGAAGGGCATTGACTCTTGATGGCTGGGAGTGATGGAAGATGTTGGTCAGCACATCTGGAGGCTACTAGTTTGTAAAAAACAGTTGTAGAAATTGCTTGGATTCGACTGCTTTATTTTTTTTAAAAAAACATCATTTTTATAGCTGACAGTTCCAATTGCTGGATCCTCTGTGGATACTAACATAGTGTACGCACGAAGGTATTTTTGAATGCAGAGCATTTCTTTCCTTTTTTTTACATGTTTGGATCCAGATTGAAAAGCGATATATTTCCAGAAAAAAAACAGGGTTTTTTTTAGTAATGAATTACTGCTTTAACTTGGTATCTATGGAAGAGATTGTCTATAGTGGAGTTATTTGCTTGACTCAAAAAATTCATCTGGAACAACTTTTGGTGCCCACCAAATCTGGTAGATTTCTCTTTAATCTGCCACCAGCTGAATCCAGGAACGTGTATAATGACAGGAATGTGGCATATTGAGATAATTTCAAGATCAAGAAGGTTGTACTTCTATGACACTCCTCCAACAATTATATTTTTAACTGACAGTTTATGGGGGCAGGAAAATGACCCACTTAAGAAACAATAAGCAACATTCAAGAGGATTATATAGAAATAGGTCAATAGAGGAAGGACCTGCATCAGATAATCAGGCTGCATCTGTTTACATCTTGTAGAATCTGGTGGCAAAGCCCTAAAATATCTATGTGGGATGAAGTTAAATTCAAATGAGCTTGTTGAAGAAAGTGCATGGCATAAATTAGACTGCACTGAACAACAGTATGCCTTCTCATCAATTTCTCCCAAATTGCAAATATTTAATCATATTGGAGTTTGTAGTAATTGGGTGCTTTGTAACTCAGTGAAAATATACAATACTATACAGTGTTTTTATTTTGGCCTTGGGCAATATAAAGTAAAAACATCAACAATATGAAATTAAATGCAATATGTACTGGCAGAAATGTACATCAAAGAAGACTACTATGTTCAATGTTTTCAATGTGTATACCCAATAAAAAATTTAAAAAGCCAATATGAAATTAACAGTTGCAATATGTAGAAACAGAATTTCTCCTGAAATTGTGATAGATATGAACATCTATTTAATTTTGATTATTCTGTAATCCTTGACGATGATATGTTGAAATCATGGAACCAGTTAGTTAAAAAAATATATCCTTGTACCTTGATTAAGAAACCAAGTCTAGTGGTAGAAAATTGGCTGTGCCATTTTTTTTTTTTTGGGGGGGGGGGTGTTTCCTTAGTTTTTCATAGAAACCCATCAATTCACATAAACCTGATTGGTTCGGAAAACCAATTTAAAATAATTGTCTGAATCTTTTGTTAAAAATATCTCTCTTTTCACTGGATAGCTTATTAATGTGAATTGACTTTGGAGCCAGCAATACATATGTTGATCATGATTACGTGGGTTCATCTTATCTTGATCTATTGGATAGTCACTGAAAGTTATATCCCCATATGTATCCGTTATAGAAAGGAGCTGGGCCAATGAAATTATTGGGATGATATTACTTATTGTTTGGTAGTCAATTGCTTTGAAACTCATTGAATTTGGTACTCAATGCATTTTGACTTGAAAATTTTGTCCTGGCACTCATCATTTGTTTGGTACCCAATGCACAAACTGGAAATTGTCAGTGTCACCTGCCTTGTGACTCATTACATTATTCCTTGTGGAAAAAATTGTTTGGTACTGCTTGGTTTTGGTACTTATCATGCCTCCCAGAACCAATTAATGAGTACCAAGGTACCACTATATTACTTCCTCTATTACAGCCCACAGGGCAACCCTCTCTACATTTTATGATATAGCTGTCAGAAAATCTGAGAAACAGCAACCATGACCATCTCTCTGTGTGTGTGTCAAAATCTGAAAGATGGTAAGTGTGGCAGCACAATCCACAATCTTCTCCTTTTGGACCATATCATGAAATTGGAAGGGCTTGGATCATAAGGCTTCCTTACCCATTTTCAACCCTCCCCACATTCCACACATACAGCGTGAATATCACTGATGCTGAGCCAGAATTCTGTGCAGAGTGGGGAATCTATGGGTTATATGTCTAAAACTGGATGGAAGGCACCAGAATGAGACTTGTATAAATGAATTTATACAAATTAACTTAAGTTTGCAATTATTGTCCAGTATTTTGGAATTTTGGTTGTGATCATAACTCAAGATATTATTTGACTGGACCTGATTTTTCAACATTTTTGGGGTGATAATTATGAATAAATGTGAATTCATATCCCCAACAATCTTTGTCAAAAGCAGAATAAACATTGAAACAGGCAAAAAAAGTCACATATTAAGGTCACAAGAGCTTGGGGTGCTGCAAATGGCCATAAAAGATGAGCTGATTGCCAAGCGCCCCAAATGCATTCACATGACTGAAGGTGTGTATGTGCATTGTCATAACTTGAAAAATAGGTTGTAAATCTCTCTCTCCCTCCCTCCCTCCCTCCCTCTACACACACACACTTTCAGGGCTCCAATAAATCCCCCTCATTCAAAGCAAAAGTCTCTAGCCGCATCTCAGAAAAAATAAATTGGTTTATTAGAAATTGCCATGTAGGTGCGTGGCTAGGTGTAGCCAGTACTAAATCACATCATATATTTCCCCCTTGACCCTGGTCTTTCCCCCATTCCCTGGATGTGACTTCTCCAATAGGACACATCAGTCTCCAAGAGTCATCCATCATGCTCTCCAATAACCTTATACTGGGACAACTTTGGGCTGCTGAGTTGATACCTAAGCATTTCAAGAATGCCTTGTTTTCCCCCACTCCCTTTTTCTGGCAGCTAAAAAGACCAAAGGAGTATCTTTTTAGTACACACACACACACACACACACACACACACACACACTATTTTGAATTGCTTGCACTTGAAAAGCAAGAAACAATGAATTGGAAAACAGATTATGTATATCCAAAAGAGAAAGCCCTACATAGCAAACAAACAAACAAAACCCAACACCTTGCATCTATTCTACTTCAAGACCTTGGGAGAATGGCCAGGTTTTAAAGGATTTTGAGTATGTCATCAGGATGGAAGGTGTGTGAGGATACTGGATGAATTAAATTTGCATAGGCAGAACAGAGTTAAAACATACTTTTTGTTTAGACCTTTTTCTAGGACATTATTTAAAATGGGGAAAAGGAAGAAAGAGGCAAAAAAGAAATCCATTAATCTGGGCAATGAAACTGATCAGTGGATGTCTGATTTACCAGAAAGTCTTTGGGCTGTACCCCTCTCTAATCTGTCATTACCAGGTAAGTAATGCATTTTGAAACAAAATTGGATAATTGGAAAAAAAATGTTTAAACACACCACACCACATGATAACATAACATAACAACACATAACAACACAACACAATGCAACATAATATAACATAACATCATAACAAACATATTTAACATTACCTTTTCAACTTCTTAACAACTTTGCACATCTCTTCAAAAAGTGTAGAAATAAATGGTGGATTTGCCCAGTGCCACAGATCTGGGTGAACTTTAGAGCTTTAGAACATTCTATTGTGTTCTGTGCATCTTGGCAAATGTTTCTAAAATAAAAGGATGTTAGTGAAATCCAAACTTTAAACCACCCCTTGAACAAAAAAAAATCACCAAGGCCACACAATGTTTTTTATTTTCCTTGCTCAGTCTGTAGTGGCAACCCATGCAGTTGGATGGGTGGGATATATCCTTTATTCCATGAATCAGAGAATCAGATAGAACATTTTGTTTCAATTTACCAACCTTCATAAAGCCTGATTTAAAGCAATGCATAAGACTTCCCAGGATAGCTTTAATTGAACTTTATGAAATAAAAGTTGTTCAAATGCAGAGGCCTCCAAACTTTAAGACTTGTGGACTTCAACAGAATACCAAGTTTTGGGACCCCTGCTCTAATACCCAAACCAACTCCAATCAATCTCTAAATTAAAATGTGATGAAAGTGTGATGAAAATCACCCCCATTGGGATGATGCTCCAAAAAATAAAGAAGAACACAGGAAGAAACAAATCCCTGCACCATACATCTTTCAAGGGATGACTGGTGCCAGAAGTATAGCACATATGAACCATCCAGGGCAGCAAAGCTGGCTGAGGAATTATGGGAGTTGAAGTCCACAAGTCTTAAAGTTGCTAAGGTTGGAGATCCCTGAACCAGGGGGTTCTTAGGTAGCACTTATATTTGATACAGATATTAAAGAAGGATTGTTTTAATGAAGAGAAGTGTGTTACCTTACTTTAACATTACAAAAGAAGCCATCCTGTGTTGATGATTACCTGATCACATTCAATCACTTTGCTCTCAGGTGAGATTTATTACCTGTATTTGTTACTTATAATAATTTTTTATGGTTTGCTAGGAATTATAAAAAAAAAAAGCTCCAAAGGGCAGACTTGATGGACCACTAGGTCTGTTTCTGCAGTCAGTTTACTCTGGTTTTACATTAGAGTAAGAAGAGTTTTGGAGTGAACTCTGGTGCAGCAGTAAGATTTGAAAAGGCTGACAAATGATTAGGATAAGGTTGACTTCATCTTTAATCCTATATAGGTAGTCATGACGCAATGACATATTGTCTGGATAAGAAGTCAGAAGTCAGTGCGAACGGATCCAAATTGTTGCAGTTACTAGATAAACATATGCATTGCATAGTGCACCCTATTATTTTGAGATGGTCAATAACACAGGTAAATATTTTTGGACTTCTCAGTTTGTCTTTTTTGAGCTCTGTTTTTCCAATATTAAATTTGCTTATTTTTTTGTTTCTGCAATACACAGAATAATGCAGGTGTCATAAGAAAGAGAAAAATGATTGGATGAAAGTGGTCTATGTTCCATTTATTTTGTGTTACATTATGGATTTTACCATTGCAGACTGCAACCAAAACTGTCTTCCTAAAACTGTTTAAAATTTATGAAATGTATATCATTGAAACATAATTACATATATCTTTCTTGCAAGCATTTTGGAAACCTTTGAATTTTTTTTTTTAACTTTTCAGGATCTGACTGTGTTGGAACAATTGGATGCTGGAATTAGGTATTTCGATTTTAGAATAGCTCACAAACCTGATGATCCTTCCATGAAATTATATTTTGTTCATATGTTATATACAACGGTGGAAGTAGAGGTACATTTTCTTAAGTCAAATCCATTGAAATAATTTTTTAAAGTGAAATACACTATTTAAAAATGGGTTGTGAAATGTCCCTTCTGTACAGAACTGAGGAAACCCACCATTTTGGTAGTAATATGCTTTTTCCCCCCTGTTCTGTCAGAGTGGAGACAAATTTATGTTATCAGAATTAGAAAACAACTATTTCCTTTGTCCCTAAAAGCTAGATATTGATTTCTCATATAGATATTCCCTACCATGAACAATTAATTGCATTTGGTCCAGAATCTCCATTTTGACTTCTTGTCCAACACCATCATATCTTTTGAAGAATTCTAGAAATGTAAACATTTGCCATGTTGTACCCCATTTTGTTGTGTTAGGCATTTTTGGATTTATTTGTAAATATTTTTAGATATTTTTTAAATTTGTAAATCAACATAAAGCATAATGGGGAAACTAATGTTGGAAGCAGGAATTTCCTGTAGTTCTGTCAGTGATTTTTAGAGCAAATAGATTGTGTCCAGACCATGTGTTGTCATTTTGCAGCAATAAAATAAGCTCAAATAGCAATTTTGAAGATGCAGTTGAATTTGACATGGTTTTCAGTGATAAGGTTTAGAAATTTCTAAATTTCTAGTATTATAGAAATACTATAACTTTAGTTTTAGTTTATTTTGTCTTTGCACCTCATACAACAAAATTAAATGCCATCTTCAGTGTACAGTATAATTATGAAAATAAAACACAAACACACATTCTTCACATTCTATACAATTGAATTGGACACCCCTGATATTGCATTAATATTACACTATACAGTAGAATTCAATATAGTTACTGTTCTGGGATAGAAGCTGTTTTTCAGCCTATTATGTCCTTGTTTTTATTATCCTGTACCATTTGCCAGATTGTAATTGTTAAAAAAAAAAAAAAGGCGCCCAGGATGAGATGGATCTTAAACAATGTTTTTAACTTTTTTAAGGCAGTGGGAGCTATATAGAGCTCTTCCAAAGAAGGGAGAGGGCAACCAATGATCCTCTGGGCAATGACGTTAACCTTCTGGAGTGCTGTCCTATCTGCCACTGTGCAACTGACAATCCATACAGAGGTGCAATAAGTTAAGATACTCTCTATGGTGCAGCGGTAGAAGGTCACCAGCAGTTTTTTATTCAGTTGTTGTTTCCTGAGAAGTCTCAGGTAGTATAATCTCTGCTGGGCTCTTTTAACCAGTGTTGCAATGTGAGCATCACAGGTCAGGTCCTCTTTCATGATAACACCCAGAAATTTAAAACTAGCCACATTCTCCACTTGTTCTCCATTGATAACCAAGGGTTGGATGTCTGATCTATTCCTTCCTTAGTCCACTATAAGCTGCTTGGTCTTATTGGTACTAAGGACCATATTATTGTCTCCACACCATGAAGCAACCAGTCCACATCATCTCGATGGGCAGACTCATTCTGCTCACCACTGTTGTATCATCTGCAAATTTAATAATAGTATTACTGGTTTGAGTGGGAATGCAGTCCTGACCATAAAGAGTATAGAGTAAGGGAATCAACATGCAACTCTGTGGTGTACCAGTGTTAAGAATAAGGGCTGAAGAGGTATGATTACCAAATCTGACCCTCTGAGAATAGCTGG
The DNA here is from genome assembly GCA_015471245.1 of Laticauda colubrina. NCBI lineage: Eukaryota > Metazoa > Chordata > Lepidosauria > Squamata > Elapidae > Laticauda > Laticauda colubrina. The sequence continues at coordinate 34,739,026 of BLBF01000017.1, forward strand.
ACAGGAATTCCCTAATCCAAAGGCAGATTGAATAAGGAAGCCCAAGATCCATAAGTTTATAATATATATAATAATGTTTCTATAATACTAGTATTATATAGGATCAATACTTCATTTACTGTAGCTTCCATTAAAGTGAATTTAAATCAACCTAGAACTAATTTGCCTCATTGATTTCAACAGGATGTACATTAAATGAAGTTGGTTTGGATAAAACCCAATGCATTAAATCAGGAAGTGGCCAGCTTTCAAGATATGAATTTCCTAATAATCACTGCTTGAATTAACTTCAAAACTTGTGCTTAGTAAAGATTCAGAAATGATCATATTGACTCAGGCATTCATGCTACAGCAACTCCATGTCACATCCAGTTTCATATTTTGCTCTGTTGTAAACATTAAGATTCCACAGTGCCTTGAACAATAATTATAGCATAAATTCCTACTTAGTTAAAAAAACCCCTCAACTCTTCTGAATAACGGGACTATCTTTAGCAAAATTCATTTGGTCATGCTTTTATGTACCTTCTAGGTGCAAAAAATTTTGAACAATGTCTTCAATTTTTTTTAACAGATGTCAGCATTGTTAGGCAAGAATATTCTCTCTCTCTCTCTCTCTCTCCCTCTCTCTCTCTCTCTCTCTCTCTCTCTCTCTCTCTCTCTCTCTCTCTCTCTCTCTCTCTCTCTCTCTCTCCTTCCCTCCCTCCCTCTCTCTGTCTCCTCCCTCCCTCTCTCCCTTATCATTTTGCAGCACATTTGACAACTGATTTTTTAGGATCAAGTCAAGAAAGTGACTCCCAAATGATTGGCCAAGGAGCATTTGTACAAGAATATTCTGCAGATTTTCAACAATCTGTTTAGGATCAGGGTTGCAATTAAAGAACATACTAACAATTCTGTAGAAAAAGAAAAGCGTTGTTCCTGTCTCTTTGGATAATGTTCTTTTTAAGAAGGATAATCTTTTTTAACATACAAGTAATTTTCAGTTTGTTGGATTACAAATATTTTATAAAACATGAAAATTGAAGCTTAGCTTTCTAGAAATCACAATGTAGATAATATTTCATAGTTATGGTAACATTGAGTTGGATTTTGTATGGTTTGCTAGATTATAAGTTTATGTACATCTAACAGAAAAGAATATGCAAATAGCAAGTTTCCAGTTCACATGGAATATCCTATACAATGAACATTTCCTGGTCTGATAGTATGATACAATAGCATTGAGAAATTTGCCAATTATAATTGATTCATTTTCCTTCTGTCACAAATCCATGTCTCACACTGTATATTATCAATCTTACATTTATTTTTATAGGTTGTTCTGTGGGACATTTTACGATGGTTGAAAAATCATCCTTGGGAGGTTGTTGTTCTAGCTTTCAGAAATTTTGATGGTTTGGATGAGAATCACCACAAACATTTGGTCTCCTGTATACAGAAGATCTTCGGTTCCAGATTGTGTCCTAGAAATGTGAGTTTGCTTAGAAAACGTAGTTTTAATATTTTGAGATTCCTAATTCACTTTGGTCAGATATTGTATTGTGGGAATATGGAGTGATCATATACAACTCTGAGTGATACTGTAATACTTGGCAAAATTTGAACAATTCTGGGTAATAGTAAATAGTAAAATTTTTGTTTGTTTGTTTTTGTTGTTTTTGTTTCCCCAAATTTTGTTCTATTGTACTTCACTAATTTATTTGATTCTTTTTTGTTAATTTTTATTGTTTTTTATTTTTATTTTTTGTTTTAAATATGGTTTTACATTGTGTAAGCTGCCTCGAGTCACCATGGGAGAATAGGTGGCGATATAAAGAAAATAAATAAATAAATAAAATGACCCCTGCAGAACTTTTCCAATAGAATTTATTACAGCTGTATCCCTAGTCTCTTTGATATGAATAATAGAGAGTTAAGGGATCAGGCTAGAAAGTGGGAGACCGTGAGTTCTAATTCTACTTTAGCTATGAAAGCCAGTTGAGTACTTTGGACTAGTCATTCTTCCTCTTAGCCCAACTCACCTCACAAGGTTGCTATTGTGGGGAAAATAGGAGGAGGAAGGTATGTTGCATATGTTTACTGTCTTGAATTATTTATAAAAATAATAAAGGTGGGATATAAATAATTGAAATACAAAATGTTATCTTATTCTTCGTTTCAGATTATCCCAACACTGCACAATATGTGGTCAAATGGATACCAAGTTATTGTGTCTTATGACGACATAATGCAGGTGGTACAACATAGTGAATTGTGGCCTGCAATTCCGTACTGGTGGGGAAATAAGGATGCAGCACGAAAGCTTATTGAATTTTTGGAAAAAAAGAAGCAAAGTGGTCGCCCAGGTATTTGTCCTTGTGCATACATGGTGTATATCCTGAATCAGCTCCTGAGCTCCCCTCCATGAGCATTCCCACATATATCCACCAAGACTCAGCAACCAGCTTTTGTGATGATGGAACAAAAAACACACACAAAAAAAGCCAAGCAATCTTCAGTTTATGAAGATTAGCTTTAGGTCTAGTGATCAAATCAAGAGGAAGTCACTGATGTTCCTCTATCCCTAATGATATTACTCCAATTTGATGAGATTTCCTGCAGTCCATTTTTTTTGGCTGGAAACAAGATTCCAAAATTTTCACATTATTCAAAAATGTATTCCCATCTTTGCAGTCAGATGGATATATGCACAAATATTTTTCATATTAAAAAGAGCTTTAATATGAGCAGAGCAACATTTGCTATACTGAACAACAAGGATGTTGAAAACACCTGTTTTAATTTGGGTCGATTTGGGGATACTCAGGCAGGCATTTCTCAAGTGAATTTGGGATTCATCCAAAATAAGATGTAAGAACGGTATATTCTTTCTGCTCCTTAGTTGCCAGTAACCTGAGGGATGCTCATAATGCATATGGTTTGCAAATAAAGCAATTTACCATATCCTACTAAAATAAATGGATGAGACATTCCCTTCTTTGGAGAATTGTTGGTAATTGTTACAAGAAACAAATGGCAATTCTTACTACTGTTTTTTCTGCCTTTCAGATGGATTATTTGTCGCAGGAATCAATCTTACTGCAGATTTAGGATATATTTTGACAAATATAAACAGCTCTGTTAAAAAAATGGCTCTGAAGGCTCTTCCATTCCTAAATTTGTGGGTAAAGAAACAGCATCCTGGATCAAAAAAGGATTGCATTAACATCATTGCTGGAGACTTTATAGAAAAGAATAATTTTGTAGAGAATGTGATAAACCTTAACAGCAAACTGATTTTACAGTAACTCTATTTTGATCATTTTGAAAGGAGATGATGGGACTAACTGCAAGGATAAAGTCAGATATAATATAGTAAATAATTCCCTTAATCATATTTTAACTTGCAGTTAAGCATTTATTTAAAAACTGTATTTAAACATCACTGTAGAAAATGTCATAAGTTTAAAAAAAAAACTTCATGGAAAAAATGGTTTTCCTGCAAAATGTGCAGCATGTACAAAATTTTGAAACATGGAGAACTCTGATCAACTATCGTATTTTTAGGACTATAAGGTGCACCTAAGAGCCTTAAATTTTCTCAAAAATCGGCCGTGTGCCTTATAATCCGGTGCGCCTTATGTGTGCACTGAGTTCCAAAATCTGTAAAAATGTTGCTGTGCGACTTTGGTAAGCGCTCCACTTGATTGACTGTCGGACCATTTCCTGCTGACACCGGGATATAATACGTACACTATGTACGCTGGCAGCAATAAACCAATCAGACAACATTAAGTAATACGTGTAGTATGCATGCATTATATAATAGGTACAGTACATACCGATAGCACAAGACATGAAGATCGAGCTTTCGTTTTATGAAAAGGCGTCATCTCTCTATCCGCACAAGGACTACCGTGGCGCAGCAACTGCCAGCGGATTACAAAGAAAAGCTGGCCATCTTCCACACCTATTGCAATAACAAGATTACCGACAAAAAGATCCAGCCCAACCACATCACCAACATGGATGTGGTCCCCCTCACTTTTGACATCCCCATGAACCATACTGTGGAGAAAAAGGGGACCAGCACAGTATCGATACGCACCACGGGGCATGAGAAGTTGGCTTTGACTGTTGTTCTTGGTTGCCACGGTAATGGACAGAAGCTACCACATATGGTCATTTTTAAGAGGAAGACGCTGCCAAAAGAAAAGTTTCCAGCCGGAGTTATTGTTAAGGCCAATCAAAAGGGCTGGATGGACGATAACAAAACGAGAGAGTGGCTGAGAGAGGTGTGTGTAAAGAGACCAGATAGTTTTTTCCACGCATCACCGTCCCTGTTGATCTGCGAGTCCATGCGCGCCCATCTCATCACTACTGTGAAAAACCAAAGAAAGCAAATTAATTCAGAGCTTGGCATCATTCCGGGAGGACTAACAAAAGAACTCCAACCTCTGGACATTGGTGTAAACAGAGCATTCAAAGTGAAGTTGTGAGTGGCGTGGGAGCGATGGATGACAGACGGCGAACACACCTTTACTAAAACTGGGAGGCAGTGCCAGGTGAGTTACGCCACCATATGTGAATGGATTGTGGCTGCCTGGGTTAAGGTATCTGCTTTAACTGTTGTCCAAGCTTTCGCAAAAGCCGGCATCATTGCTCAACAGCCACCTGGCAACGAATCTGACTCTGACAATGATGAGAGGGAACCCGGCATGTTTGATGGCGAAATTGCCCAGCCATTCAATTCAGGCACAGAAGATGAGGACTTTGATGGATTTTAATCAATTAAAAATTAATTAATTAATTTAATCAATTAAAAAAATAACGTGAGTGTATTGTTAAATAGTAGAATGAAGTTCAAGTAAACTCGATGTTTTGCTTCCGTTACCTTTTTTTTTATAGACCGTATGTTTTAGCATGTGTCGTATAATACGGTGCGCCTTATGTATGGGTTAAGTACAGAAATAGACCCCGTAATTGAGATTGCGCCTTATAATCCGGTGCACCTTATAGTGCAGAAAATACAATAGTTAGTACTGTAATATTACTGTAGAGGTAGTATGTTTGAGTATCTCTGTGCTGCCCCGCTCACTTGCACACACATGTATCTGCTTTAGTAGATTTATTATTGTTCCATGGCAATTCCCTACACCAAAACCTCAGAACTGTCCCAATTACATCCAGCCAAAAGCAGACCTATGTTAATCCACACAGCAATGGCCAATGAGTCGACAAAGTACTTGTAAGGTTTTCAGGCAATACAAATCCACCAGGTAAAATTAAATCCACAGCATAAGGGGATTAAATCCACAGCACAAGAAAAATCCAGAGCTCATAAGGCATGATCCAAAGTCAAGGCATGGTGTCAGTCCAAAGCAAGCCAGTCATCCCAGTCCCGAAGAAAAAAACTGCCTGAATGACTTACAGACCTATTGCATTAACATCTGTAGTGATGAAGTGCTTTGAGAAATTGGTTCTTCAACACCTTAGGTCATGCCTCCCACCAAATTTTGACCAATACCAGTTTGCTTACAAGGAGAATAGTAGAGGTGGTATTCAGCAGGTTCTGACCAGTTCTGGAGAACCGGTAGTGGAAATTTCGAGTAGCTCGGAGAACCGGCAAATACCACCTCTGACTGGCCCCGCCTCCATCTATTCTCTGCCTTCCAAGTCCCAGCTGATCGGCTGGGTCTTCTTTGGTTGCCTGGCACAGGAGAATGGAGCTGGAAAGCAGGTTAGTGGAGTGGGGAGGGAATGGGGATTTTGCAGTAACCTTCCCCTGCCATGCCTACTAAGCCACACCACGCCCACCAAGCCACATTCACAGAATTGGTAGTAAAATTTTGAATCCCACCACTGGAAAGTAAGTCGACAGATGACACCATAGCTACTGGTTTACATTTTGTAATGAGTCATCTAGAGAAACCCGGAAACTATGTCAGAATGCTTTTCATAAACTACAGCTTGACCTTTAACACCATTCTGCCGAGCATCCTCATTGAAAAGTTGACTGACTTGAATTTCTGGATTAAAGACTTTCTGATGGACCAGCCATAAACAGTGAGTGCTGGGTCTTTCATATCCTCCTCCCTGAAGGTAGGCAGAGTTGAAAATCTAGCCAAATGATTTGAATGTAAATATAATGACATCTTTTGTGACATTAGATATATACTACAAAACCGTGTTTAAAGAGGCCAGAGGCTTAGCAGTATGCAAAAAGCAAAAAGCACGGTTTTTTAATTCTATTTTTAAAAATCTCTCTCAGGTTTGGCTGACTTTTTCAAGTATAAAAAGGGTAGGAAGGGTATTTTTTGCTGTATTGGCAGCTGTAAAATGGAAAATTGTATTCAACTTTCTATAAATGCAGGTATAAAATGAGAAAGAAAAATATCTGTATTTCTTTGGCCAGGACTTTTCAGTTCAAGGTCACACTTAGTTTATGAGTGATATACTGTGGAGAACACTCCCCAAAGAGTTGGTACCAAGATAAAAGCCACATTTAAAACCAATTAATCTGTATTAATAATATATTAGCTAAAGTTAATATTATTACATATAATCATTTTCCTTTTGTGTTGCAGTAAAACATACAATTCAGTAGTGATTTCTAGAGGAATGCCAAAGCTGCATATGGAACTCTGGAAGTCATGTCCCTATGTTGTATTCTGTAACTGCAGATGGATTTCAGTGGTTTAAATTTTCAGGGAGTAAAAGGGGGGGGGGGGCGACAAAAACACTCAAAAAATTAGCCCAAATAAGAGAAGTAGCAATGATGGATGAAGGCCTAGATCTAGGACAAATTCTGGTTTGGTCAGTAAGCTACTCAAGAAGTTCTCAAAGCCAAGGTAGAATAAAGCTTCAATAAAATACACAATATTTCTACAATTAACTTTCATAGAGGGTGATGGAAGGTCTGCTCAAAGTGGTTCAGAGCAGAAGTGGTATTCAGCAGGTTCTGACCAGTTCTGGAAAACCGGTAGCGGAAATTTTGAGTTTAGAGAACCGGCAAATATCACCTCTGACTGGCCCCACCCCATCTATTCTCTGCTTCCTGAGTCCCAGCTGATTGGCTGGGTCTTCTTTGGTCACCCTGCACAGGAGAACGGAGCGTAAAAGCAGCTGGTTTGTGGTGGGGAAGGAATGGGATTTTGCAGTATCCTTCCCCTGGAGAGAAGTAGGATTGGAGATTTTACAGTATTCTTCCCCTGCCACGCCCACCAAGTTGGCCATCAAGACACACCATGCCCACAGAACTGGCAGTAAAAATTTTTGAATCCCACCACTGATTCAGAGTTAAGAACTTAAATCTAGCAGACAGGTGCAATGTGGCTTGTTAAATTATATTCTATTTTCATATTTAGGTTGACATAAATTTTATGTTGACAGACAGAAAACAGTAGTCATCACAACTTAATATACCCAAAGTTGATATGGTTGTGATGTAAGTAGTAGATTATTATTGATAGTTAGCTTTATGGCCCTTTCTTTCTCCAGCAGAAGATAGTTTACATGGGATTACCCATCAGTTTATATCCATATTTTATCTCACAATATGGTAAGACTAATCAGATCAAGAATGTTTAACTGGATCAAAGTCAATAAAATTTCCATGGCTGAGATAATAGCCTTGTTCTCTCTAGTTTAGGACTGCCCTGGGAGTTTTGTTTGAAAGAACAAAGAAACAGGACTTAACTTTCCTGAAGAAAGGAAAATGTTTCATGATGGCTGAAGTTTATGAGGTCGTATCATATCTTCTTTCACAGGTGATGGATTAGGAATGGGAAGTGGACTATGAATAGCACCCTCCCAACCGTCTTCTTGATCAACCACCGCAAATAACTGTATGCTGAGATGTTTGCTGATAATCTTCCACAATACCTGTAGCAGGAGTGACAATAACTAATTCTGTACCTCAACAATAGAATTAAACTAATAGGTACTACAAAATCAAGTCACATATACTCCTATGAGTGTATATTTTCCAGCATTAAGCATACAAACCGTAACTCTCATGGCCTTGTAAAGGGCTGGAAACCTGGCTTTGCCAATTGGCTTGGGGCCCTGATGTGGGTTCCCCTGCTATAGATAGTAGACTAAGTAGACAGTCTCATCTGCACCTCAGGTTCCTAGTTTAGCCAGCTTTATGTCAATGTTCAGTGTTTTAATGTTTTATACTGCTGTTTTTATGATGTTGCAAGCTGTCCAGAACTGACTGACAATGAGAAGGGTGGCACATGAATTTAATAAATAAATGAAACGCTTCAACCTCTACTCAATATAATTGTTGCATATAACCACTTCCTGTACAAAAATTTAAAATTGTCCTGGAACAGCTTTCTTCTCATTGTCATCACTCAGTGTTGAAAAGCTGACCACTTTATATCAGGAGAACATTTTTATTAACCATGTTTACATTAATTTTTAAGTCCACTGAGTCAACATTGTGTATGCAGTCTCATCACTGAGATTGCTCGTCTTAAAAATTTGCTGGAGGACCTTTCTCCCAGAAGCAAAGCAGGTTGTGGCTATCAAGACAAATAACTAGACTGAGGAAATAGTCGTTTGCATTTCCACAGGGCAGAGTCACTTATGATGACTTTTACTTTCGCTGTATTATCTTCAGGAGCAACATCAACTTCTTGTACTACTGCTTCTTTGTACAGCCAACTGCAATGATATAATACAACTGTTGTTTTATTACTAGAGAAATAACATTATTAATCAGATTATCACAAATCCTATGGTTTTGAGGATGAGAAATATATTCCAAGTTTGCATGTTTTCTCTTACTTTTTGTAAAATTTGATAATTTTAATCTGAAAGGATAGTTTGGAAGATTTTTTGAAATGGGTTTCCTGAGGTTTCACTTAGCAACTGTTTAAAGTTATCACCTACCTCAAAAAAGGGACTTACAACCCAGATCTGAAGTTCCAATAGTTGCCCTCCCCGAAGTCATGTGATTGCTCTTTGCATGCTCTGGAACATGATGGCATTTATGGCCATTTGCAGCATCCTGCAGTCCTGTGACCATGTTTTAAGACAGTTTTGCAGAAAATAAGCATCTGGCACTTCCAATTTTTAATAAAACTGCACCAAAGTGAACAGTGGGTTCGCTTAACAACGCGTGACCACAGCTCTGTAGCTTACTATCATATCTATAGTTTGGTTTTTTGCTGCTGGCAGCATTTGTAAATGCACACCCAATAAATTAACAGAGAAAAATGTTTTTAGATATTAAATGGGCTTAGCAAATAAAAAAAGGGGTGAGCAAATAGTATCTAACTTGTCTAAAGAGTCAATACAGCAAAAAGAACCAAAAGCAAACTATTTCTAAAAAGTAGAATTTTGATACTAATTGACATGATTTTCCAGCCACAACTGGTGTGTAGTTGTCACTGACCTGAGCTGAGGTCCAGATAAATTGATTTTAATTGTCATAATTTTTTTCCCAGTTCCTTTCAAAACTCTTGCCTCGATTTCTTCTTTCAGTTCTTTTAAACCATGTCCAAGGAGAGCTGAAGTGACTATAGCATTTTGTTCTTTAGGTTGATACCTAGCAGCAAACAGACATCATAAAAATAGACCTTGGCACAGGAGACAGTTGTGAAAAAACTATAGAAATTTAGCTTGTTCATATTTGAGGACTGTAGATTTCATATTTTAGTTTGTTGTAAATAAGTAAGAAACATTTATTTTCTGATGGGTGTCAGCCTTCAAGATTTTAGCCTTCAAGACCTTCTCCCTTTCCTTTGCATCTTTCGGCTGTCATAAGTAAGGGGGGGAGAAAGGGGGATAGTTGTGGGAAGTGAGCTGGAGGTGTCACAAAGTGGAACTGTATAAACTGGGGGGGGGGGAGTACAATCTTGCTTAGGTTTCTGTTTCTTGCTTAGGTTTCTGTTTCTTGTTTAGTTTTCTATTCTCTGCGCAGCTGCAAACCTTTATCAAAATATACCAAGGTCAACGGCCAGAAGTGTCATCACCACCTGAAGATGTCCACATGATGACATTCACAACTTTTAATTGGAAGAACCATTTGAACTATTGGGGGTGGGAACGTCACCATCACTTTGTATATGTGATTTACGTGCCTATTTTCGCAGATTCAGAATTCTTTTGTTGCTACCACTTGACTTCCAGTAAAAGATATCTTTTCTCTAATTAAAAGAGTCTTAGTATTTCTTTCTTGGATTTTGAATGGAGCATCAGCTGACATTATTCTGAATCTTAGCTTACCAGCCCACCTGATGAGATAACACAATTTATTCCGAGGGGGTCTGAATACCAAGTCAACTCCAGCCAGCGACCAAGAAGACCTGGGAGCCACTGGAGGGCAAGATTTGCTGCTGCTAGAGGAAGAAAGGGAAGCTGAATTGTTAGCAGAGCTAAATCTTGGAGAGAAACCAGCTGTAAAACCCAAATGGTCCTTGGGAGTTGGCTGGAAGGATCCTGAAGAAAAGCCTCCCCCAGGAGTTACCACTACCCGTCGGCGTGGAAGACAGGACCCATGGCAAGAGAGGGAAAGGAAAAACTTTTTATTAAATCAAGCCAAGCACCTCATAGATGAAGCCCTTGGAGAGCCTCACGCTGAACAAAGGTATGAGGGGGAGGAGGGGGAAGCAGTCCCAGGCAGAAGACGCAGAGCAGCCAACCCCATAAATCAACCTGAGCTAGCGCCACAGGCAGCAGCAGCCCCGGGGCCCCCAGCGGGAGCAATAATAGCCAGAAGACCTAGAACTCCAAAGTTGCCTCCATTGGAAGTAAAATATGGGGGGGATCCCAAGGAGTTGGGATTTTTCCTGGCACAAGTTTGGAGCTATATGGAGGAATACGGAGGGGACTTTCCCTCAGAAGCAGCCAAAGTCAGATGTGTTACCAGGGCTCTGGAGGGAACAGCTGCAAAGTGGATGGTGACTTTGCATAATGATAATGCCCACCAGCTGATGAATTATGACATGTTCATGACTGCGCTGCAGGCCAGATTTGAAGACCCACTGGCGGAATGTAAAGCCAGGATCAGAACGAAGACCATAAATCAGAGGTGGAGATCAGTGGCCGACTACACCCAGGAATTTAGAGAGCTGGCGTGTCATATTCGAGGCTGGTCCCAGGTAGCCCTGATAGAAGCATTTAAAGATGGCTTAAATGAGGATGTATACCAGAGCTGTATTGCCAGAAGAGACCCCAATGATCTGCAGATGTGGTACGTGCTGGCAGCAGAGGTGAAAATTGATCTAACCAGCAACAGGCACTGGGGGGGTCTGGTTGGAGCAAGTCTTCCCCCCCACGGCCACGAGAAGCCTTCAAACCCCAAAAGGGAGGGATGGCGATGAGACCCAAGACCACTGCCTGTTTCTGATGTGGGAAGGAAGGTCACCGGGCTGCCGACTGCTGGGTCAAGCTGGAACTGAAGGGGGAGCCAGGAGGAGGGAAAAAACCTGAAAAAACCCCAACGAAGCTTCGCGAAACAGCGCTTAAAGCAGAGGAGGTTGTAGAGATCGCCCCTCCAAAGGGAGAGGAGCTGGGAACTCCAACCTCCTCTGAAGAGAGTGAATTCGATTCGGAAGACAACTCAATGTTAAGTCCAAACAAGAGCCCTATGACCATTCCAGTGAAGTTAAGTGTACCCACATTGGGAGCCAAAGGGAAAATGCTGGCCTTGCTGGACTCTGAGTACACAAGGTGCATAGTCAGCATGAAAGTAGTAGGGAAAATATGGGCTTAAGACCAAAAACCTTGAAAACGCCCATAGCCTTTTGCCAATTGGATGGATCAGTAGTGGGAGGTGGCCCTGCCCGCTTCATAACGGAGCCCATAGAAATGACAATGGGGAAGCATAGAGAGACTTTGCATTTTATTGTGGCCCCTGGAATGGAATGGCCGCTAATACTGGGATTGCCCTGACTCCAGAAATGGAACCCCCATGTCAATTAGAGGAGGGGGTTATTGCACATACATCAGCAGCCGGAATGGGAGGGGCGATCTAAACCGAAACTCAAAAATCCCACTGAGCTGGCCTCCACGGGTATTGAGAAACTGAAGGGGGAGGATAAAATTCCAGAGGAATATTGGGACTTAAAGGAAGTATTCAGTGAGAAGGTTTCGGATGAACTCCCTCCTCATCGTTCAACAGATTGTAGTATTGAAATTTTACCAGGGGTGAAACTCCCAAAACTGAAGCTGTACTCGATGACACCATGAGAACGAGAAGAGATGCGGTCATTTATTGATAAGAATTTGGAACGTGGTTTCATCCAACCTGCTAGACCCCGGGTAGCGGCCCCAGTGTTGTTCTGCGAAAAGAAAGATGGCTCCCTTCGCTTATGTGTTGATTACAGAAACCTGAATGCTATTTCCGTGGAAAATGTGTACCCCCTCCCCTTGATGAAGAACATGTTGACCCACCTGGCTAAAGGGAAAATTTTTATGAAGCTTGACTTGAGAGAAGCGTACTACCAGGTTCAAATTAAGGAAGGGGATGAATGGAAAACCGCTTTCAACTGCCAATGGATTGTTTCCAATCCAACGTTCTTCCATTTGGCCTACAGGGGGCCCCAGCAGTATTCATGCAAATGATCAATCAGGTGTTACATTAGCATTTATACAAAAGGGTTTTGGTTTACCTTGATGATATCCTTATCTACACAGAAACTCAAGAGGAACATGTGAAGCTAGTGCGGTCAGTGTTGGAAAAACTCCGAGCCGCTAAACTGTATGCAAAATTGTCTAAGTGTGAATTCCATCAGGACAAAATTGATTATTTGGGTTATCACATCTTGCATGAGGGCATAGAAATGGATCCTGGGAAGGTTCGTGCGTGTTGGAATGGGCCCTTCCACGCACCAGGAAACAACTTCAGAGTTTCTTGGGATTCACAAACTTTTACTGACAATTTATCCCGGCTTTTGCGAAGATAGCACTGCCTATCACAAACCTCCTAAAAACCAAAGGGGAGGTGAAACCAAAGCCTAATAAGCCACTGGAGTGGTCCATGGAATGTCAAGCTGCCTTTGAAAAGCTGAAATGACTGTTTGCTGCTGAACCAGTACTCAAGCACCTGGACATGGATGCTCCTTTTGTGATCCAAGCCGATGCGAGTGACCTAGCAGTTGGAGTGGTATTACTGCAAGCAAGTGAGAAGGGGATTTTACAACCATGTGCATACACTTCCCGTAAATTATCTGAAACCGAAAGGAGATGGGCCATCTGGGAAAAAGAAGCTTTTGCAGTTCACTGGGCCTTGTTAACTTGGAGACATTTCTTGGAAGGAGCAAAACATCAATTTGAAGTGTGGACCGATCATAAAAATTTGGAGGCTTTGAAAACGCCCCGGAAGCTGTCCCCCAAACAAATTAGCTGGGCGCAATACTTTAAATGCTTTAATTTTTCGTTGAAATACATTCCAGGGGGGAGGAATTTCATGACGGATGCTCTATCTAGACTACCTCAGGACAATAGTGCTCGCCAGGAAGTGGTACGGCCTATTGTCCCAACCAACCAGTTGGCAGCACCGGTGGTTACCAGAGCCCAAAAGAAGAAGAGGGAAATTGATTTATCAAATGATTTGACTGCACAATTAAGAGAGGCTCTAAAATTTGATGACTGGTTCCTGGCTCATTCAAATAATTGTACAGTTAGAGATGGATTGGCATGGGTGGGAGCCAAATTATATGTGCCAGAGAAACTGAGGAGCCTAATATTACAGCAAGCTCATGACTCTAAAGCGGCTGGTCATTTTGGATTCGTGAAAACTTTGCACTTGGTTAAACGGCAATTTTGGTGGCCTACTTTGAAGAAGGACATTGAAACTTATGTAGCTAGTTGTTCTATTTGTGCGTCAGCCAAACGGCCTCCTGGTAAGCCAGAAGGCTTGCTCCAAAATGTGGCTAGACCAACGGCTCCATGGAAGGAAATCTCTATGGACTTTATAGTAGAATTACCTGAAAGTGGGGGAAATTCAGTTATTTGGGTGGTAACTGATTTGTTTTCCAAACAAGTACATTTCATACCTTGTTTCAAGATCCCATCTGCAAAAACGTTGGCTAAACTGTTTATTTTACTTATCTAAAGGTTACATGGGGTTCCTGAACGCATAATCTCAGACAGGGGTATCCAATTCACTTCAAACTTTTGGAAAGAGTTTCTGAAGCAATTGGGTTTCACCCAGGGCTTAAGCTCTGCCTACCATCCACAAACCAATGGGGCTTGTGAGAGGACTAATGTGGTATTGGAACAATATCTTAGATGTTACATAAATTATCAGCAAGATAATTGGGCTGAGCTATTGCCATTTGCTGAAGTGGCATATAACAATTCTGTACATAGTAGTACTGGGTTTACTCCATTTAAAGTGGCATCGGGGCAAGACTTTGTACCCATATCCGAACTTCCACGTGAGAAGCCTAACATTCAGTCATTAGATGAATGGATAACACAACTTCAGCTTACCTGGCCGGTTACTCGTAAAGCATTAGATGATGCACATCAAGCTCATAACAAACTTGCAGACAAAAAAAGATCTCCATAAAAACCATATCAGGTGGGCAACAAAGTCATTTTATCTACCAGATATTTGCAAACCACCCAAAAATCAAAAAAGCTTGGCCCAAGTACATTGGGCCTTTCTCAATTGAATGAATTGTGAACCCTGTGGCAGTCCAACTAAAATTACCAAAAACTCTTCAACGGAGTCTTTCTGTTAAAACCTTAACATACTTCCGAGTTGAGACCGACCCAGATTGATCCTCCTGTACCATTGCTAATTGAAGGTGAACAACATTTTGAAGTTAAAGAAATTTTGGATTCTCGGAAACGGAGGGGTCGACTCCAATATTTGGTTGCTTGGAAACATTTTCCTCTTTCCCAAGCTGAGTGGGTCAATGAAAAGGATGTTAGAGCTCCTACACTGGTCAAGGCATTTCGTACTAAATATCCTGATAAACCCTAATACTATCAATATTTTGATGTTACCTGTATATTGACTATTATCTTCTATGTTTTCTAGCACTAACATCCTTTTTCGAGGAGGGCCGAATGTCATCCTTTAAGATTTTAGCCTTCAAGACCTTCTCCCTTTCCTTTGCATCTTTCAGCTGTCATAAGTAACGGGGAGGAGGGGGGATAGTTGTGGGAAGTGAGCTGGAGGTGTTACAAAGTGGAACTGTATAAACTGGGGGGGGGGAGTATATTCTTGCTTAGGTTTCTGTTTCTTGCTTAGCTTTCTATTCTCTGCGCAGCTGCAAACCTTTATCAAAATATGCCAAGGTCAACGGCCAGAAGTGTCATTACCACCTGAAAATGTCCACATGATGACATTCACAACTTTTAATTGGAAGAACCATTTGAACTATTGGGGATGGGAACATTGCCATCACTTTGTATATGTGATTTACGCACCTATTTTCTCAGATTCAGAATTCTTTTGTTGCTACCACTTGACTTCCAGTAAAAGATATCTTTTCTCTAATTAAAAGAGTCTAAGTATTTCTTTCTTGGATTTTGAATGGAGCATCAGCTGACAATGGATATTTATCATATCATATTAATATCATATAGTAGGCAAACAAGCTATGTTACATACTAAGTGTGTATTAGTTTTCTATACTAAGACAATTTTGTTTGGAAGATAATTTGGAAGTATCAGAGAGAATCAGAAGGGTTTCTTCTACCCCAGATCCACTCCAGATTGTTATTATTGTCTGTTCTTTGGGTAGAATCCTAGTATTTTATTTATTTTAAATAAGTCTTAAACATACCATGTAAACTGATCCTTTTTCCCTGTAGAAGAATGCAGCTAACATAAATTTAATAAGTAAATGAATAATAAAATAGCACACTTAGCTATCAGCATCACTTATGCTTCCACAAGCTATGTCAATTCTAGATGCATCTTTAGGCTAAAAAATGTATCCTTCAGAAATTAATTTTGTCCAGTTATAAATGAATCATTGATCAGATTAATTAAATTTCTGCTGCATATTATAATGAAAATAATTCTGGGATACAAAATGTTCTGTTTCTTAGTCAAAACATAAACTACAGTAGCATTTTGAAAATTAGGCTCTCTCTTACCTATCTACTAAATCCACTTTATTGTGTACTTCAATAATGGATTCGAGTAGATGATTGGGAATATTAAGATTCTTGAGAACCGATAATACAGTTTTTTTCTGGAGGCTGGTTTCTGGATGGCTAACGTCTCTCACATGAACAATTAAATCCTAGCAGCAAACAACACACAAAGTTATTTGATGGGAAGAAAAAAACGTAGATTTTCTTTAGGCATTACAATACAAGCGACAAAACTGAAACTAAACTATCCTGAAAAAGTATTATATGGCTTATATTTAGCATGAATGCTGCAAGAAATACCATAAAATAAAAATAAATTGCATGGTAAAAACCAAATGTTAACTACAATTTGTGTCCAAACCCACACTCACAACTGATGTCAATCAATGAATCCAATATTATTCAAAAGATGCTGTGCTGACAGGATTCTTATATATATCTACTACCATTGTAGCCTAACTGAGGCCAAAATGGAGAAGTTGTTCAGTATTTTTTGTTCATCCCAATATACAAACAATCCTCTCATAGTTATTGTCATAGACTAACTAATTCAAAGTGGTTCAAGACAGTTATCATGAAGCATTCTACTATGCTGTCTAATTCTAAAGCAAATGATGAACATGATTCAGCCTGAATAAGTCAACTCCTGGATGAAGGCTTTCTCACTGAAAGTTATGGACCTAATCTACCAGACTGCTCCAGTCTATGCTGTATAGTATGTTGTATGTATGTTGTAGTTTTTCAATTTTCCAGTCAAAAGCTAAGGGACAGTGATTGTTCCAAGCTGGCATCTGTGACTAAACTAAGACTAGAACCTGGCTCTTCTCTCTCCAAGTCCAGCTTCTTAACCATGGCATCATGCCAGTCCTCAGGAAGTCAATTATTAGCTCCAAAAGTTTGTTGTTTAAACTGATAAAACTATACTACAATACTAGCTTTTCCTATAGGTGTTTGAATAAAGCAACATATATTATAGAAGGACTGGTATGGCTGCATGAATCGGAAACATAAAAATGCTTACTGCCTTTCAAAAGCCCACATTCAGTTCTGCCAAATGATGTTTTGCTACTATTTGTATTATGTACTTGTTTTCTTTCTGTTTGCTCTTAAATTACCTGTTATTCTATTTTGGATCAGTAAAATGAATGAATGAACAAAGAAATGTGTAATTGCTGTGGTACTTACTGAGAAAGCTACATCTTCCAATGTAGCTGAAAACGATTCAACAAGATTGTGAGGCAACTGAGAGAGAAATCCAATGGTATCAACATATAGAACAGTCAATCGAGATGGCAGATAGCCAGCATGAGCTGTAATGTCTAATGTGGCAAAAAGTTGATCTCGAGGCTGTAATTTTGCATCTCCTGTGAGGGCCTTGATTAGAGTAGTTTTCCCTAACATAAAAATAGAAATGATATAAACTGAACAGTTTGCTTCATGTAATATTTCATTAAAAGTGATAAATAATGACAATCATAGAAAATCACCATTGAATGCATATATAGTACATCACTCTCTAGTTTCAAGACATATATTCACTTGAAATTTGGAAATTCACTCCCAATTTAAAACTTATTTTTTCCTGTAGTCTTCAGGATGGAAAGTACAGCAAAAGCTACAACTACAATTTAGAATGTGTATGCCAATTTTCTAATCAGGAAATTTCCCATCTTATTTTCCACAAATTTAAACATTCTTCTATACAAAGTTTACACATTTACATGAATATCTAGCATGATGTACTTACCACAATTAGTATACCCCATTACTGAAATAATTGGAAATTCACATTTGTTCCGTTGTTTTCTGAGTAAACTTCTATTTTTTTTAAGCTTTCTTAGAGCCTTTCGAATTTTAATTTCTTTTTCTTTTAAGAGACGAAGCTGAATTTCCATGAAGGTTTCACCTGTCAAAAATATAGTAACAGAATATTATGCTGCATTTTTATTTTTATACCAATATAACTTATAAAAATAAAAATGCAGTGATTATATTTTGCATCAATATTTTGGTGCCATCAGTAGCCTGTAATATTTACATTAATCAGAATAAATGAGCATATGACGAGATATGTTGGTTTGCAGCAATTCTGCCAATAATAGTTCTGTCAATAATAATATTCTCAAAATCTCAAAAATATATATTTCTAAAATGTTACACTTTTATTGAAATTCTTTCTTATAAATTTTGATAATTATTAAAATTGAATGTATGCTATGGAAATCAGGAATTTTAGAAGGAGTCAAGAACTCAAAATCTGATCGAATACAATGGTTGCTTGGTACTCAACTGTTTTGAAACTCATTGAATTTGATACTCAAGGTATTTTGACACAAAAATATTTTCCTGGTACTCATCATTTGTTTGGTACTCAATGTACAACTTAGAACTTGTCAATGTTAAATATCTTGTGACTCATTACATTATTCCTTATGGGAAAAATTATTTGGTACCCATCATTTTTTATATTCTTCATGCCTCTTAGAACCAATTAATGATGAGTACCAAGAGACCACTGTACAATACTACAGAAGAATTCTGTAGAAGAATTCCTGATGATTCTTGACCCTTGATGAATATATCTTTTATTTTATGTACACTGAGAGCACTTGCACCAAGACAAATTCCTTGTGGTGTCCAATCTATCTATCTATCTATCTATCTATCTATCTATCTATCTATCTATCTATCTATCTATCTATCTAT
>BLBF01000017.1:34762847-34788920 GCA_015471245.1 Laticauda colubrina
ATCTATCTATCTATCTATCTATCTATCTATCTATCTATCTATCTATCATACATGTGTCTGTCTATATCTCTCTGGTTGTTAGATGCCTTGGTCCTATCTGGAACAGAAAGTCAGAATATAGATCAAATTAAAAAATAGATGAGAGGTTAGGGGATACCATTACAGGAGACTGGTAAGGTTAGGATGGTGTGTGTTGGAGAGCACTGATAAATTTGGAGGAGATCTGGAGGCAGGAATTGATTGGTATGGATTGTTGAAGGCAGCATGAAATTGGAGAATATTGGAGGAGAGTTAAAGAGGGAGAATGGTAATAACAAAGGAAAAATACAGAGAAATTGGTAACATGTTGGAAGGATCATTGTAGTTTATCTGACTATCTTGGACTATATATGGCCAGCTATAATTTTTATGTTTATGGTGGGTATGATTTTCAAAGAAGGATAGTAAGCTCGTGATTATCTTAACTTTCAAGTTCTACTCAGAATACTAAGATATTTAAAGCTAATGTTCAATGTTTCTGAATGTTTTTTTATAACAGCTCACAATGTGTGCTTCTTCATTGACTTAAATATTGATGGCAGCTTCACTGATGAAAAATGAAGATATATGTAGGGTTTTGCCAATACCTTGGAGATAATAGAGAAAACCTTATTTATGTAGAAATGTCAACATGCACAAAAACTGTTTGAACTCAGCTATTGATGTTTATAATTGCATTTAATTGTTATGAGAATATTGATGTTGTTAAACATCACTGCTTAAGTTTTGTTTTGCCTTTATGTATTATAGGAAACAGGATTGCAATATAAAAAGTTTATGGCGTATCCCTGGATTTTGACTGTTACTTGGCCAGTAGACATGGTAAATTATTTAATATATACTCAACCCTTTATTTATGTAAGGATACCCAGTAAAGTTCTTGGACTGTATGCAATACATATAGTTGCAGTAACCAAGATTGCTGCAAACTTTCACAAGATTCCAGGATCTTCCAATATTTTCATTTTCTAAAATACCAGTAGTCAGTTTTTATCATGTATTTCT
Source organism: Laticauda colubrina (assembly GCA_015471245.1). Classification (NCBI taxonomy): domain Eukaryota; kingdom Metazoa; phylum Chordata; class Lepidosauria; order Squamata; family Elapidae; genus Laticauda; species Laticauda colubrina. Next base: position 34,763,892 of record BLBF01000017.1, read on the forward strand.
AAATGTAATTATCATGAATGATATCCTTTATGTTTGTCCATTAACTGAGAAGAATTATGTTGCTTAATGCATCTTCTCCTCCCTTGAACCAAATGCAATTATTTTTTATGTATGCTGGCAACATGTGGTCAGTTGTTTACAAAATCAAGAAAAATACATGCAGACTTCTTTAATTTTACCTTGTACTGTTCATTCCACCTCATAGCCTCACAGTTTGGAGGAGTAGGAAAGCTGTGAAATGCTGGAGCTGAAGTGAGCCTACTCAGAACTAATTGTGAGGGTTGAGGGCACCCTCTAACACAGATAACAACAACTTTCTCTCTAATAAAGTGGATTGTGTAATAGAAAATAGACTACTGTTCCCAAGGATGTGGGGCATACCCAGTTGCTGTTGAGGTATAAATCTCATGATATAAAATTGGCAATGAGAAGTCAATCGTTTGTATGACTTCTTTCTCATCTGCAGTTTAAGCTTAATCGTATAAACTCATCTAGGCATGAGTGTGAAACTTCTACTAAATGAAGCTAAGGAGCCAAATTGTGAAGTATAAGGAGATCTTCTTTACTGCAGAGTATTGGTTGGAAAGCTTGAACTGATTGACAGAGCTGAGTCTAACATTAATAGTCATGGCTTACACTGACTTTGACTACCACTGTCATTTCAAGAAAGAATTGTATGCTATGCACAGTGATAATTTTGCATGTCATTAGAGACCGTTAGAAAGTCCAACTAAAAGAATCATCTAAAATTCATTGCCTATAAAGTTTTAGCCCCAACAGACTGAATACAACTGCTTTCACATGTGATTCCAGATGTCAAAGCCCTGTGTGAATTTTCATGTCAAAGCATTGTCCTCTGCACTATTCCTGGATGCCTTGGATTCTGTCCCATCACAGTGAAACAGCTTTATATCAAATGTTCTCAGATCATAGTATATTTTTACATCTCTTGCAGGGCAATGAAGATTATCCGCTCATCAAACCAGGGTCCTATTGGAAAAAGTTCAGAACTAATTTTTGTGAATTCACTGCAGTACTAGTCCAACAATGTCAGTGCAGCATTTTGTATGACAGCTATTTGATGGATACAATCATCTCTCTCCTTACGGGTTTGGCAGATTCCATGGTCAGAGCATTCAGGCATACCAGTACATTGGCAGGTATGGACAACAGTATATATTACTATTTAGTAGTTGAAATTTGATACTGCTCTGTTGAAATGGTCAAAGCATAAAGATTGCTGGTAAAATAAGATTTTTCAAAAAAAAAACCACAATCCTCTGGTGGCAGATACATAGCAGTCTGAAAAGAATTCATCAGGTGACCCTTTAACAGAAGCATTGTAGCATTTTGTAAATGTGCTTTTCTTTATGAACTTTATGCAATTCAAAAACTAAGGAATGTAGTGCTAACATGGAAAATGTTATCATCTTTGAGCTATGGAAGGTATGGGCAATTATTTAACTCTTTTAACCAATTTTTTCCTAAAATTGTAATTTGCTGACTTTCTGCACAGCTACCATTGAATATGGGGCAGATATTGTGCCTTTTAATATTGAAAGTGTGGGAAACTGCTAGCGTATTCAAAACATTCTGTTTGCTAGTGGTTACCCATTGATTCAAATACTGGGGTAGTCTCCCATCTATTATTTGCTATTATAGAGGAATAATCCTGTTGAATTCCATTTGTTTACGGATTGGAGAAACTACTTAGTGATAAATGATTGACAACGTTACTGGACAGGTGCTATTATAGACAAATAATAGCTGAAGTAGAAATATAGATTTCAAAAAATTCATTGTGACATGGAAATGTTTATACTTGCTCTTTCAACCATTATTTGTCTTCGAGTTTATAGTAAGAAAGCCATATCTTCAGGCTTCACACCTGAACTCGTTCTGGTTTTTCTTTTTCTCAAGTAGCCTTCAGACAAATGGAAGATCTCATACTACCTAAAAACACTAGTTAACCTCAGGATTAGGCCTGAATGGGACTCATTGCCATTTTTGATCCTGAAATCTCAGAATGGATTTCAAAAAATTCAGAGCTAGAGAATGTGGCCAGTTGGAATGCTTCACATCAGTTTCTGGAGATTTGAATTGCATATTTCTGGTATTATTCCAACTAGTGTGTAATTTCTCTTGGCACCTTTAAGAGGTTTATGCCTGTGTGTTTTATTTCAGAAAGAATAAAGTTGAGACCACTGGTTCAAGCTATGGGCCTCAGCTTCATGTGTCATGAATTCACTCTCTAGAAGAGAAATTTTTAGAAGATATACTAACCCAAACACTTAATTAGGAGGTACTTTCTAGTCCTTCCATATTAAAGAAAGCTGATGGATTTGCTAACAGCCTGTTGTGGTCCTTAGGCTGACTGATTATTTTCATACTCTATAGATAAAGCTGAGTGATATATAAGAAAAAAAAAGCTGAAGGTGTAGCCAGAAATGATGCAAGTCTAAGATGATGGACAATTTGTTCTGAAACTACTGAAAACTATAAAAAAAGGCATTCAAAATAAATATATATTAAATTAATAACAGGCTTAAAGTTATAATAACCAGCATGATGATGGGGACCTATTGAATATAGATTGCAGAAGAATGTATTGTGATTGTTATGTTAATTGCAGCAAGGCTTGTCTTGGAAAGAGCTTGGCAATCCACCCAACTTGAGGGGTGGAAAACAAGCTTACGGACTATTGAATAGAATAGAGTAGTGAATAGAATAGCTTGTGAATAGAATGACTAGTGACTTTGGTGTTTATGCTTTTGCATTAATTATCAAAATAGGTACAGATCAGATCAGAGGTGGGCTGCACATTCTTTAACAACCAGTTCCCCAAAAATGTGAGTGCGCACGCCCCCTTCACGCATTCATGCATATTACCAAATATTAATGCAAAACAACATTTGCTCAAAAGTGATAAAAATAATAACATGTACAGTATATAATAATTTAATAATGATTATTTATTGTAATAATTTCTAAAATAATGAGCTCTCATATGCTATAAATATAACTAGGGGAAAATAGATTCTAATAATTTTTATGAAATGCTTTGCTGTAGCATTAAATTTATTATTAAACAATAATGTAATAATAACTTTTAAAAAATTTAGATATTTGATAAGAAAATATTAGTTTCCTAATTTTTGGACTTTAGAATACTGGCTAAGGCAATATAAAGGAAAAGGTAGGAGACACCCCCTCCATCTTATGCACAAACACAAATTGGTGACCTGTGCCAGTCACTGTCTCTCATCCCTAGGAAAGGAGGCAATGGCAAACTTGAAAAACCTTGCCAAGAAAACTGCAGAGACTAATCTAGGCAATTTCCAGAAATCAACACTGGCTTAAGGCAGAAAAAAAGATTTTTTTGGGAGGCTAGTGTTTTGGGGGTTTTTTTGCTAGAATTTTATGGTTTTGATACTTACTGACAAGTTCTTAAACAATTTGATACACAGATGCATATGCACATACACCTGTAAGGTTTTTTTTGCAGCTGAAAAAGTAGTGTCAAACTTCTGTTGAAAAAAATAATTCAGTGATAGGCGTAAACTATAATCACATTTCTGGCGCTCACAGCTAAAGTAAGTTATTCCTGAGCTTTCCTTTTTCTTTATTGTAGATTTCTAAATTTGTAATGTTAAGATTCTAGACTTTATTTTGGTATTGTATTTGTTTTTGTTTCCAGCTTTGAAGCTTCTTACAGCACTTGTAAATCTAAATCTAAACCTCGAAGTAAGTAAAGATAATTTGGAAAGATTATATGAGGTGGAAAAGAAGAGGATCGTGGGAAAGAAAATCAATTCTAGACTGGACCAGCTTGAGAGAAAAAAGAGAGAGGTGGGGCAATGTTTCAAGGGGAGATAGCAATAGCACTTATGAACCTGAGACAATGTTATTAAATTTGCCATTCAGTATCATAAGCATTTAAGTATCTGATTGGGATTTGCATAGCATAGCTATCCCTGGTTACAAAAGCTGCCACTTATTGGAGAATTATGCTCTCATGTAATGCTATAAGAGCTGGAAAATGGTTAGGGATGCAAGTGTTAAGATCTATACGGCACTGAGACATTATATCTGAAATTAATATCTACTGGGAGAATTTGTGATCTTTTCCCCTTTTCCACGAAATGGCAATTATAGCTTGCTAAGAGGAAAAAGAAGTTGAGTTTGCTGTCTGCTATAGATAACTGTCCAGGGAGGAAATACTGAGCAACACGATAGCTATAAGAACGTCTTCAGTTTCCTGATTTTTTTATATACTGCTTTTCTAACCAAGTCTGTTGCAATTTTCCTTGGCCTGGTAACCTCTAGGTTTAGGAGGTGTGTTGGAGTAAATTCCTCTTATCCTCAGCTAGCGTGATATTGATGGAAATTGTCCATTATATTCAGATTACTGTATGCCTGCTCTGTTGGTATCAGCAACATATTCCAGTAGGTGGGGATCGCAAGAGAATGGAAGGAGAAAGAAAACTGCTCTAAGAGGGTATCTGCTTTGACAATCCTCATTAGATTCTGCGAAATGGTAGCTTTTAAGTTGACAGAAAATGAAGATGTGAAAAACCAGCAAAGCTTTAATTTAATATAATTTTACATTAATTTAGTGTACATTTAATGTAAATGTGAATAACTTAAAAAACATTCAATGGATTAATTTAATGTAATTACAATGAACTCAAACTTCATTTTTTTATCCTGATACATCTACATTTTCAGAGTGTAGCCAGTGATAAAATCCTCTGAAGTGAAAGTGTGGCCTGGAAAAAAAAAATCACTGGATTAAAGCCTTTCCTGTGTGGGAAAAAAAACACTCAATTTTTCTCATTTCAGTATGAACAGAAATCTTTGGAAGTAGAAAATATGATGAATGCAATTTTCAAGGGGACCTTTTTGCCACGTTATCGGTAAGAATGTTTATGTGTTTCCAAAGAGTCCAATTTATTAAGAATAGATTGTCTGAGAAGCTTATTTGCTGTAATCATTTGAAGTTGCAATATAAAATTAAAAATATTTAAGCATTAGGATAAATTGTATTAAGAGGTACAAGACATCACATGGCACCTGATTTCAGCTTGCATGCGTTCACCTGATCCTTATGCAGTTGAGAGATTTGGTAAAAAGAATCTTCTGCCGACCTCAAGTATTATATTGAAATACAGTGCCTGAACAAGACTATAGTGTCTGCATATTTGACTGCTTTGATCAATAATATTCAGAGCACTTCATACAATTTTATAGTGTCCTCTTCATAAATATTCTTTATAGCAGATGATACCAAGTATAGAATATGTAAGAATGTATTAAACAGCTCAGGGAAGATCACAACTAATTTTTTTCATTTTTTTAAAGTGATATCATTCCAGAAATCCGGGCTATTTGCATTGAAGAAATGGGCAACTGGATGAGAATTTATCCTGATACATTCCTCAATGATAGTTACTTGAAATATCTTGGATGGATGCTGTATGATAAAGTGAGTTCTTTCATTAACAACTGAAAAAAAATCAATCTCCTTTTTAAAGATTAAGTTAGTGTTTTTCTTCATTCATGCTTATATGATAATCTTCTATTGAACAACAAAACTAAAATTGAAGAATAGGGCTAAAGATAACACACTTAATCTTATTCTGATTTTTCCTTTTTCCAGTTTAGAAAACCAAATAGAAAAGCAATATAAATTTAAATCAAAGCTGCTGCTGAAGGAATTGTCTAGTTTTATTACAAGATTGACAATAGGATCTGTTTTAGGTTGGAGCACTGCTGCTAAAATCAGTAGGGTATCGTGAGGTTAGAATAGTCTATTTCAAACTCAAAGTGTTCCAAATTCAGAATATTTTATACACTTCCATGGCTTACTCTTGAGAGAGATTGCATGTCCAAGAAATCAAGTACAAGGAAGAATATAGGCCAATACTGCAAATGCCAAAAAAAATATTGAGAATCCAAAGCCAAGTGTCCCTGCTATCCCAAATATATGACATTTATATAAATCTTGATTAATATAATATCTCCCATACATGTGCGTGTATAAAAAACTACCCAAAAAAATACACATATCTCATTTGTTCCAAACTACCTCAATTATAGGCAAAGAATCATAGGCAAGTATGCTGAAATATTTTCTCTTTGGTGTGAACAGGTTTTGCTATCAAAATATTGGCACCTGAGGAATGAATCTCCTGCCATTGCCTACTGTATAATGTTGATATCTGTATAATTTCACCCGTGTTTGTAATTCCCACTCCATTTTTCTTTTCCATATAGCATCCTGAAGTACGGCTGAAGTGTCTTCAGGCACTTCAGGGAATATACAGTCAAAAAGAGGTTGTTTGTAAAATGGATCTATTCAGTAGCAGGTTCAAGGTAAGTTAAAAATCAGCATTTCCCAATATGAAATTGTTGATATTTTAGGAGTGATTGTTTTTAGAACCAAACTAGACTCACTAATTTGGGAGGGAAATTAAAAAAACACAAATCCTTTCATGGTGAGTGTTCAGTATGATTTTTTTTTCCAATGCACAAACACATATTTTAAGGCTTGGATGTTTAATAATATTTTTATTACATTTCTCTGCCACCTAGCTTATGATTCTGAGTGGCTTACAATAAAAACTTGTCAGAATATAAAAGCATAATCAGAATAAAGTTAAAAACAGAATAAAAATGTAAGCGGGCAGTTTAAAAAATGGAGAGAACATCAACCCATCCCCAGGGTTGCCTAACACTCTTCGCGCCCCCCCTCCCCCATTTGACAGAGCCAATTAATAGTTTAATATATTAGGTTCCTGTACATTAACTTTTGTCCTTTGAAGGTACACATTCGGTAACTTTTCTCATTCAACCTTTTTGTGATATGATTCATGTAGTTAAAAAAAGAAGACAAATTACAGTTAATTCAAAATCAGTTATTAAATTGTTCTGGAATTTCATCTGGAAATAAATTTATTTATGCAAGTCATGTTTTATAAAACTAATTAAGAAGATTTATCAAGGTTTGGTGTAACTGATTCCAATTAGTACAACCAATATTTCTTCAATCATTTCTACAGGAATATGTTTCACCTAACATTTGGAATCAATAGGCTTAAGATTTGTGTCCATTTTGAACCAGGACTCCAAATATTCCAGGCCTGTAGGGGGTGCTACAAACCATCCATTGCAAATTCTAAATATCATTCAAGCTAAAAAAAATAAAAGAACAGTTGCGGGTGGTTGTTTTTTTGCTCCATACAACATAAGTTTTTTTCCCCCAGACATTTTCCAAACTTAGCAATGAATTATTTTGCTATGTATGGTTCTTTTGAAACCCCGAACCGTGATCTTTTGTCGTAGTTTAGTAAAACTGAAGGAGCAGTTCTGTGGGAAAGCATTGTGTCAAAAGGATACATTTCTGGAGCAAAGAGCTATTTGAATAGAAAGTATTCAATCTCTCTCTCTTGTTGCTTTATATCTACTCAGGATCGAATTGTGTCCATGGCTCTGGATAGGGACCATGAAGTAACAGTTCAAGCCATGAAACTCTTGATGGTTATGTCACAGTAAATAACTTTTTCACTTAAATATGATACGATATTTAATCAGTGTAAGATGTAATTTTGTAACTAGTTAAATCCTCATTAGCATACCAAATATGCAGTTGACCTTAGATCATTGTAAAGTTTTACTGCATAATTGAGATTTCCTCAGAATGTGTACCCTAATAGAATAACCCAATGAATTAGAACTGTTCCCTGAAAATACATTATTAAGTATTATGCCTTGCAGACAAATACTTTTTTAAAAACAATGCACACAGGTTTTTTGCAATTTATTTATTTTTACTACTCTAACTTGTTTTTGTTACTCTTAAATTTCAACTAGATAAGTTGAATAGACAAGTTGCTTTTAGTCTGTAGTGATTCTTCACAACAGGGTTTTGAAACATCATCTGTGTACTTCTGTTTTATTCTGTATTTAGCTGTGTGAATATGTCACTACACCAAAAGTACCTGAAGCATATACTACTGCTTAAAATCTCAGGGTGGGGCTATCTGAATTTACAATGTTACTGTATTGATTTTTCCATAGATCATAATTGAATATGATCAAGTTGGGTTTTAATTTCTTTAAATAATACTCTGTGGTTTCTGAGTTTGATTCCTATTCTGCTTGGTCAAATATTAACATAAAATAGAGCACTTTTAGAAATATAGTAATGAATAATATTGGTTTCTTGTCACAATTATTCTTTTTTCTGCTTTGCGGTTGAGACGTGGATAGCATTGTACTGGCAATTTCTACTGGAGACAGAGGACCCTTGAAAATAGCAGCATTATATCATCTGTAGATGACATTAATTTTTAGCAGTTAGAAACTAGAACAAAATACATTACACTTATCATTGTACTCATGTCGATCCTGTACTAGGAGGAGTAATGTGCTTTTGTTATCATACAATGTTGTTGTAACCATTAATGTTATGCTTGTTCAACTTCTGAATTGACAAATATTGCATTGGCTCTGCAGCTGCTGAGCACTTTTGTCTTTGCATTTGTTCTGTTGTTCATTTAAACAGTGATTAGCTAATGTCCTGTCTAGAAATAAATCTCGGGTCTATCAGGTCACGTAAACCTTGTTCAAATTGAAAATATTTATCTCTGGATAAATATGCAGAGGGCTGCCATCTCTCCTACAACCTCCTGCCATCTTTCCTGTTGACTTTGCTTGTAAGAAGCTGGCAAAGAAAATAATGATGATCATATGAGCTTTAAGTATGTCTTTGCTGGATCACAGTCATATGGCCATGGGAACACTGTGATCCATGTAGTATGAGGATCATTACAGTAAGTACCACTGGCTCAGCGCTCTTGTTAGTTTAAATAGTAACTCAACAAGTGGTCGTTAAGCAAAGACTCACTTCCAGCAGACCTGTGGAAATGATTTGAACTGATGCTTTCATTCATCATTCCAAAGATTTGATATATCAACCTTGAGAGTTTTCTCAAGCAATTTGCACATACGTGTCCATGAGCAAAACTTTTCCTGGGGTTTATTTATTTAAAAGATTTATATGACCATGTATATTAAATAAAATAACACTTGGAATCTAACAATTGAAAATTAAATAACAATATAAAAATTTAAAACTCTTACTGCCTCCCCTTTGGGGGTAAAAACAAGTTTTCACAGCCTCCCAGAAAGCTTGCTTGCTTGCTCCCTTCCTCCCTCCCTCCCTCCCACCTTCCCTTCCCTTCCCTTCCCTTCCCTTCCCTTCCCTTCCCTTCCCTCCCTTCAACTGGGACAACTGCTTCTTAAACAATATTAACTTGTGGAATTAATTTCTATAGGAAGTTGTAAAACTAACATAATTGATGTTAAAAATCATTAAACAAATAGTGTTGATGGATAAGTGTTATTTCTTCCAGCAGCAGATAATACAAGTAATATTGGTAATTTTTGGTCAAACACGTTTTAATGTGCATTTAATTCCTCTCAAGTGTCTGGAGGAAGTAATAGTATATTTTGAAAAATGAGATGTCCTTTTATAAACATGTCTTCAGAGGAAATGTTTGCTTACTAAATGACATAATATTTTTGTTATTTTTCTATAGTTGTTAACTTGTTAAGGGCATAGAGCTGGTTTGCTTTATTTGTGAATATGGCAAAATGATTTTTCTCTACATTCATGAGCCATGATTATGGCTGGTTTAGCACTGACTAAGGTATAGGAGACAGAAATCAAAAGATCAAGGGAACCCAAATTTTAGAAGGATGATTTTTTAATAAGATATTTTTAATGTTTACTTTGAAAGCATAATGGCTCACCAGAGGATATTTGCTTTCATAAAGTAGGATTTTTTTTCATTCATATTCTGATCATGATATTTTGCATTGGTAATAAAAAAAAGACCTAAAGCTTTGAGCTGTAATTGTTGGTGTCTGGCAGCTGTATCTTTCAGAAAATTCTGAGATTGAGGCTATAAATTTGGTATATATCTTTTTTTCTTTATATTTTATATTTAAACATTTTTATGGAAAATATTCAATTCCCAGGTACTTCTCTTACTATTATACACAAGTTTATTCATGTTCCAGTCAGATCTAGAATTTAACATGATTTTGTCATTTTAGCGGTAGTGAAATATTTGTACTTTACTAGTGTAAACCCTGTTTTTGAATATCTCAATAGCAGTTCCAATTTTTGACAAACTGTTTTAGAAATGAACAGACAATAAATAGACAATGAGTATCTATTTTAAATCTGATTCCTTATACATAGATATAATAGGAGAAATGTGAAATTTCAAATATTCTTATTTTAGAGGAAGAAATCACTTTCCCTGTTTTTGAGTCCTTTTGAAAAATCATAAATGATGTTTCAGCCTGTGAGTCTCATTTTTCTTTCAAGATGTACATTTTGTCTCTTTGTTCTTATCTATTGAACATTTCTTGCTTCTTTTTTTGGATTAAATCATGATTTTCCTAGAACATTTATGTAAAGCAGGGGTCTCCAAACTTGGCAACTTTAAGACTTGTGAACTTTAACTCCCAAATTTTCCCAGCCAGCATGGCTAACTGAAGATTTCTGGGAGTTGAAGTTCACAAGTCTTAAAGTTGCCAAGTTTTGAGATTCCCAATGTAAAGTGTTTTCTCAAAAAAAAAAAAAAAAGAAAGAAAAAGAAAAGATTCACAGCTTTCTGAAAATGTTGGACCAAATAATTAACTTGCATTATTTTTCAAGCTGCCTTGTCTCCTAGTAAACAAGCCAATAACAACCATTCTCAAAAGGCCTATCCATCTCTCAACTTCAGTATTTACAATAGTGTGACCAAATGTTTACGTTCTTACAACACAAAGATACAAGCATCAAATATATGATAGTACCTGATTTTCAGTGCTTGTTGAATAAAATCACAGGGAAGGTCATTAAATTAATATATACTTTTAATTATATGACATAGCTTATTTTGCAATTAAGTGGATAAAATAAGAGGCAGAGAAAATTATTAATTGTTGTAGTTTTAGGCTGCACTTCTGCATGAATTTACCCATTGTTAAACGCTATTCAATATATTGTGACTTGCTTCTGAGAAAACATGCATATGATGCTGTCAGAATACCAAACTTCATATATTTTGTCAAACAATGTTTAACATTAGATTTCTGTACAGGAACTGTGATGATGCCTTATCATCTGAAGACTGTGAAAACTTGTATCGGTTTGTTTATACCACCCATCGACCATTGGCTGTAGCAGCTGGGGAATTACTTTACAAAAGGTATTTATTTATTAAATTTGTCTGCGAGACATTTCTGTGGAATTTCAAAATTACCTTCAGGTTGTCTTTAAGCAAAATGCTATGGTTTTTTCCTTATTGAGTAATTCTCTTCTTACAGATTCTTATCATTAATCTTTTCGTAATGAGATAGATACCTGTTTCTATAAATACATTTATGAACTAATGCAAGAATCATATCAGTGGTTCTCTAATAAAATCAAATGTTTCAAAATTAATTCATCCAACCAATTTTAGTGGTGTTTTATGCTTATATTTTCTTTAGCACTTGCCTTGGTACTGGTACAATGTAAACTAATCCAATTAAATTGTTAAATCCGTATATCTTGCTCTGGGGGGAGAATGGAGGAATAAGGAGCAGTGCACTAAAACAAACCCGATTCTGTGGATTTTTACATCCATGTTTGGTGCAAGAAGAAGGGCCTTCTCCGTGGTGGCTCCCTCTCTCTGGAATATAATTCCCCCAGAGATTAGAATGGCCCCCATTCCAGCACTCTTTTGAAAGGCACTGAAGACCTAGTTTTGCCAGCAGGCCTGGAGAACCCAGAGTGGGATGGAGCCCATCAAATGGCTAGTGTGATGTGCTGTCATCCGGATGAGAGTTGGGAGGGTGATTTTTTATTTTTTCCAGATTTTGTTCTATTGTACTTTATTAATTTATTAGATTCTTTTTGTTAGTTTTTATTGTTTTTTATTTTTTATTTTAAATATGTTTTTACATTGTGTAAGCTGCCTCAAGTCATCTTGAGCAAATAGGTGGCAATATAAATTAATTAATTAATTAAATAAATGTTGAGAGATTTGTCTTATTAGAAGCAGGGATGTTGAATGCACATACATGTTCTTTCTTTCTATGTACGAAAGATGCTCCCCATTCATAGCAAGGCTATTTTATGACTCATGTTGTATACATGTGAGAAAAATAGAGCTATAGCTACATCAAAAGTAGAAAACAGAATTAAAATCTTTATATCTTTCACCAAAAGAATCAACAGACTAGATATTAACATTCAATAGATGCAGTAATGAAAATGAAAGAAAAATGTTTTGCCAAGGTCAGTTTCTGAAGTTGTGGCTAGAATGTGATATGACTCGGGGATAGCCTCTTCAAGTCTGCAAGGACCAACTATGTTGCATCCACCTCTCTTTATCTGGGTTGTTGGTTGTGCAATTTTTCATCAGGCTACATTTGCTTGGCTTGTTGTGAAAGATTTATATTTTGTGATAAATCACAAAGATTTTTTCTTCTACATTTCTTCTACATTCCACAATTAATAAAACAACTAGGATTCTCAATGTAAAACATCCCTGTTTCCTTCAGCCATGAAAATTCAGTTTACCCGGGCAGACCTTGTAATTGCTTGTGGTAACATAATAAGAAAAAGAACTGTAGATATATTAATTTAAAAGAAGTGTTGTACACCTTTTCTGAATTTTGTGGATTCTTTTTGAACTACAGTAAATGTATTGCCTCTCACTAAAGCAGCACTTCTTTTGATAAAAGGAAGTGTGGTGTTCACATCAAATTTGAAGGATTTCTGAATCATTTTCAAAGTTTGCACAGCCATAGAAAACATAGTCTGTTTGTATGATGCTGAACTTATACCATTTCTTTAACTGAAAATATTTTAAGGTAAGGTTTTTCATTGAAAACAAAATTCTGCTTCATTACAGTGTTGGAATAGTTCATCTTACTCTTAAGCTTGCCTATTATATGAAGGCTGCACTGTTGGAAATAAAATAAAATATTTAAGATTTGTACTTAACCAAAGAGAACAATTTGTAGAGAGAGCAGACTGAAAGCATGCATGACATTGCCCTCATGTTTTCAAGACTATATCTAAGATCCCGAATAATACTTTTCTTTAAGATTGAAAAAAAAATGGAAGTTTGGATTACAATCTTAAACCCACCTACAGGAAGTAACATTGATTGAAGTTGCTTGCTGTAAATCAGAATTTGGGAGTTGCTTTTGATCTACCACTTGTTTCTTTGACAGATTGATTATCCAGGAAATTGAAACAGAATCATTCATCAAAACAAATGGAAAGCAGAAACTTATTACTAGCCAGCTGAAAACACTAATAGTTTTTTTCTTGGAAAGTGAGGTAAAATTTCCCGCATAGACTATAAAGGAGAAACAGCTGAATAAAGATAACTAATACAATTAAGGGGCAAATGTGAAGGTTTGAGAGTGGGCAAATATTAAATGGGTTAATTTGCTATTAAGCAAAGTGTATTAAAAAGTACTGTCTCGAATGTTATTGCTAGTTTAGGATAATTATAGTTATAATGGAATATTTGGAGAATACAATGAATTATGACTTGTTCTGAGAAATGCGCCTGAAAAAATGAAGAGGAAAGATTGAATTAATAATAAACACTTGATTAGATAATATATTGAAACTGTTGAAAGGCTAACTTTTGAGCATACTCGTTTCAACATACACATTTTCTAAACAGTCAAGGCAGTTCATTTTCTTTAAGGAATGTGATAAATTGTAATGTATTCAGACAACTAACTTGTCACATGAATTGTTTCACTGTTATTAAGTTAAATTCCTGTTGAACATAAATGTAGACATAAATGTCTACAATTTTAACGTGGACCTATTTTAAAACCTGTTCAAAGTTAGGCTTGTTTATACATTGGCAAAATTCTTTCTGAATGTATCATAATCACTGGTCCTGAAATGATAAGTGTTTAAAGTGTCCAAAGGAGCATTTTTTAGCACTGTTGTTGTACATCTTTAACTGCAAAGTAATATGACTAGCTGCAATCATAGAAAAATATATTCTGAGAGCTAAAGCGAAAATATGTTTATAGATCAGATGTTGATGTCATGGAACTTTCTATTTTTGAGGAGAGATTGAAAACATGTAGGTTTCTGCTTGACCTTACTGCTTCCTAGGATCATAATGGTAGCTTGTCCTACTGGATTATTATTTTTTTTTATTTTTTTTAGCTGCATAACCACATCACATATCTTGTAGACAGCCTGTGGGATTGGGCCATGAGTTTATTGAAAGATTGGGAGTGCATGACAGCTCTCTTATTGGAGGATGCCACAGAGTATGAAAGAGGTAAGTGGGTCATAAAGCCTAGTGCTTTCATTGCTACTTTCTGGTTTGAAAGAGCAACCCAGATTATCTGTGATATGAGCACAGGTTGGATATGAGAATTTCTGGACCAGAAAATCTTTGTCACAAACAGACACTAGTTTAAAAGGCTGTGTGCTCTGAAGACCAGTCCTCTACTACTCTTATTTAGCTGAGCAGTTTGGCCAATCTGACTTCTGTTTTATGTCAGAGAAAAAAATGCAGCATGTTCCTGGTTCATGAAGTCTGGAAAGCAGTAAGAAGATTTATTTGACTGAGTATGTTGTGTGCCATTATTTATGACACCATTGTATGTATGCATTTTAATTTAATAAAATGTAGTGAAGCAGATTAAGGCTTTAAGACTTACCCAGAAATACAAAACTTGTATGTCCATATAGGGGATATTAATGATAATTGGTTTTATCTATCTTACTTATTTGATCTTTTTTTTAGCATTCGTTGATCCCCTTAGATCTTTGTGTCTTATTTTAGTATGTAGGGTAAGTTCTACCAGACAACACAAAATAATTTAGAGGAAAAGAAGTAGACTTACAGAATGTCTTTTAGTTACATTAAAACATTCCTAGGTTTAATATCTAAAGTTACTGTGGGTTTCCGGATTCTCAGAACTCTACTTTTTTCTGTGGGAGATTGAATAGATTCTCCATTGTTTTGTTTACAGCACTGAGTGACGTCCAGGAAAGTGCCCTCATTGAAATAATTTTAGCGACTGTTCGGCAAGCTGTTGAAGGGCCTCCCACAGGCAGGGGAGGAATCAGGAAAGTCAGTAGACCTTTATTTTTTTACTTTGTTGGTAGAAAAAACTTTCTGCTTTATGTTGCCCTTAAATAGTGCCAACAACAGGAGTGGGATTCTACCAGTTTGCACCTATTCGTTCGAACTGGTTGTTAACATTCTAAGCAATTCGGAAAACCAGTTGTTAGAAGAAATTAGTGGCCTAATCCTGTAAGGAAGGCAGGAAGGAAACATTCTGGTGTTGCTTACAGAAACTGCCTCTCCGTTAACCCTTATTACATTCTTGGTAGGACTAGACTTCCTGTCTCAGGAACCTCTCTGAAGTTTTTTTCCCTTCCTTTGCTGGTAATTTGCTTGTGTGGAGTGACCATTTAAAGTCACAATGGCACTGAAAAAAGTGACTTATGACCATTTTTCACACTTACGACTGTTGCAGCATCCCCACAGTCATGAGAGGCCAGGCAAGGAGATGCGTGCCTCGATATGAGTGATATTGAGTTGGCCATGCCAATAACATGACCACCAAGCCATGTCCACCCAGTCACATGATTACCAAGCCATGCCCACCACCTAAGCCACGCCCACAGAACTGGTTATTTAAAATTTTGTATCCCACCCCTGGCCAACAACCCATTTGTCTGCAATGATAGAACCAAATTATGGATGGAGAGCCAATGTGATGCCTTGACTTTCCAATGCAGGGAAGAACACCATAGTTAATTCTCATAGAACCTTAGTATTTCTCTATTAATCAAATTTATGTAGCAGCCCATCTCACCAAAACTGGCTCTTGGTTGTACATAAAAGTGAGACAAAATAACAATGTAAAAACCACTCCTATAAAATATAAAGATCTTTATTAATAAACATCATAAAAACCAAAGATGCAAAGCCTGGGCAATGAGAGAGATAAAGTGACCATCTCAACAATACAGCCATCTCAGCAAGTCTGTAGTACCCTATCAAAAGGAGTGGAGCTAATCTAACTTTGTGGGGAAGTGTGTTCCATCAGGCAGGTGGCAGGGCAGATAAGGCACATCTTTTAGGATCCACCAGATGAAGATGCCTAGGTGATGGAAACTGCAACTTGTCCTGTCTGTCAGATCTGATGGTGCAGACTGATAACAATCAAGTAGGGGCAGTTCTTCAGATAGCTCAGTGCCATGCCATGAAGGATTTTAAAATTTAAAACCAGCACATTGAGTTGGACCTGGATGTTTCACAGAGCAGCAGTGACATGCATTGGTCTAGAACCACATATAATTGCCCTCCCTCCTACATTCTAAAGCATCTTGGTATTTTTCAGGGGCAGCACCATGCTAAGCACAGTGCAGTAGTTCAATCTAGAGGTGATTGTGCATAAGTGAATATAAGTAGGACTGCCGATCAGGAATAGGCAGAACTGGTGCACAAGACAAATCTGTGCAAAGGCCCTCAAAGCCACAATTGCCAGATTTTCATTGAGCAGGAGTCAGAAGGCTAGAACAACCTCCAGATTGTGCATTGGCTCTGTCTGGGGCAGTGCAGCCCCACCCAGCACTAAAATTGGCATAATTCTGGAACCAATGGGCTTGTTCCTCCACATCGGAGCTGATCCAGAAGAATACCAAAGTTGATGGTATCAAAAGCTGCCAAGAGGTCAAGTAGATGCCCAAGCCCCATTCTGCCCACAGTAGAAGTCATCCAAAATCATGACCAATGCCATATCAGGATTATTGTAGAGCAGTCAGTATTAAGAAACAATCTTAAATGCTTACTCAAAGGGCTATATGTTATCCAAATAATTTGTGGGAATAGGGAATGCATTTCTTTTGTAAGACTGCTGCACCACCTGACAGTTGACTTGGATTTTCAGCTTCTACTTAAAGAACAAGTGCCTGTTGTGGCCAAGAGAGTCTTTCCTCACATACACTCTGTACTGGTCATATTCTTTCAGGGACTAGGATACCCCTTCAGTCAGTCTCACTCTCTAGTCATCTCACAGATGGATTATTGTAATTATATGTAATGATCTTGAAGACTATTTGGAAGCTGTAGCTGGCCCATAATACAGTTGTGTGTTGGACATACCTAGTTAGAACTAGGTGTCTTCATGACATTATAAGTTGCATTGGTTACCAGTTGGTTTCCACATGAAATTTGAGGTGCTGGTTATTACCTATAAAGCTCTTGAAGGCCGAGGGGTTTTTTTGCACGAGGGACTGGAAGGTGAGAGAGAATGGACACACTTTAGGTCCCAGCAGACAAAAATGTCAACTTGTTAGAGCTAGGAAGGATGCCTTCACTGTCATGGTACTGGCCCTTATGCTATCCCTCCAGAGATCTGGAAGGCCCTGATAATGTTCAGTAAGTTCACTATTAATAACCTGGCATTCTCCCAGGCTCTGGGCAGAGTGATGGTTGATGGATAGGTACTTGGTTTGGTGAGAGTCAGACAGCCCATAATAAATGAATGGCACTATATGTAGTTCATGCATTTTTCAAAAATGCATGGATTATGTTTTCAGAAGTGAGCAGGTCCCAAATCACATGCATCATTTTTTTACATAAGTTATAAAAGGCAAGGTTACTTTAAAATCTTAAAAATATTTATGATCGGGCTTAAGTTGAGTAAAAACATTTAAGTGAAATCAGTTTGGTTTGTTGATTGATGAGAATTATTCTAACAATCATTAAATAATGACAATTATATGTAATTATATGTATAACATATGGATGGCATTAGCTTCTTGAATTTTTTTAACTATTGTTTACAACACCTCTTAGATTTTTAAAAACTTCCCTGGAGAATAACAGATTTTAAAAAATGAAAAAGAAACTATTATTTTTTGAGAAACAATAAATCTAAGTCTGAAGTCTTATTGGCTGGGAATGTTGTCAACACAACTTAAAGGCACTAAGTTGGGAAGGATATTTTAGGGGTTTGGGAACATTTCCTATATTTATAAGTTCCCTGCCCTCTTTGAACTTAATGGAATGCTTCCCAACTAGATGAAATCACAGTTTATTGTTATGTTTGGAATAATATGCAAGTTTAAGTGTATATGTTAAAACAGGAAACAAACCATGATCATGTTGCAACTGCAAATCACTCTGACCTTCTAAGATTTGTTTATTAACTACAAGTTCAAAGCAGTTCTGTTTTGCCAGTGGGACAGTTTATTTAGCCATGATCTTAAAGAGGACCAACTTGTTGCTATTGAAAGAGTTGTGAGATATGCAGAGCTTGTTCTTAGAACCTAGAAGTGCTGAACACTTTCTAAGCCACTGATATGTTTGGAATGCCTAGAGGTTTCTTTATCTGTATCCTCTATTCCCTTGCTCAAACATGGATATATCTTAGAATAGAAAAAGGATTCAAAGCAGTTAACTTTCCTTTCAGTACATAGCCATGCTAAAAAAATGATATTTTTAAAAATAAATCAGACACAGAATTCAAGCAGTTTGATACTTTCATACCTGGTAATTTGCAACACAGAATTTGAATCGTGCAGCTCATTTCAATCATGAACAGTGACATGATTATAATTACAACAAAATGCTTTGTTTATAGATCTTGTCTACCAAAGAGAAGAAAATACAAATGGAAGATTGTGCTAAAATTACTGAACACTTTATTGTGGTGCTTCCTCAACTCTTGGCAAAGGTAACGTGCAGCTGCGCTTGTGAATGCAAATTCAATAACTAATTTGAATTTCAGCAGCATACTAATATCCTGTTTTCCTTTGCAGTATTCACTAGAAACAGAAAACGTGACAAACCTCCTGCAGATCCCACAGTATTTTGATTTAGAGCGGTATAATACTGGTTCATTCAATAAGGTGAATTCACTTTTATGAAAGATGGGGAGATAGAGAATTTGGGAGAAATGTGGTGAAAAAAATGTCATCCATTGATTGATTCATTTTAACGACTGAAGAAATCAAACTATGTTTGATGCCTGGGACATGGTCAGAAAACATGGCCTTTGCCGCAAAAGCATTTTCACTTGAAATAATTTGAAGGATAATTTTTCAGACTGTGAAGATACGGAATCTTCTTGATTATTCACCTTTTATTTTGTCAAATCTAACTATTCTAGCTCTGTGAGATTTGATGATAAACTGATTCGTGAATTAGACCTTATATTTCTTATTTTATACTGTTTGTGCATTTATGTCTAAACAAATATACTCCTAAATTCAAATGGAGTTCAGTACTATTGTGGACTACATTGGTTTAAGTAATCTACTATTGTTTAGGATATTAATAATTCCTTTTCTTGCAGAACATTGATGCTTTATTGAGAGAAGTAAAGGCCATTGTATTGATACACTCCAACACTAATATACTAGAGACTTGTTCCAGGATATATAGTATTCTTTCCAGAGAAGAACTTACCATTCATAACCAAGTGACTTTTGCTAGAACTGAACTGGTGAATGAATTGGTGGAGAAATTAGATCAACTACTAGGCATTTTTTGGCATAAGGTAAATGTAAGCTTTGTATTTAATCAGAAGCAAAAATTAGATATCTGGAACAAAATAGTGGTTTTTTTTCCTAAAATGTTAAATAAACTGTTTTTATATTGGTGAGGTATAAAAGTAAGTGCCATCTTCATATATGATTAATTTACAACTAGAAGAAAAACTATTAAATTATGTCAGTAGGTAAAAGGTAAAGGTTTTCCCCTTTCCAGTCATGTCCAGCTCTAGGGGGCAGTGTTCATTTCTGTTTCTTAGCCAAGAGAGCCAGCGTTATCTGAAGAAATTTCTATGGTTGTCTGGCCATCATGACTAGACAATGAGGCACATGGAATGCTGTTACCTTCCCAATGAAGTGGCATCTATTTATCGACTCCCATTTGCATGCTTTCAAACTTCTGGATGGGCAGGAGCTGGAGCAAGATGGGAACTCACCCCATGTGTGGTGCTTGGTTGTTGAACCTGGGCTGTCAGCTTTCCAGCTAACAAAATCAGCATCTTTAATTGCTGAGTCACTGCACTCCCTATATGTCAATAAGAATTGAAGGTTATCTGATATTTTGTACATGATTGTTTGCCAGTGACAATACTGAGATTCTTGTCCCTTCTGTAGTTTATTTGTTCCCTTCCCTCCAGTTGTGAGGATAATTCAGACGACCCATGAAAGAATTAGCTACTTTTATTATTGCTACCTCTGAATTAGTAAAGATATCTGTGTTGTACATGTTAAGGCAAGTCAGTAGTACATGTGATTAAATGAAAATGTGCATCATATGCAAAAATATTGAAGACTGATCATGTATGAAGTTCAAAATTTAGTATTACTCCTTTGTTTCCTGTAAATAATATATTACAATCCTGAAGGGATATACAGAAATCCTGTACATTGACCAGAAAAAGTTTTGTTTCAACATAAGAATAAACTATCACATTCTGGAAGTTACATCA
Source organism: Laticauda colubrina (assembly GCA_015471245.1). NCBI lineage: Eukaryota > Metazoa > Chordata > Lepidosauria > Squamata > Elapidae > Laticauda > Laticauda colubrina. Next base: position 34,784,451 of record BLBF01000017.1, read on the forward strand.
GACAGTTTTGGATTAGCTGTGATTTGGCAGAAATAAAACCTGGAATGAGTTTAGGCATTTTATAGACAACTAGAGCAAAGATTGGCCATTTTTTCTGTCTCTCTTCAGCTAATATGAATATTGCACTTCCTGCTAACGCTCCCAGCGAGTCTTCCCAGGGCCTTCCTTGAGATGCTGTTAGGCCAACATCCCAGTGTGACATTTGCATCTCTGCACTCCTTCACAGATCCTCCCCTTCCCCCTTTTACAATTTCCAGTGCGTCTTCCCACTTTTCTACACAAACCACAAAATAATTCTCTTTCTTTCCTGAAACTATCAAAACACTTATTTTGATTTGGGCATAAACCGCCTAGAACCAGTTGTGTATATACTAGATAGTTCAGGCATATATCTGTGTACTTGCTATTGGACTAATGCATAAAATATTTCAGTAGAAAAAAATAATATTAGAATTTAATATGCTTCTTTGGAGTGTGAATGTTCTTGCCAAAATTTACATTAAAATATTTTATTTTAAGACTTTCCTACTCTATTTCTCCTTTCTTAAGAAATAGTTCAGTGTTACATAACAAAATAAAAGCATATTATGAAAATATAAAAGTATGTATAATAGTGTGAAAGCACATTATATCAGCTAAAACCCATATGAACCACTTTTTCCCCTTGGTGCTAAAAATAAGATTAAAATGGAAGGACAGTGTTATACTTATTTTATTTTGACAAAGTTATATTTTATTGGATTATTTAAAACCCTGTATTTTGTTGATTGCCTACTGAGATCTACCCAGAAAATATTAAAAGAGGAATTAATTTGAAAATAAAACAACTCCTGTTTCATATCATGGCTTATAAGAACATTCTCTTGCATTGGTTTTAAATTTCCATTGTACGTGTAAATTGCTGGTTGAAAATATTTGTAAGATGTTTTAAATGCTAAATATGGCCTTTGCATTTCCATTTCTATGCATATGTTGGGGGAGGGGACTGTAAAAATACTTGAAAAGGTTTTAGTTAGTTCTAAGAATATAAGAGCAGCTGTTGGAAATATGAATAACTTGTAGACTCAGTTCAACAACAGTTGATCAACTGTGCCATGACTAACAGATGTCATTCCACTGGGTAAGAGTTCATCTTGATAGCTTTTTAAAAAAAATGTAGTTGGCAGAATCAGACACCTTATTTATTTTGGCTATGGATACCACAGAATAATAAATGTTGTATACTACCCTTGCAGTTTAATCAATGAGGTCAGCAAACTTTTGCCTTATACATCTTAATTTCTATAATCTGATCACATAAACATTTTGGAATTGCAGTTAACAATGAAAACACAGATAAAGCTTTTATAAATAATTTGAAAACTAGGAGAACTTCAGGAACCAAAGAACCAGAATGGGGAAAAATAAAGAGGAATTAAATTTTAGTTGTGAAAATTAAATAGCAGTTGGACATTGCTTTCTAAGACTGCAGGAAAAGGACACTTTAATAAAATCGCCTTGTTCATTAAGCTATTTTATAGTCAATAACTACTGCATTTTCCATGATCTTTAAAATTCTGTGTATGCCTGTAATTTTAGAACAATGGAATTCAAAGGCTTCTGTCTGTACAGCCCAAGTGCAACCAGTCTCTCTTCTAAAAATGTATTTTAGCAATAATTTATATGACTAAAAGCATACCCATTTTGACCAATATGTTTAAGCAGCCAAAATATATGATCTGCATCATCAAATGAATGGTCTCCCCAAAGGAAAGGAAGATTTATTTTCTTGATGCATAATCTTTTCTTGAATGTATTGTAGTTACTGGGTGCAGATCTCCCAAGGCCATTCGTGCCATTCAGGGAGAGGAAAGGAAGCACTACCTGTCTTGGGATTTAATATATTCTTATTCAGGGGTATCTTATATCTTAACAAACCATCATCTGTCTAGGATGAAAACCATGTAGGAGAGATTTCTGTAATACTTTTCCTAGTGGTACTGCAAAAGGACTGCTTATCTGTTACCAGATGTTTATTTTTTTAAGAAAATGTATTCTCTGTCCAGATAGTTTCAGTGATTATTGTAGTCTTACAAAGATAAAAACCCAATATATTAGAAAAATAAAAAAAAAACCAATATCCTTATCTCCTGGTGAGAACAATCAGTCAATCAAATAAGCCACTTGATGGGCTCCATCTCATTCTGGGTTCCCTAGGCCTGTTGTCAAAACTAGGTCTCCAGGGCCTTGTGAAAGAGTGGCAGTGTGGAGGCTAATCTTATTATCAAGGAACATGAGGATGATGTTCCATAAGGAAGAACCCTCACAGAAAAGGCCCTTCTTCTTAGTCCCATTAGATATACCTCATTTGGAGAGGAGACCTATAACATTCCTTGCTTGCTTCCTCTGGTGGGATAGGTAGATGTGACTGGGAAAAGAAAAACCTTCAAATAACCCAGTCCCAAGCCACATCGGGCTTTCGAGGTATCAACCTTTAAACAGATATTGAGGGCTAAACCACATATTGGACCAAAGAAGCAATAATTATTGGTAATGGGTTGTGATAATATCCTTGGGGGACAAGAAGAAAAGGTACAGCCTAGACAATGGACTGATAAACAGAATCAGTCCAGAGGAAGATTGAGAGTGGAAAAAGGGTCTCAGAAGGAAACTCCCTAGTTCTCTGGACAGTAAGGGTATAGGACAAGTGTTGCAAGTTTCTGTTATTGTAACCATACAATAAATTATCACTACACATGGTTTTAGTTTCCTGTCTGGACTACCCTGAAGACCTAACTTCATTAGGACTATTACAATTTTTCTGTTTTTTTTTAGAATTATTTATATCCTCCCTTTCATTTCTGCTAAGGCAACTTGCATGTAACATCAGCAATCATTGAAATGAAAAGAACTGGAAGGGGACTGTACATAGTGCTGGAGCATAGACCATGGATATGGGTGTGTGAGAGAAGAGGAGACAGGGATACAGCTAGTCTCTTTCACTTCTTAAGATTTTAACATTTTGTTCAAATGTTAAATAGCTGCAAGCAATAGAAAAACATTTATGGCAAGTCTCCAATGAGCACAGGCAATTAGCTATTCAAGCACAGCTCAGCCTTTTCTGTCCTTTCTGCATATGATTCTAGGAAGACGGTGTTTCTGCAGAAGAAGAAGGAATTCAGCATCTGACCTCCTCTTTGAGACAAATAGCTGCTTTTCATAAGTGAGATCTTTTTTTATTCCAATAGCTCATTTCACATTTTGATGCTGTGTAACCAAGTATAGTTAGAATTATGTGCTTTGCCTACACAGTCATAGAGAAAGAACCAAGATGTAGCTAGTAGTCTGGATTCCCTCTCTCATTTACAGATCACAGACTCCCCTCTGGAATGAACAAGGATGAAAATTTTCAGTCTCCCCCCCCTTTTTGGTTTTGAATTGGAAGGATGTAAGGATGTGTGAGAAAATAAATGTTTAAGACCCATTACAACTTTTAAAATAACTTTAGTACTTTTAAATGGCTTGTTTTTTGAGAAAAAGGATCTAATAAGAGTGGCTTGAGAAGCCATTGAAGATCCATGAGATTAATGTGGAACAACCAACCTCTCAAGCCTAGCGTTTCATAAAGCAGCCTAGATTTGGGGGCATAATCCCTATGTCCAGAGGAGTACGGTGATCCAGAATCAAGTATCAAAGGCTGAAAGAAGCAATGCTCAGTGCTGCGGGGAATAATTCTTTTAAGACTAATGGGGTACTTGAGAATAGCTGAGGTGTGATTTGCTATCACTAGAGAGTTCTAGTTTCTAAGGCTAGATTGCCATTCTGTAGAAATTCAGGCTAAGGAGTGGAGGTTAAAGAAAAGCTTTTCATTAAAAGCTTTTCTTACATAAATTTGTCATATGTTCCATTTCATTGTCTGCTTGGCTTACTTTTTGACTTCAGCCTTCTGAGACATAGCATCCATTTTCTCCCTTTCAGTGCACTGGAAAACATTTTGCCCCCTCTACTTTTGGTGATCTCTTAATATGCTATCTGTGATCCTTAGACAAAGCACAAGGAGGGAGGAGAGAGTGAGCTCCCTGGTTAAAATGTTAGTGTTAGAATTAAAATTTCTTTTTAAATAATACTCAAAGAGTTTATGTGAAAACTGTAAAAGGTTTCAAATTTCAAATTTCTCTGCCCCACCCATGCATTAAATTATGACTGCTGATATTTGTTCTTTGGATAAATTTAATTTCTTGACAAAATGTCCTGTTGAGCCTCTTAATCCCTTGATGTATGCTAGATGGTCTCAACACAATGCATTAACTTACTCTAATACAAAATGTTGTTTACAAAAGTATTTTAGCAGAAGTTAAATCAAATACCTATATGTAATTGCTTGAAATGAATATATATATATTTAACAGAACACATGTAAGTACCCGCGAAAACCTAAGAAAACACACACACACACACACACACACACACACACACACACACACACACACA
>BLBF01000017.1:34793920-34833538 GCA_015471245.1 Laticauda colubrina
ACTAGTGAGGAGGTGTGTTCCAGCTTTTTTACTGCATTTTTGTGTTCATCCAGGCGGGTACTTATTCTTCTATTGGTCTGTCCAATGTATGTGGCCGGGCATGATGCACAGGGAACTTCGTATATGCCTTGTTTTTCCAGGTCAATTTTATTTTTGGGGTTTCTCAGGATGGCTGCTATTTTTTTGTCTGTTTTGAAGGCAAAACAGACTCTGATGCCTCCAACTGATGCCTCCAACTCAAACACCCCCCCACCAGGCACCCAGGTGAAACCCAGCTTGCTAATGAATAGCAGCTTGCTGATGAATAGCAGCCGTCCTTTCACACGAAGCCAAACTGCACTGAAAGCCTCCAACACAAGAACAGAGTTTTGCCAGCCAATCAAAGCCACAAAACAGGCAGAAGAAACCAGAAACACCAATCAATCAAACTCGAAGTCCAGTGAACAGAGACCCAGGCTCTTAACCAATCAGAATGGACCAGCCTCGAATTTGAAACCAAAAGCTGTGAGACACACATCCATACAGAAGCCTGAGGATGGCAGATGAGATTCTGCTGAAACGTTGCTACAACTTTAACAGAACTACAATGACGTGAGATAATACCCGAAGGAAGCTAAACAGCACATATGTATATATATATTTATGTATATGAATATATATATGTATGTATTTATATATGTATATATATATGTGTGTGTCAGTAGGAACATAATATTCAAAATGAAGTTGTTAAGACACTTTGAAAGATTTGGGCTTATGTTTTATTTCTTTCTGGATTATGTAGTGCCCATGATCTCACCAAATGGAACCTGTATGACAAGATGTATAAACTATTTGTTTCTGAGTTGGAACAGAGGCCTTTACCTGTTCAGGTAATTTTAACCAAGTATTGAATATATGTTTGAACATCTTTGTTAAATATGAACATCCCTAATTTTGCCTTTTGTTAAACTGACTTTCAGCTGAGATGAAATTAATTAATTTGGCAAAACACATTCTTAATTCAGTGATTCAGCCTGTATTATTCATGGTAATCTGTTGCAGCTAAAACATTAGATTTATCATAGTAATACAAGTTTTTGTGGGTTCTAGATAGGACATATTTAAATTGTGATCATGCTTTTGCTTGTTTGTCTCTTTTGCAGATTCTTTTGCCTTCTTTACAGTGTGCTTATTTTGCACTACTTTGGCAGCTTCCTTCAATGACAGAGTCTCGGTCTTCCAAGGTTTGGCTCATAACAATGATTAGAAATTACTTAGCAAGATTTTTTAAAACATATCTATCTGTGTTAGTCAGTTTAGAGCAGGGATGTCCAATCTGTGGCCCTGGACAACTAGTAATACAGCCTCCCAATATTATTATGTGATTTATATACATTGACTATATTATATTTATATGCTGCCCGAGACAATTCCCCTTCACTCATTGAGGCCTAGGCAAGTCAAAAGATAGGATACTCATGATTTAGAGTGATAATAATATTCAAACTCATACTTCTAATACAGGAGGTAGTTCATAGACACAGTTGTTCAGATTAGACTTTTTTATATAAAATATATTCTATTTCAATTTTTCCTTACTAATTCAATGGAATGATATTCAATGTCAGGGCCATCTTAATTTGGAGGATAACCAATTTAGGTATAAATAACCTATGAATTATTAAATCAGTGTAAGATCATGACATTTTTTGATCATATGTATAATGGCTGCAAGCTGTAGAAAGTCATGTCAAGATTGCTTTTTAATATAATTTGTATGTATTTTTAAAAAGTATATAATTTTGGGATATATATTATTAGTTTCTTTATTTATTCACTCTTACTAAACTGCTTTAGTTTGCAACATGCATGTCACAATAGGTGGGGTATCCAGTCTGTAGATGTATAGTGAAAAAAGCAAGGAAATCCCATTAAAGCCTTGCTTTATATTTGTACAATTTCTTTCATATGTCTTATGAGATTGTATCCAAAACAATTAAATATATTGCAAATGTTTGTGATATTTTAAATAAATTACATTCTTAGCATGAGCACTTTAATTTTCCAAGGAGATATGTTAAAGGGTATATAGAATTCTGTGGAAAATAACTAAAGTGGAACTTCTTGTCCAGTTTGTTCCATAACAATCTGGATTTTGTGACAGATTATTAATCATAGGATAAGAAAAAAAGCTCTTGAATATTTGTACCAATCAAAACAATGTGATTTGAAAAAAAAATTTCAGAGTATAAAGAGGGAATGACATTAATCAGGCTGCCTAATATTTCTTCCTAAGATTTCTCATAACCTACATCAGCACTTTAATTATCTGAAAAAATACGTCTCAGCTTTTTTAACCCAGTAACATTCAAAGATGAAATATTGAACAGTACAAAGGAAACTTCCAGATATTGCTTCAGTTCTCCTTTGGGAAACAAATTCAGTGTCCCATTTAGTTTTGGTTAGCACTTCCCATGTAATGATGAGATTTCATGCAGGTAAAAGTTACCATCTGGTATGATGAAAATCTCTAACAATGCCTTCCATCTGATTGATGGTGTATTTCGCATATCTGTTTCTGTTCACTTAAGTGTTCAAAAATGAGAACCTGTAGACTGAACTAATTGTTCTTAGTGAAAAGAGTACTTATTATTGTCACTGAAATAGTCAATGAACATCTTGTTGTCTTGGAAACAACTAATAACAAGAGGCATTTAAATTTAAACCTACTTGCATGGAGATAAGTTGTCTTGGGAAAATAGCTTTTTCTCCCATGGTTTTGCTAATATAAGAGGAAAAGACACCATGGTTATTTTCTGGTGTGAAAAGCAACCATACAATATACTTACTTGCCTGCATGGTTAACCATTTCAAAAATTTATCACTGAATATGAAAGGGTCATCTGGCTCTGGTAATTTCATTACAAATAAATTTAGGATCAAAACTTTCAGGAGCATTTGAGAGACTTATATTGATATTTTAGAATTTCAGTGAGGACTGGGAAATCTGAGGCTTCAAATAAGCAAGAAGGATGTTTCCTAAGTAAAGAGAAACTTTCCTACCCTAACAGTCCTCCCAGATCCCCTTGTCTTATTCCCATGGTTTCAAGAAATGTCAGGTTGAAATCTCAAGCTTGTAGGCAGCATATACTTCTAACTTAAGGAAAGCCAAATACTTCATTTGCAATAATCTTCAACAAGGTGTCTACTTTGAACTATGTTGGTCATTATCTATTGAAACAGTGCTTGGCTTTCAGCTTTGCACACCAAGAAAAGTCAAATAAAACTTGAGCCCTTTCCTAACTTCATCAGATCTAATATGGTGAAATAATAATAATAATAATAATAATAATAATAATAATAATAATAATAATAATAATAATAATAATAACAACAATAACAACAACAACAACAATAATAATAATAATAATAATAACCACAACATAAACATATTCTTCTGGTTTCTATTTTTTAAAGGAAAATATATTTCTTTTGAAGACACATTTGAGGCAATACTGCAATATTTGCACAAGCTACCTCAGCCATCATAACAGAGACTTATGTGAAAAGGTAATTGTTGTAAAAACATGGTTTCTTTTAAAATTTGTAGCATGCCCTGAATTAATGGCAGTATGGTTCAGTTCACATACCTAAAAAACAATGTCTCCACTCCTAGTTTTGGGATGTCTCAATCTATATTAAAGTCTTTAGAAAACTGGGAAGATATCCCATATCAGCTGAGTGGGCTTAGCAGAGTTGCAAGCATAGTTGGGATGGGCTATAATTTATCTTAGAATCAATATTCAACCAAATAATTCATCAGAAAAAGCAAAAGAGCAAAAGCAAAAAACTAGATAATTGGGAGATAAACTAAAAGGCATTCAAAGCTCATACCAAGATAACAAATCAAGTCATAATCCAAGAAGTCAGTCTGCAGGTCCAAGACAATTTGAGTCAGATAAGCTAGGAACATCAAGATAATGGATGGATGAATGAAAAATTCATATATCCATAATTTAAATAAGAGTACAAGTCTACCCAGGAGCACAGTAATTTCTGAATAGGCCATTATTCTCAAGGAACTTTGTGAAACTTCTAAGGAGGTCTATCCACAAAGCTGAACTGTTCTGTAATTGTTGGGCTGAACCATTAATTCATTGGCTTTTAAAGTCTTTCCTAACTTCTTGCTTTTAACTGAAAAACCACAGTGGTGGTTATGAAGTGAAGAATTGTAGGAAATATCAGTACTCTTTTAAACAGCAATATCTTTATACAATCTTCTGTGATATGTATTTCGATTAGACTTGATGTGATTATTTATGCAGATTTGTAGTATGTTGATCATAAATTCATGCAAACAATATACATTGCTTAAAACAGTGATCCTTATAATTTCAATTTCAATTTAGAATTAGTTCACTTTGCATGTTAATTGAAAAAGGAAAGCAGAATAATATTATGATAAATATTTTTAAAAGATGTGAAAGTCATTTTTGATGTTTGTACTTTTAGGCTTTTATGATACTGTGTGATCTACTGTTAATTCTAAGTCATCAGGATTCAAGCAATAATGATGCTGCTAGGTTACTGGAATACCTTCCCAGTACATCTCTTCAGACAAAAATGCTCTTATTTATTCGGCATCATGTTTTTGAAGAGGAAGTAGAAACCAAAGGTCAGCAAATATTTTTCAGTAAATGCCTTTTTCCAGTGATGCTTGCTTCTTTCACTTTGTATTCCATCATTCAGGATAAGCAGAACGAGATAGATAGTTAAAAGTAGTACTTAAAAGTTTGTGAATCCTTTTGAAATTTTTATATTTCTGCATAAATATCATCTAAAATGTGATCTGCTTGCAACACAAGTCCTAAGATTAGATGAAGAAAACTTAAAATTTAAAATGTAAACTTAAATTTAAAAAATATTAAAAACTTAAAATTAAAAAAAAAGAAAAAAAATTAGATGAAGAAAAAAAATGTGTCAAAAACATTATACTTTTTCATTTAGGGTGGTTGCAACTTCATGCAGTCACATTATTGCAATTTGTGATCTTCCAAGCCAAGTTCCAACAAGCCAGCTTCTGACAAACAAAGTCCGTTGGGGAAGACAGATTCACTTAATCACCAAGTGATTTGCTTAATCATGGTAATTTATGTAACAACCACAGTAAAATGGTTGTCAGTTCAAGCCTGATTGTGTAATGACTCACCACTTAGGGACTGAAATTCCAGTCCTAATTGTAGTAACTCAAGGGCTACTCATAATAGCAAGTGAAGAACTAACACTATGATGTCTGCAAAGAACATCTCTTATCTAAAAAGCAATCTTTTGTAGAGTCTTTTTGTGCTTTCTGAGCTTGCTTGTTCACTTACAGACATTTCATTATCTGCCTAGGTAACACCATCAGTGCACACTGATGCTATTTGCAAACAAACCATCAAGTTCAGAGAATACTAAGGAGTCTACAGTTCAACCCTCAGCTGCATATTTTCACTTCTATTGGAAATACATTTAAAGTGATATGACTGTGATGGTTTAGAGAAGTAACAAAATACTTGGATCTGTTGTTTTTTAAATATATCATTCATTATCATTTTAGAATGAAACCTAATCAAACTCCTCTCTACAGATATGACAGAAAGTGATGTGAAAGTAAAGGAAAACCAGAAGCTAGATACTTTGCATTTAAAGCGATGCCTCCTTGCAGCTTACTGCAAATTGATCATCTATAATGTTGTTGAGATAACAGCTGCTGCTGAAATCTATCAGCATTATATGAAGGTAATGGCATATTCCCCTTGATGTCTTCCAAGCACTATAAAATTAACCTCTGATTTTTTGGTAAATATGTGAATGTTGTTCCATTGCTGGATGGGTCACAATATAAAGAGATGACTATAGATTTTATGAAAGACCAATTAATGATAGCTAGAGAAATATTTATTTTATTCATGAACTTTTTTGTTGTTTCACTCTGAAGGAAATCTGCATGGAAATAAATTTTACAATTTCTGATAAAATTTATGTATTGCAACCATATCTGTGAAGTAACACATTTATATTCTATTTTAGAAAACCTTGGAATATTAAAGCCTAGAAATCTATTGCTTTTAATCAAAAAGCATGTTTCTTATATCCAGTATGAATGCTTGAAAAGGGAAACAGATAATCAGAGTTGGAAGGGACCTTATAGGTCATCTAGTCCAACCCCCTGCCCAAATAGGAGACCCTACACCATTTCTGACAGATGGCAGTCCAATCTCTTCTTGAAAGCCTCAAGTGATGGTGCTCCCACAACTTCTGAAGGCAAGCTGTCCCATTGGATGATTGTTCTCACTGTCAGAAAAGTTTCTCCTTATTTCCAGGTTAAATATCTCCTTGTTCAGTTTCCACTCATTATTACTTGCCTGGCCTACAGGTGCTTTAGAAAATAGTTTGACTCCCTCCTCTCTGTGGCAGCCCCTCAAATATTGGAAGACTTGTATCCTGTCTCCCCTGGTCCTTCTTTTCACTAGACTAGCCATGCCCAGTTCCTGTAACCGTTCTTCATATGTTTTAGTCTCCAGTCCCCTAGTCATCCTGGTTGCTCTTCTCTGTACATTTTCTAGAGTCTCAACATCTTTTTTATAATGTGGAAATGTTTTTTTGTACAATGGGTGGGGGCAGGGTGGGGGGCAAAAGGAATAAGTGACATCAGGCATGCTACAATGGTGTTATGTAAATCAGGACTCCCCAAATTCTGGGGAGTTTGCAACCAGACTGTGGAATCAGCAGGTGCCTCATTTGCAGGTACACATATGCTCCATTTGTGTGAGGGGCTGGCATGTGTGCACACTGCTTGTGCAAATGGAGCTGTGCATGGGTTGGCTGGCTGTGTGCGCAGAACCATCCCCTCTACCACCACCACTCCCCGCCAGTCCTCAAAGCTGGAAAGGTTGGGGAACTGTGATGTAAATGATGCAAGTTATATAACTGTGTCCTTGGTGTGGTGATAGCAATGATTCATAATTCATCGTGACTTCTATGGAAGACTTGTAGATCTTCAATACAATAGTATTGAGTGGAATATTTTTTAAATCTTTATGTGATCAAACACTGTCAGATTTTTCTTCTTTACTCTTCTGTGGGTTTTGTGTTGCTTTAAATATGTTTCTAAACATGTTTTATTGGCAATGGATTCTAATAAAATTAATTGAATCTGAGTTTGAGTTAAAAAATTTAGCTATGTCACAAATAGAATAAAGTTATGTGCAAAATAAGCTAAGGTTGGAAGGCTATAAATTAGGAGTAGACAATTATATACCTGCCCTCCATATGTTTTGAACTATAACTTCTAGCTCCCTAATTGTTTTCAAGGGCTGAAGAAAATTAAAATCTAGCACATCTGGGTGCAAAATGTTGGTTACTCAAACTGTAGACATGAATTTGGACATTGTTGTGTACTTTTATCTTGTCATAGAGAAGATTGTACAATATTAATAGTGTCTAGAACATTACATGCCTGAAACATTTCTACAAATGTGAGACAGCTGTTCTGGGCATATCGGAAAAGTTCCAATACTGTTCAGACCAAATGTTCTCAACAAGCAACAATCCAGTTTTGAGTTCAAAACACCTGTTTTGAAACAGCTACCCCGAGTTCAGAAAGGCCAAACACTCCTGCTAAACTGGGCACAATTTGTTTTGAGTATTTCAGATTTGAAACATTTTATTCACATCTAGTATTGCCCATTCCTAGTTGTCAATTAAATGGTAGCCTTTTTTAAAAAAAAGCTTCTAATTTCTGAGTTTATGACTGTTCCTTAGCTATGTTCTGTTTTTCCATTTGACAGGCATATAATGACTTTGGAGATATAATTAAAGAGACTTTGAGCCGGACAAGGCACTACAACAAAATTCAAAGTGCACGAACATTGATCCTCTGCTTACAGCAGGTGAGAATATTTTTCTGGACAGCTATGCTTTCTGTGAGAATAGTTCAGGAATATTATTTTGGCAATGAACCTTAGAAAATATGATGCATTTACATCTATTCCTGGTCGTCTCCAAAGGAAAGAGCTTCATTTGCAGAAGGTAGCCTGATTCATAATAGCTAATTGTAATCTTTTTTTTTTTATTAAAAAGGGGATTTAAAAAAAATATGAAAATGACTTCTCATCCTGCCTTATTATTATAGCTACCAGATCATGGAAGTCTGCTCCATGCACTTCTGGATCCCACTCTTTTAAATACGTGATTCAGAGATTATCAAATCTTGTAGTCATGTTATTTTAAAATATTGTTGGAAAATATTGTTGGAAAGAGCTAGAGAGGATGAAGGGCTCCTCCCTTGGAATGGAAGAATGAAGAGATGAGTTAGAGGACTTCTTTAGCTCTCTAACTGTATATGGGATTGCAGAGGGTTGAATGTTCCTGGATCAAAAAGACAAATTTCTTACATAAACCCTCAGGATTTGGTACAGTAAGGAGCAGGCTCCATTATAGTCATAAGTTGAGAACTTAACCTGTATCAGAGCCCCAGATAAGTTGGTTGCTATGAGAGTGTGTACCCCCAAGCTTATCTCTGGTTTACCAAGGAGCTTAGGAAACTGTAACATTTGAAAAGATGCTTGGAGTGAGGATTGCAAAAATCAAGGCATGAATGTGGCCAAGAACTGATGTGAGCTATGGTTTAAGTCTATTGTTTGGCAATAAGAGCAGCAAAGTCTCAGCTCTTCACACATATACGGTAGTGTCTATAGATTCCCAACTGCTAGGCCTATTCAGTGTTACCTGGAACCCTTGGGGGAAAGATGGATGGGATATAGTGACTGTCAGCACACCAAGTACATTTGCTAATTTCTTTGTAGATAATGTCACTTCAATTTGCTGTCACTTTGAAATCAATTTGCAGAGTCGTCAGCAATGATAAGGTCTTGTGTGATTATCTGGGATTCTTCTGATTTTGTAGAACTCAAGGAAGTGGGTAGAACTTTCTGATTTGAAGCGATTATTTCACGTCCTTACTGGCTCCTTAGGGCAACCAGATTGAATGTAAGTAGCTGTATCTGGTGGATTGTCAAGATTTCTCAGAGGAAGCAGGTGATGCCACTTTTCTCGACAGAGATTGTTGTGCATTCTCTCAACTGTATATCCAGCCATTTTTCACATGTTGTACCAAATCATTCATCCTTAGCTACAGAAGGTCTTACAGGAAACAGATATCTATGCCAAACTGAGTTCACACTCAGCCATGGGGTAGAAATTGAATTAGATGCTCTGGTAGAACACAGACATTGATGGTGAATTACCCCTCTTGTTTTTGTTAGATCTTTTGTCAGTGTTTGATACCTTTGATTATGGATACAAAATTTGGGATCTGGGGGACTATTTTACATAGATTCAGTTCTTCTATCTGAATGGATAGTTTTAGTCAGTAATTATTACTTGGGTTTGCAGTCACTCTGCAGTGGGAAGCATAAGGCTTGATGTTCTCCTTCAACATTACCTTCTTGAGTTTCGGAAGATTATGAAAAATTCTTTTTTTCTTTGTCAACAAATGCTTTGGTTTTGCTGATTGGGATCTTTTCCTTGCACTGCCTTAAGAAATCATGATATACTGACTTTCATGGATATTTTGCTCTGGTTGACTTATCCATGTGCAGATGTCACTGGATGTCAGCCAGTATTCTTATTTGGAGCCTGAAGGTAGCAGTGTAGATGCCTTGGAGAACTATTCAGAGCCTGGGAAACAAGGAAAGTATTAGAAAGGAATTCAGACTGATTTCTCTATGATTTCTTGGAGTGTAAGAGAGAAAAAAAGAAAAATGCAAGCAAAATTCTACTGCAATAGCCAATCTCAATAAAGTGTAGTTCTAATCAACTTGGAGTCCCATTCTCTTAAAAGAGGTAGAGAATCTTACCCTTGTTCATAGAAATGGTATCCAACCTTCAGGGAACCCCATTGTCTATGAAGCACTTTTGCTGTAGCTTTACTGCAACACCAACAGGTAGGTTTACAAATCACTAATCTGCAAAATGCCACGATGCAATTAACACAGCATTTAGGACCATGTTTATCTCAGCTAGCATAATAACATACAACCTAGCTGATGTTTTTGCACTCTTGTGGAGGTTTGCCAGAGAAGTTTTGGAAGAGGGCAGGATGAATTCCCGATCTTTGCATTTTGGAATGAATTTTGTGGTAATCCTGCAGAATTGCCTACAGACTGCACCAACAAGGATTTATGCTGGTTAGGTGAATCAAGAAAGCCATCGTTGATTAAAATAATCAGTACAGAATTGCAGAAGAATACAGAAGAATTACCAGTATTTTATGCCAGGATTAGATTCTCCTTAGTGGTTTCTGCAAGAAGGAAATGGGAAGCCATGAGATTTGGAAGCTCAAACAACATCAACTCTGTGTGTATGTGTTCATGTGTGTGCGAGCCCCTATAGGTTTTCTATTATTTATTAGGGATATGGGTTGGAACGATTTGGGTCTGGTTTAAATTTCAAGTAGAACTCGGTAATGAGCTAAAATATGAATTTAAGGCAAAGAACTCAGATAATTTGGAGGCACAGGCACAATTCTGAGTGTTAATAGAGGGCTGATTGGAAGAGTTGAGGGATTCAAGAAATGGCAAGGGAAGGAGTTTTCAGCCTCTTCACCCCTAGCCCTCCTCCCAATGGTCTCTTCAGAATCCTGCATTAGACAATTGCGAATGAAGGGATTCAAAGAGAATATACAGTAATGAGTCTTCCATTTGACTGAGATAACTGATTGTCACATAAATACAGTAAATATATATAGAATTCATAGAAACAAAGGAAAACATATTTGTTTGACAACTATTGACACTAACCATAGTGTCTTATTTTGCTATTTCATATCACACATTAAGATTAAACAAACAAAATAAATGGAAAAATGCTCTTTTACCAAAAACTCATAGGGCAAATATATTTTGCTGACTGTTTCTTTAAAGATCTAGTGAGAGACGTTTATGGTCTCACAGGCTGCAAAACCATTGAGATAACTGCTAGCAACATATTTTCCAAACAAGCTGCACAGAAGGTATTGCTTTAGTTTACACAGTTATCCTACTTTACTCCTTAAAATGAGCTAATATCCATGGCAGCTTCCATGTTTCAGAACATCCCTCTTCAGGCGGCTGATATATGATCTCACTGATTTCACACATGTTATCAAAATGAACTTAAGAAGTTTCATAAGCTATCCCCTGAAACGTGAGATAAGGGGAGTCTCCTGGCATTCAATAAGTTGTAAGTTCTGCTCACACAGTCAGGAGTCTGTGTTTACATATCACATAGGCAACTGGTCCAGTTTAGACTGAACTTGAAATAGTGCAGATTAAAATATGGTAAACCATCTAACCAATCTGCATGGGAAAATGGAGTATGCTTTCTCCTTTGCATTGGGATATATAGGTGGACTGATGTTCTTAGTTATATTGGTACCTTTTAATTAGGCACTTTTTCATTAACACTGCAATAACATTTATATAAAGCATCAAAATATAATAAAACTATAGAAAAGTCTTTCTTACTTGATTTAATTTGGGTCTCTAAAAGTCTTCCTGATATAATTTTTTTAAATTAAATTTAAATATAAGGTTTTAAATTAAATATAAAAATAGCTTAGTCTTTGATATGCTTGATCTCTATTGGAAAGAAATTCCATTATTGTGGGACACTTTAGGAACTGTCTCTGCATACTAGCTTTTCAATAGATTAATTTCAAATAGATTAATGCTTAGGCTTACATGCAGGCCTCATTTTTTATAGGCCCACTTGATAATTGTCATATGGTGGTATAAGTTCATAATGAAATTTACCTATATTGGCAATGTTACGTCCTTACAGCATAGATTTTTCTTTATGTGTCTGTGAACACGATTGAACACAGATGGTCCTCGTTCAGTGACCATTTGAACTTAAAACAGTGATGTAGTACTTGTGACTAGTTGTTGAAATTCCAGCCATTGCAGAGCCTCTGCAATCACATGATTACAACTATACATATTTCTAACCATTGCAGTCCTGTGGTCTACATGATCACAATTTCTGACCTTCCCTGCTGGTTTCCCACAAGTAAAGTCAATTTAAAGTCAGTGGAGAAGTTGGCAGGAAGTCAGAAATCTTAGTTCACATAAATCTAACAGATTAAAACAATAAAGGGGTATATCAGAATGAATGCATCAAATGAGCAGTACATGTTTTAGACAATTTAATTAAAGTATTTATTATACATGTAAATAATAAAATGAACTATTTCTAACTAGGAAGATAATTTGTAGTGAAAAATTGGCTGCAAGAATCCCTAATTATTTTTTGATGTTCCACCCTATCCTGGGCATATGTTTGCATGTGAAAGATGGATTTGTAACTCCAGATTTAATTTGCTACAGATTTCACTTCCAAAGCAAAATTTAGAAGAGAACAATTTTTATCAACTACATTTTATTTATATATACTATTCTGTCCTCTACCTTTTAAGGGCATGAACTAAAATTTAATCTGCAATAATGTATGCTGAAATGCAATATAGTAAATAAAAATAGAACTTTGTCAAGATTAAAAGAAAAATATACTGGTTTTTAAATTAGCAATGAAATACTTCTCAAAAAGTCTTTGTAATCAGCAGCACATAATTTGAGACAAATAATTGCTCTTTCTGATACTCATGAGAAAGAGTATTTTGTTCCAATTATAAAAATTGGAACCTTTGTTCTAAATGGGAACATTTGTTTTTTGCAGCAAATATTTCTATATGTCTTTGCATGCTAATGTTATCTTGTTCTCTTTCTTAAACTTCCTGCTTTTGATTCTGATCTGTGCGAATCACATTCTTGTTCAGCTTGGTGGAATTCTTAAAATATATAACTGGATTATTGTATAAATTGGTGTATGCTTGCCTCCTGAGCAAGGAATCTGTTGGTTCTATGCCAGGTATGTCCTCTTGGGGATTGTTTTATTGCTTATAAACCTTAAACCAATGTCTGTGATCTGCAGCTGTTTCAGAAGCATGTTGAAAGCCAAGGTGATGGAAGCAGTAGCAGCAATAGCTTGGATTCCTCCTCCACTTCCTTCAACAACATTAAAGAGCTTGCCCGACGCTTTTCTTTGACATTTGGCTGGGACCAGGTGAAAAGTCGAGAATCAGTAGCTATGATACACAAGTATGTGCCAGCTACATGTTGTCCCGTAGTCTTCTGTTTGAAATATGTCCATGTTGTAAATATCCTTTCTGTTTCCATTTCTTCCTTACTCCTGTTGAAAGGGAAGGTATTGAATTTGCCTTCCAAGGGGCAGCTGGAATGGAAGGGAAGTGCCTACCTCCTAACTTAAATTTTCTCATCATCCTCAGTGAATTCTCCAATAAGCTTCTAAAGCCTGATAAAAGACTTGTGTAAGTGTTATTTTTTATTTTATTTCCTCTGGGAAAGCAGGTTGAGTATTAATTACAGGAGCCAATATATAAAGAAGTTAGTGGAGATTGACCGAGCACAACCATAGGAAGTTGCATGGTGGCCTCCAAAAAAACATAAAACATGACAATATTCGACAGTTTTGCCCCTGAAATGCTGCTGCACTAATATGACATTTTATATTTACAATTTTGTGAAAGAGCAACTATTTAGAAATACTTAAATAATTTCATTTTAGAAATCCAGACATTGGCAAGAATGATGCATTGGCTCTTGCATTATGTGTTTTATGTAGTGGTCTAGCCAGTTTAAATCCTTCCTTAGCCATGAAAGCCATCTGGGTCACTTTGGGCCAGTCATTCACCATCAACCCAATCCACACACAAAGTTGTTGTTGTGGGGAAAATAGATGTGTTTGATATATTTTTTGCCTTGAGTTATTTGTAAAAAAAATAAATGCAAGATATAAAAAAATAAATTAACACAGGTGCCCAAATAAGAGTTATAGCTGTGTTTTATCTTTTATTTGATTTTTGTTTTCTTTTAACTGTTCAGGTTACATACATTTGTGTTTACAATGAAAAGATGAGTGCTCTGTTATTTTAGACTGACCTTTTGGTAACTCTGACAATGATAGATGAACATGTTTCAATAATGACTGTATATTTATGTATATTTATGCATGCAGAGGAGCATATGTTGATGAGCAAGTCATGAAAAATGATTCTGTATTTAATGTCTAGCTTAGAATACATAATTAAGCAATTAAATATAATGTGGAACCAGCCACAACAGAGCAAGTTTTCTTATTAATTTATATACCACTTTGTTTAAAAAGTGTGCAATGTTTACAGGGGAAAAAAAGACCATATACCTTAAAAACAGTGCTATTAAAATCCTGGAGTTAAATATCTATGGAGATTCTCAATCATCCAGGCCATGGTTGTCCCAAAGGTACTTTTCCAAAAGGCAACTGGACTTTCTTGGTTTTTTTCCTTGAAAACATTTCGCTTCTTACCCAAAAAGCTTCTTTAATGCTGATTGAGTAGTGGGGAAGTTCCTTGGATGAGAAGAGAGGTTGGAGATTTCAAAGATCCTGGAGCACCGGGGAACTACTGTTGATCTGTTGTCACATTTTGGATGAGGAGCGAGGTCGTAGGTCATCACATTTTAAGTCTAATTTAAATGTAATATCTTGAGTATTTGCATCTTTTCTGAAAGAATGTTAATTAAAATAGGGAAAAAGTAACTTAATGGTTTTTTCCCCAATCTTCACATTCAGATATAGTTATTTGCTAAGATATGTACCCGAAACAGCACTTTGTAAAGAAGATACTTGGTACTCACTGGCTTGGTACAGAACTTCTTTGTTGGCTAGTGATGATGAGAATTCTGCTCTCAGCAGCTCACAAGAGTGGCCATCTGTTAGCATTACTAGGACATCTTCTTTTAAAAGGAAATTATCTGAAGGTATGACATTTCCGAAATATGTATAAAAAGCTTGCATTTGGATCATAGGATTTATGACAGACATGTCAACATTTCTGATATACCACTTCAAGTAGGATGATTTTAGGCTTCAGTAATATCTGTATCTTTCAACTTCAATGTTCAGTGAGATATATGGCTGAGTTCCGCAAAATGTATGAATGATGAAATTATCTGTTTCAGGATCCTTGTCTAAAATCCGTCACATAGACAGAGCAAACAAGACTTCTGAGACTCACTATCCATCCTGCTTGCCTTCCTTGGGATTGAGAAACAGGAAAAGGCTAAAATCTTATGATAGTTGTCATCGAGAATATTCCCTTCTATTGGGTTCTGCAACTCCAAAGAGAAAATATAGGTAAGAAGAATTTTTGGTTTAATTCTGATAAATAGGATATGTTATCAAATCTAGTTGAGATACAGTAGTATTTTCTTTCTTCAAAATATATCCAAGATTCTGTGGTGACCTGAGACCTCCAGTTTAAACATTATTTGTTTAAATAATGTTTTAAGCCTCCAGTTTAAACATTATTTGATATTGGGGATGAATTGAAAAGATATCCACAGGTCACAGTCCAAAACATGGTTTAATATTTTGTATAATTCCATCATGGTTTTCAAACTTATAAGAACCACTACAATGCTTCCCAACTTTTCTGCTGAATAGAAAGCCATTGTTGAAATTTACAAAGCAGGTGTGATATAGGAAATTCTTCCATTCAAAAACATTCTATTTAGGAAAATCTAAATACATTAGGTTTCTTTAATTACTTTAAAAGGAGTGGAGCACATGGAGAGAAAAGATGACATTTAAATGGAGTCTTTGTTGAAGAATGTACAATGCTGTCATATTCTAAATCAGATTATTGATCCATTTACTTTAGCGTTGTCTGGAACGTCAACAGCTTTCGAATATCAGACAGAAATGATATTTTTTTTTAAAAAGACACTGCTAATATTAGAGGTGAAATTTGTGTATTACATTAAACTATTATATTGATTCCTAAATTATTATGATTAAATATTGATTTCTCAGAATCATTATTGTAAAAATTAACAAGAACCAAGTGAATGACTTCACTTGGAAGGCAAGAAACAATTTTTTTCTTTTTCTCATTTTAGTACCCCGGCTCCAGTCAAGGAAGAGAATTCGGGAGAGGCTCCACTTGAAGAAGCTGATATTGATGTTGTTGGCTCTGAGCAGGTTAAGAATGATTCTACACATATTTTAAAATATTTTTTTCTTTCACTAATAGGAAGAATATATCAATCCCTTTGAAATAATTTGCTTTAGTAATTCATTTTACATACAGTAAGTTCATTTCCATGATTCCTGTAATAGAATCTTGCCAGATATTAGCACATGTGTAAAGTGTGTAAATGGATATATTAGAGATGGTTTTGAATTATCTGGATTTAAGAGTTTCCTATTGTCTTGATCCCATCCACTCTGACATTGGAAAGGAAAGGAAAAAAGAAACGGCCATGGTTGATATATCCCATCATCTGTTATTCTTCTGCCCTAGCTGAGCATGGCTTGGGTTTAGTGCTTTTCCTGTGGCAGGGTGTCCTTTTTTCTCATTTACAGACTAATATGTTCCCTTGGAAATTTTCATAAAAGAGTAAATCTCTGGAGCTGCAGGTTTTCTCAATAAGAAAAAATTTTAGTGAGAGTAAAATGGACTGAATCTAGGGAATTTTAGTCAAAAGAAAATGTAGATTAAATATGCCATTTGGACTTCATGTAATCTAGTGAGTGCAGATTAAATAATAATTAAAATTGTTTTATAAAATAGGAGAGGTATATACATCCCAGAACAGTATCTTATCTACAGTGGATTATAGTTACTGTAAGAAGCTATGGGGAATCATAATTTAATAAATTTGTCTATTAAACATTATCTTTGTCCCTAATTGTCTTATTTTTATATTGTTTAGGATACCTAAGAGGAGGATTGCTGGAAATGCCTCTACTTTTAATGTAAATTTTAAAAAAAGCCAACCAGAAAGGTAGAATGGATTTTGAACTATTTTTGTGAGAATTATTTGGATGCTTGATTGGTAGAACTAAACATGGACTGGTAAATTTATATAAAATGGAAGCGTCTTCAGCCAGTATTTTCTATACTTTCTACGTTACCAGCTCACACACAATTTTTGTGAGCACACTTGACTTTCCATCCAAAATTTAGTTCTAGACTATCCAGAAGCTGCAGCTCAGTATTCTATGGCGAAATGGAAAAGAACTTTAAATAGGATAGAACCTGTTTTCAAGAGAGCAAGCCAGAGGATTCAAAGGAAGAGCAAAAATATAGAAATTAATGTAAATCAGAAAAAAATACAGAAACTTTGCTTCTTGTGTGCTACCTTCGGTATCACAAAATGTTCACTTTGCTAACATGTTTTTTTTTTTTTTAAAATTCAGCTGTTTGTAAAATAAAGATCTGTTCTGTCTGTCTTTTTAAAGCATTTTTTTTTCTTAAATGGGAAAAATGAAAAAGATATTGCATCATGGCACTAAGAAGGACATAGGTATGGATATCACAGTAATCTTTCCCAAATGGGTAAATTGCAATATAGAATGCAGCAATAATGTTCATGGGTAGCATTAGTGATAAAACAATCAATGTGTCTTGCATGCATATTTGTTGCTTAATTTATATTCCAGACTACAGTGGTCCTAAAAATATGCACTATTTTATTACAACACATTGTTCATAAATCATGTGAAACTATTGAGCCTACTGAGAAAAGCATCCTAAAAACCTGTCTTACACCAAGGCAGAGAGCTTGCCTATCCAAAACCCTATGCTCTGTGTGTTTCCTGTCCTAAAGCTTTGGCATGTATGCATTTCAACCCACAGTAGAGTATTCTGGGAGTTGAACTTTGCACATCTGGAAAGTTACTGAGATTGATAAACACTAGTCTCTGTTGTGGGCAACAGCTTCTCAGTATTTCAGATTAGATCCTTTCTCAGTTGTGTCTGAACTGGCCAACTAGCAAAACAGATGTTCTACCTCTTAGCTCCAACTTTTTTTTTTTTTTGGAAACATGCATGTTCTGTCAAGAAGTAATGTTTTGAGCAGTGAGAATGAGAGGAAATAAGTTTGTAATTTACCCAGGAGTGGGATTCACATTTTTTAACAACCGGTTCTGTGAGCATGGATTAGGTGGTGGGCGTGGCTTGGTGGTCATGTGACTGGGTGGACGTGGCTTGGTGGTCATGTTACTGGCTGGATGTGGCCAACTCAGTATCACTCACATCGAGGCACACATCTCCTCGCCTGGCCTCTCATGACTGTGAGGATGCTGCAACAGTTGTAAGTGTGAAAAACAGTCGTAAGTCACTTTTTTCAGTGCCATTGTAACTTTGAATGATCACTCCACACAAGCAAAGTACCAGCAAAGGAGGGGAAAAAGACTACAGAGATGTTCCTGAGACAGAAAGTCTAGTCCTGCCAAGAATGTAATAAGGGTTAACGGAGAGGCAGTCTCTGTAAGCAACACCAGAATGTTTCCTTCCTGCCTTCCTTACAGGATTAGGCCAGTAATTTCTTCTAACAACCGATTCTCCAAACTGCTTAGAATGTTAACTGGTTGACAAGCGAATAGGTGCGAATCCCACCTATGTTGTTGGCACTATTTAAGGGCAACATAAAGCTTTTAAAGTTGTTCAAAGCTTTTGTTTTTCATTATCTAACACTGCGGTTTTTCATTATTTAAAATTTATACTGTACCAACACTCTTGGGATCTACATTCCTGGAGTGTTTCTGTTTGTACATTTAACAAGAACAACAAAAAAGCCAGTAGCATCAAAATATATCATTTGTTTGACAGTAGATTTGCTGTGAGAGCTGCTCCATAAAGACAGACAGACCCATACCCGAAAAACTGCAAATCTTAATGCTTTCCTTTAGTTGATAAGCTTGGGATCCGATCCAAGCAGTATGTAGCCAAAACACTAAAAATCTGAACATCAAAGGAATCAGTTCAATCCTAAATGTTTAACATTGATCATAGTCTACATGAAGGAAATGGGTAATTATAGGCAGAATACTGCTGCCAAAAAACATCATTGTACTTTAAGAGTCATTTTGCAGGAAAAGGCAGGCTATTAATCTATTATAAAAAAAATTTTCCTGGTGTTCCCTCAGCTTTGTAATGCCATCTTGCAGCTTACCTTAAATTCTAAACGGTAATTCAGAATCATCACAAGAAAACTTAGCAATTCAAAAGTAATACTACCACCCCAAAACCTGCTCTGAAAGAAAACCCTCATATATTAGAAAAAAACTCAGCCATCCTAATATTGTGTATACTGTCAATCTTCATTAAATTGCACTAATTTGCCATAAACTTCAACTATAAAAAGATGGTTTATAGTTTCACAGCTGAACTATCTGTGCCACATAGCTTTATCAGAATCATATTTGAATTTGTGAAAATGGATATTTTAGCTTTGTTTGAGGAATATGGAATTATTGGGAGCTATAAACCCCAATTCTGGAAGGCAAACTGAAGTTCTCAATGCTATAGATCACAAAGTATGAACAGCTTGTACAGTTGCTAAGATTACATGAAAATGATTCTGGTATTCAAATTGGAAGTCACTTTCAATAACTTCTGTGATGATCTGATGCATAAAAAAAAATTGCTGAGTTACACGTATGAAAAAAACTTTATTTGAAAATACGGACATGATATTTTAAATATTTAACAGATCTGCACAGCAAACAAGGTAGCTTTTTGTTTATTGGGAAAACCTAACAGCAAGAATTTGCTTTACCATATTTCATTTCTTGTGTGAACATAAGGATAATTAAGGCACTACAAACATTATGGTTTTTTTTTTTTAAATCAGAATAGCAATATCTATCTTGCCCGATAAGCAGTCTCTCACCTCATATAGGCAAATAAAGCATCAGACTGTCCAGCTACTTTTGACACTGTTGGTAACAATATTCATGGAATGTGTCATTAGCCAACCACTGAAGAAACACACTAAATGCCCATACGAGGTTAGTGCACATCACAGATCAAGTAAAACTTGCAATTGATTCCCTTGACATGGAATATAATATCCACAAATGTTAAGTTAGCAATAAAAGCCAGTTTTTAAATTGAGTCAGTAGAACAAAATGAATGCTAAGAGGTAAAAAATTATAGCCTGTTTTCAGGCAGGATATAATTTGCTACATGTACCAGATATAATCTGCTACATGTACCAGTGTGTTATCTAGCTTATCCAGTGATGCTTTACTTGATTTCTGAACCGCAATCTCCATTCACAATCATGACACTTCTCTCTGAATCTTGACGGACTTAGTTTTATCTTGGAGACTGCAAGAGCAAGGACTTACATTATTATAGTAATCAAGAAAAAGTTTAGTATTTTGTATAAAAACAAGCCAGTACTTTTACTTCATACAAGATACAGTGTAATTCCTTAAAGAAAGTCTATAAATAATTTATTTTTTTCCTAGGCAACAATCCATTGAATAAATACATAAAAAGTGTCATTCCATACAAATGTAACCATTTAGATATTTTGAAAGTATTAATTTTGCAGCACAAGAAACTCAATTTTATTCTTTTTGGGGGGGACGGAATTCACAGATTTAGCAGACCTGCTGCAGACAGTCTTAATACTTCTACAAATACAGTTTATTCAAAATCATCTTCATAGTCATAATCATCCAAATCAACATCTGCCAAATGGGAAGGCATATCAAAAAAAGGTCTTTTCTCCATTTGATATTTTAATATGTTGGTCTTTTGATGATCACCAGGAATAAGCTCGGCTTCATAACTAAAAAGAAAAATAAATGGGAACAAATTTCAGACAGTTCTCGAATTACAGGTACAATTGGGACCAAAATTAACGTCACATGTTATGGTGATTGTAAGTAGAATGGAACCTTACAATAATCTTATAGCAGTCATTAAATGTATCATTCTGGTTGTTTAGCAAATCAGATGGCTGTTAAGCGAATCCAGTTTCCACAATGGGCTGCTTCCCCTCCCACTGACCAAAAAAATCCCAAGTTGTCATCATATAACGATACAATGCTGAAACAATGCATAAATGTTAGGTGGTAACCAAGTGCCCAAACTCTGATCCTGTGACCATGGGAGAGGGTGTGAACGACAGTCCTAAGTGTGAGAATAGGCTGTAAGACATTCTTTCCAGGGCTGTCATAATGTTACACCTCTGTTAATTAAATGGTTGCCAAGGACTTCCTGTATACACATTTGTAAAAGTAATTTGTGTATTTATTACATCATATTCTATAATCTGAATAACGAGGCGGAAACAGGCAAATCTTACTCTGTACTATTACCTAAAAGAATTTTAATGAATTAAGGGTTGGATAGTGCTTTGGATTCAAGTGGAAAAATGTGTGTTGGAGTGTGCAGTGTGCACGTTTAATATTTTTTGACAGCTGCTTAAACCAAATGATTTTTCCCAGGGTTGAACTGCAGTTGTGGAGGCAGCTGTGGGAGTCCATCAAAAGACATAGCTGCTTTAAAGGATTGCCAACAGGTGTTGCATGAGTGCCCTTGCATGCTTTGAAGCATCTTTTTGAAGCCTTTAAATAGCAAGTACTGCACACCCTAATATGCATGTTTATGTTATAGCGGGGAAAGTAAATATAGATAGGAATTTACTTTACTTTGGAAGTGTATGTCCACTTATTCAGAAGTAGGCTACACTATTCAGGGGAGGGGGAAGTTCCTGCCCTCTCAGTTAAATCCACGTATGGGAAGCACTTGCAATTTATAGACTTAATCCGAGATGAAATTGAGTGTGTGACCTCAGGTAACATATCCCTATTCCTTATTGTATGTGATCACTTTGTATGGGTAAAAATTGTCCACTTTTTGCACTTACTGGAGGCAACTGGTTACCATCTGTCGGACTGAAAGTAGTAAATAAAATCTGCTGACAGAAAGTAAAAGCAATAAATTAAATCTGATGACAAAATTGCTTCTGTCGGTGAAAGAGGAGAAGGAGATGAAGCATCCCTTCTCCTATGTATCTTGAGAATTGTTCCTGGAGCCTGTTGTAACACAGAAAGGGCAGGAGATTGAGAGCTCTAGCCAGTTCCTAGATATTGGATTTCTCTAACAATCTTTTCCGTCAGGATGGTTTGTCAAATTATTTAATAATTTTTAATGAGTCAATCAACAAATCACTAGTATCCCCAGTAACACAAGCTTTATCTTGAAAGGCTTGAAGTTATTAACTCCTCTACGTAAGGAGTGTCAAACTTGTGTCGTCATGGTGTTGTCACATGACATATCGGGACTTTCTTCCCCTTTGCTAAACTGGGCGGGGGCGGGGCCATCATGTGACAGATCTGGCCTGCAGCCCGTGAGTTTGAGTTGTTAAAAAAAACAAGTCAAAATATATGACCTGTCAAAATAGTTAGGCATGGCTTTTAAAGAACCTTCAGACACACAGATTTTGCTCATAAATTAAGGCTGTTGTCCTTCCTAGAGAAAAAAAAATCATAATGACAGATTAGCTACTAAGCAATTTATCTGCACGTATGTATATCCAACTCCCAAGAAGTCAGTGTCATTAAAAAAACACTGAGTAATATTAGAGTGTATCTGCACCATCCTACTGCCTAGAATGTATCCCAGAGAAGTTGAAGGTATTTTCAGTGATTTCTTTTGTTCAAGGAAGTATCCTTAAATATGTATTTAAATATTTTTGTCATAATAAAACCAGTCTCTTTTCCTACAAAATGCAGCACCAATATTAGGTAACTCTGCTTATGTTGGAATAGCAATGATGCTTTAATAAAAAGACCAATTTGGCATTCCTTTATAGAAAGGATGCTGCTACTTATGTCTTCATTTCAGTCTCAGCAAAACTATTTAATAGCTTATGCAATCAGAATCCCAAAAGGAGGAGGACAGCTGGTCCTGATGATTCTCCCTAGAAAGATTAATCCCCATGAAACATAGCTCAAAGGGGCTCTTGTGTTAAGAAGAAATAAGACAGTAACAGCTATTTAAGTGAGGGCACAAGCAAACCAATTCCAGCAACATTCTCTATTCACTTCTACCTTTAATGAACTCTAGACTGTAGTAGAAATAATTGACAATACTATTTTATAAAAGTATAATTAGCATTTGTTTGGCAGCAAGGCATTTTGGCAGAAAACACAAAAACCAATAAACGATGACCAACAATGACTCAGAAAAATATTGTGCTACTGCATTCAAGACACCACTTTCTTAGTTCCAAAAGTATTGGATCATTTAACTTTTATGTATTTAATTTAGAGGGATAACAATGTAAACTCTTTGGTGATGATAAATCTGATGATATTACCTTGTTTGGCAATGAAATGTTTGTAAGAAAACAATCAAGCTCAGAGGACCCCACAGTTTAACCTTGATCTACAAATATTATCTTCTAACAATAATGGTGTAAATGCTACTTTACCAATCATTCCATTGGTCACTGGCTGCTTCTTCAGCTACTAGGACATCATACTCCTCAGCAGCATATTTTTCCCAATCAGACATGTCTTGATTTTCATTTTCAGTACCCTAAAATATTATCACAAGGCATTTAACACAAAATTGATAAAACACTGAGACTGACTTTATAGGCAAAAAATTTTTTGGCACCAATTGTCCTTACCCTCAGCACAGAAAACTGATCCTTCTGCTCATGGTCTAAATATTTCTCAATATTAAAGAAAGTGTCAAAGAAAACGTTTGCCATCCTACATCTCTTTAAATCATGAAGTGTTATTTTTCCTGGAAACAGAAAAAATATGAAATGTTTTAGATTGTGGTGCATATCTCATGTGAAATTTAAGATTTAAATGCTTGTTTTTTAATTAATACTTGAGCAGGTACAATTAATGACAGATTAGGATTGCCTAAAATTGTAAATCCCTCAGGATGACTTTAACGGGTCTAGTTTTAGAATTTCATCAGCTGTTAATCAAAACAATAATTTTACAACTTCTTACCAAGAGTAGCCATATTTATTCTCAAGATAAAAGTGAAAATCTTAACACAATCAGCAAGTTTTTGGCTGATTGTAATTCATGCATAACTCAATTTTCAGACTGAATGAAAGTTAAAACAGAAAGTTAGATGAACAGATGGCTTTTTTACCTGCCAAATGCAATAAACAAAACTTGGCTTTACAAGAACATTTGAAGCCAAACACTGAATGGTTGTATTAACCTGGTTAACAAAGATACTACAAAGATCCATCACCTTCATTTTCTGGCTTCACAAGATCCAGCATCTGGCAGAGGCAGTCTTCAAATGGCAGAGGTTCAATGGCCATATTATCCAGTTTTTGACACTGTTCTTCATAAAAATATTGTAGTTCATACATGGACAGTATGCCATCACCATCAAGATCCATACACCGAAACCAATATTCAATGCTGAAATGAATCATTCAACAATTTAGCAATCCATTTTATGTTCATTTTTATGTTGTGTTCTGAGGAGCAACACAAAACCCATTGTGAATAATTAATTCAAGACATCTATATCGCCAGACTTTTAGACTAGCAATACCAAAATATAAAATCCTTAGAAATTTCTTACATGGGTCCATTTTTCCTGGATGCCCTTTTGTTCCACGTTTTGGTTATTTTGGGCACTATGCTCTACCTCTGTGCTTATATATGAACTTTTTCTCTGAATATACAAGAAGCATTTCTCCTACCTCGCCCTCCTAGATTCCTGTAAAATGAAATAAAACTCAAAAGAATGCTTGATTCCACAGATCTGATATGCTCCCTCTTGCTCTTTTTCTTCAATGGCTGGGTAATTAGTATTTTTGTGCAAGGCTAGTTCCTGACTAGTCCTTCCAGTTTTCTTGGCATGGTTTGTTCGGAAGTGGTTTGCCATTGCCTATTTCCTAGGATTGAGACAGAGCAACTGGTTCAAGATCACTCAGGTGGTAGAACTAGAACTCGTGGTCTCTCGGTTTCTAGCCTGATGAAGCAATGGCAATTTGGATCAGGACTGTCATCACTAAGTAATACAGTCATAAAGTGGGATGACACATCACTGCATTGCTTAGCAATGTCAATCACGGCAGTCCTGATTGTTGTTGTAAAAATTAAATGGGGAGTCCCTTGTAGGAAATGTGATGCTAAGGGAGAGGCCCAATGCAGGCCAGGTACAGGGAGGCCAGAGAGGGATGGTATGGCGCTGTGAGCACAGACTAAAGGGACTTACTGGACTGACTTTTAACCTTCCCTTCTGGCTTCACCATTGATTGTAGGAGACCAACAGAGAAAATTGCAAATGATGATCATTTGACTGTGAGGGTGATACAATGGCTGGAACCTCAAGGGCAACTTGTTCAGCACTGTTGCAACTTTGAATGGTTACTGAAGTAGTCAGTAAGAGAGGACCCTGTACCAAACTGGCTTTCTATAAACTATGTTTCAGTTATAATGAATATATTATGACAGTATTCTGATGACTTAACTTTGACAACATCATAACATAATCTCATGAAGAGCATTTTTTCTTACCTAGTGGCAGTCCTTTTGTCTTCTTCTGATATCAAAAACCACACGAAATCCGCATAACTGATTTTTCCTTCTCTCTGTGCCTTCTTGCCCCTTTGAAATTAATATTTAAAAAGGGGGAAGAGATAATATGTGGTTATATATACGGCACCTAAACTTTAGAGTTTCAAATAGCTTCCGCACTTTTCAAATTTACTAGAATACAGAGTTCTCTCAGCGTGTATGTATATGTGTGTGTACATATACAAACTATATGTATGTACATATATGTATGTATGTGTGTACAAACTACCCTTTGTGTATCATCATGAGCCATTTTTGGCCACATATTTCCAATTAAATGGGCCTCACTTTCCATATTCAGAAAGAGATTAAGACATTTTGATTTGGATTAAAAATACGGGAATCAATTTTACTAGTTTTATATTTGACTACAAGTTGCCTTGACTGTTCTATGGACAGACAGAAAGACAGTATAAAATGGGCATAAATACATAATATTGTGTAAAGTAAGGTTTTGGTAAGGTTTCACATGTTCCTCTGATATTCTACTAGGAAAATATTTTTCATTAAAATGTTCTAATTCTTATCACTGCAAAATATGGATAAAATGACATGAGAAGCTGTCTCCTTCTGTCAAAATTGCCATCATATGACACAACTGAAAAGCCAAAGCTTGGACTGAGATTTCAACGCTAATGATATCAGATTGCAAGCAGGAACTTGCATTGCTCAATTACAGCATATACACAACTCTACATAATTGGTGGCGAAGGAGTAATTTAATCAGGGCATGTAGTAAACAACATTTCACTTCCATATATTTTACACATAAACAATGCTAAAAAAATAATTTAAAATATCTATTTTACACTAGTATAACTAGTGGTTTTTGTGGTGGACTTCATAAAATGTTTTTGTTAGTTAACATGAGAACTGAAATTATTTATTTATATTTATTTGCATTGTTTACACTAAAATGACTTTTTATCATTGAACACTTTGCCACATAATTTACATGCTAGGAAATATATACTGTACAGTTTTTAAAAACATACCTTGTTACAGCTCCAGAGAAAATCCTCTCTATCATCCGATTAGATATAGCTGTAAAAAATGGAAAATAGTAACATTCAATTTGGTTATGTCTGAAGTTATTCCTTTATATTTTTTAAATTGTGTGAATCCCTCCATTTTAAACAGCATCAGCAATTACTCAGGAAAAAAAATATATTATTTTTTCTTATTCAACAAGGATAGCGATAAGGATGTATTTTGCTGTGCCCATTAGCAAATCTGAATTTTAAAATACATCTTGCTTTTCTGCTACAGTACATGAAACTAACCACACACTAACTTCCTGCTTCTACTGAATTTATAATCAGGAAGTATTGCCTTACTCTTGGCATTAAGCACTGAAAAGATCACCTTGAAGAAAAATCAAGACAAAGCTTATTGCAATGCTCATCCCCCAAATAAGCCCCTTTTCAATAACCTCTCCTCTCCTCAAATCCCAATGGTATGCGGCCTTTATCCCCATTGTGGAAAGAAAGACAGTATACATATAACATGTAGGTGTCACGTGCATATATATAGCATGTTGGCTCAGCTGGTCCTTTCCCATTTGAAGGATTCTTCGCTAGGATTTGAAGGATTTTGTGTATAATCCAAATGGCAAATTCTATTAATATTTGCAAATTACAAACACTAACATAGGCGGAGTTTACAACAGAAGAATGAAAACCCAACAATGTGAAAGAAACTGCACTTTTCCCCAGTCACTAGTACATTGGCCATTCCTGCTAAATAAGCTATTTCAGCCTCTAGTGTTAGCTAGTCTGAAGGTTTAACTGTATAGACATCATAATAACAAAAAACGGAAAAAGCCTTTTTCTTTATAGCTCCTCAATGGTTTTCTGGGCAAGTGTTTAAACTAACCATTTAATACTAGAAAAATGGCTTTAATACTAGAAAAATGGCTACCACACTACCGATAACTTTTTGAGAAGCAGAATTTGAAAGGACAAAGCTTAATCTTTGGACCTTCTTAAGAAGAAAAATACCAGCATTTATTTTAATTCATTTTTAAGCATTGTTGCTCTCAAAGAGACTTCTGGTTTGCCCTATCAGTGTTGGTGGGAGTGATCTTGGTGGCTCCGTCATTAGGTTGCTGTTTACTGTTACCTTGTTTGTCTGTGTTACCATAGTAGTTCCTTGATTGGATTATTATTTATTTCTTGATTGTTGGTCTGGTGTTAATTTGGGTTTTAATTTCTCTACATCTGGGTATTGACTGCTGGTGAGTAAATGTTTAGGTCTTTTTTGTTTCCTTTTTGGCTTTTTGATTGTTTTTTTTTGAATCATATGTAGATGTGGTTTATCTCTATGTGCCTGTTAATGACTGATTTATCAGAGTGTCCAGACTTCTAGGAATTCTCTAGTATTTTTAAACTTGGCTTGGGATGCTCACACTTTTCCAGCTGAAACTACAGTTAAGTCTCTCTACTTGTTGTGAAATTAAGGAATTTTCATAATTAATTGATCTTAGTTCCCTTAGTGTAATAATGTGCAACAGTACTTAATAAATTTTAGATTTTAATTTCTACTTTCTACGTTTTAGAATACTGCCATCTTCCTGAAAAGCAGAAAATAAAAGCAGAAAATAAACTACCAAAACTGAGACTAATTCTCAACACTAAGAACATCAGAAATGTAATTGTGTTCTGACATCTCAGCTATTTGTCTTTATATATTTTGAGAAATGTTTATTCGTTCTGAATTTTAATTTTTAAAATTTTTAAAATTGCTTTATAGTTTTAGAATTGTAAGCAACCCAGGGTCATTTGGTTGAGTTGAAAGGCTGCAGAAATTGAATAAATAAATAAAATATGCATATCATCCATCAATTTTATTTTGAACTAAATTAATATCATATCATACCATGGTCGTTATGTCGAGCTAAATCCTTTTGGTCAATGTAAAGATCGTGGTCTGTATCTAGCTCCCAAAATTTACAATAAATTACATAAAAATGTTCATAAGAGAAGTATTCTGTCAGCTGGTTAATATCTACTTCCTCTTCTAACAATGCCACATTCTATTGAGAGAGAAAAACATTGAGAAAATTAAGGCATTAAACTCATTGATTGGGATAGGTTATATACAGGTTGAAGATATTTCCAATATCTTCACCTCATTGTGAATTTACTGCAGATCCCAAAAATTTAATACCAGGCAATTTATAATAACTAGTTTACATACATATCAACAACTGATGCATCAAAATAATCAATCAAAATAATATACTCACTCAACATATGACCGAGGATGGTATAGACAAGTAAAAGAGACTAATAACAAGCAAAAGAATCAAATATAATAATGCACACTGTGGTCAGAGCAACTCAAACAACAGAAACCATAAATCAAGATGGACTCATAAAACCTCAAGACAGGTCTTCAAAGTCTTTCAGGAGATAGGCAGCATCAGAACCATCATGGGGAACACTGTTGAGTGGAGAAGGTGACAAATAGTGGCAAATAAGCCACATCTCTTGGATCCCAACAGATGGCATTGCTTAAGGGACAGGACCCAAAGCATGTGAAACCTATCAGATGGACAGAGAAAACTAGACAAATAACCAGGCCCTCTCCTATTAAGGGTCTTATGATTGATGACCATCTATCTCAATTAACTTGGAAGCTTACTGGCAATCTGTGCAGTATTATACTGTCATACAGAGATTGCCCATAACAACCCATGATGTACCCTCACCACCTACAGTTTCAGAGTGATCTACAAAGACAGCTTTATGTAGTGCACACTGCAGTAATTCAGAGTCATGAGTGACCATGAGTGGTCATGGTTCTGATTTAATAATGGGACATTTGGCAATGCAAGGAGATCTGTACAAAGGTCCTTCAAATCACAACAGCACCTGTCCTTTAAACACAAGCTGTCAATCTAGGAGGACCCTCATATTGTGCACTAAGTTTGTGTGGACAGTGTGACACTACCCAGAAATAAGGATGGTCAATTACTGCTATTTATTATTTTGGTTTTACTTGTTTAAAGCCTATGCTGCACAGAGTTGCAATTGTTAGATGGGTATCCATATAAATCAGTGGAATGAATGAATAAATGCATCCCCAGATCCAGGCAGCTCCCAAATCCACAGCCATTAATCTTGCTAGAATTGGTCTGGTTTTTTGGGTTTTTTTGCCTGCAGATTCCACAGCTTCCCAGAGACAAAACTACAGTGGCATAATTTGGCTGTCCAAGAGTTGAGATATATACTTATCGGTGATCTCACCAAGTGTCTTCATATAGAAGTTTAGACAGAAGTAGGGAGAAATCAGGTCTAAGGCCCTCTGTAAAGTAAAATCAAGGGCTACTTTTTACTCCACCAATGGGCCCCAGAGGAAAGTACCATGCAACAATGAGGCCCCTACTTCAAATCCCCTGAACCATTGCAGAAAGATAATCAATAGCACTAAAGGTCATGGATCAATCAAGGCAGAGTAGGATAAATGCTTCACCACCTTTCCTGTTCTATCCTAAGACATTCACAAGTGCAATCAATGTCTTCTTGGTTCTGTGCCAAGACATGAAATTGATTGTATACCACTCTGATAATCCTGACTGGAAAGGATCCAACTGCTTTTATTTCCTCCAAAACCATATAAAGCTGCAGCTTGACTACTTTCTCAACAATATTCCCCAGGCAGGAAATGCTGGACCTGGTCAGAAATCTTATGACATTGTTGGGATCAGTAATACTTTCCCAAGGAACGTGCAGACCAGCTCCCCCTTAAGTGAAGGGAGAATCAAGCCTTCACTAAAGAATGAATTGATCTCTGCTTGTACTCAGTCACACATCACTTCCTAGGATGCCTTAACCAACCAGCACCAAAACTTGAGATAAATTTTATACTGATGAAAATATGTATAGAAACTTTTTAAGTTATTGTTACTGAATTTACAAAAGTATGGCAGAAGGTAATGTTGGTTTCCATTAAGCCAAGTTAAGATCAAGTAAAGCCATCAGAAATGTAAAATTTCCTAAGTTCATTTCTGAACAGAAATAAACTATAAAGAATTTTTATGGTCCACCTGAACAGTTAATCAGTAAAATTTATTTTATTACAAAACTGCATACCATACCTGTAAAAAGTTGCTTTTTCTGAGTTCATTACAAGTGATTCTTCCTGACCATGACCTGTTTACTGTATAAAATATCCTTTGTATTACCTACAAGTAAATATAGGATGTGACTATTATATCTATCATAGACATTACTATCTAAGTGCTTAAATATTCCAGTAATTTGCCAGTTTATTCATACATATTTTTGGGTACATATATTTAGAATTTATCAGTTAGGAGGACTACTGTATATACTCGCATATAAGCCGATCTCGCATATAAGCCGACCCTTAAAAAACTGCCCCAAAATGAGGAATTTTGCAAAAACTCACATATAAACCGACCCCCAAATCTTTTAACATCAGGCATGGGAATATTTTAATGAATTTTACTCCTACAAATGCAAAGAAACTGGACACAAAGTTGTATGTGACGATCGCAAACACGAAACCAGTCACGTGAATGACTAACCAATCAGAGCGTGTTATGATTCGGAGGTAGAAAAAGCAAAATGGAAGCTCCCAGAGTAAAAAAAATGTGCTGTAGGTATGTATGACTGAATGGTAATATCGATGATATTGCGTGATCTGAGAAGTGGCGTCATGTCATCATGTCGTTTGTGTGAGATAAGAGTTATGCGCGTATAAGCCGACCCCCAAATTTGAAAAAAAAATAATTGCGTTTTAAAGTCGGCTTATATGCGAGTATATACGGTAAATCAATTCAGAGTATTAATATTTGTATCTTTTTCCAGATTATATCCTTTCCATCTGGAATCAAATAAAACATAATTACTGACTCCTTTATATAAATTATTCCAAACTATTTAAAATAGTAGCATCTATCAAACTATGGCCATACTTGAAAATGTAAGACTAAACGTCTGATGAACTTTTAAGGGAACTGGGCTTGTTTGGCTTAATGAAGAGAAAGATTAGGGGTTACATGATGCCCATTTATGGTAACTGGGGCTGTCACAGGGAGGTGACAGTTGACTTATTCTCCAAAGCAACTGAACGCAGGGCAAGAAGCAATGGGTGGAAGCTTCTTAAAAAAGAGATCCAATCTGGAACTAAGAACAAATTTCCTAACTATAAGAATAATTAATTAATGGAATAGCTTTTCTCCTCAATAGATCAATAGCTACTGCATCTAGATGGTCCACATGAAAAATATTTTCCATACAGAAGTCACTTACCGTTGTAATGTACCGAGAATGAAATTCTGATGCTTCTTTTAAGAAGACTAGACTAGGATGACTATTGACCACATCCTAAGTATGAAGGATGAAAGAGGCATCAGTTCAGAATTTTATGAAATACTACTTAATGAAACAATTTAATTCTGCCAAATCATCATGCCATATAGGGGGTACAGTTATAACATCATCAGCAAAATATTCAAATTGTTTCAAGATAATATAGCTATTAAGTTTCAGTTTTAAATAAAAATATTAAAATGCATGAAAAATTCAGTTCCTTTAGAAAAAGAATTCAGTATCATGAGATAAAAAATGCAAAGAAATGAATCAGGAACATATTAGGATTGGAAGATCGAATGGAAAAAGAAGGGCAAATCTATAATTTAGCTTAGGAATCAAAAGGCACTGAGAAGAGTCAGAAAGCAGTTCAAAGCAGGGGTCCTTAAACCCTGGTCCATGGCCTGGACCCATTTGGAACTGGGTCGCAGAAATGGTGGATGAAAGCTCTCATATATGAAGCTGCATTTGTGAAAGCAGAGCGCATGCACAAAACTCTCCCCCTCCCGCCTCCATCACCTCCGCCTATCTGCTGAGCCAGAAAGATTACAGAACAGAATTCTATTGTTTTCATATTTCTCTTGTAACTAATGAGTTTCTATCCATTAGCTGGCATGTCAAGGACTTGGTAGATTAAATGTAGCCATTTCTGACTTCTTACATAATAATGAAACATCACTGAGTCAACTAAGGGTTCTGGGAAAATGGGTGATTGGGTGTGTATTTCTGTGGTAATAATGAAAAAAAAATGAATTTACTTGTAAAAATGGAATGAAGTCTTCTTGTACCAGATAATTATATCCAGGACTCTTTAGAAGGTGAACAAACTTGGCTGCAGCATCATGACAGGTCTGTAATATTCTGCAAAGCATAATTTGTCTAATTTATGCAGGTATAGAAAATTTATATATCTTATTTTTTCAATCTTAAGATATATTCACAAGTATGAATAACATTTGTGTTGGGCCACATGGAACATCAATTCCTTTGAAATAAATAAGGTATGTGGCCCTTTTTAAACAAACACTATGAAAAGTTTGGAAGAAGAAAGATGACTGGATGGATGTCTCTTTTCAAATTGGCCTTACAAAGTTATTGCAGACTAATGGCTTCCCTTTTCCAACTTCTGTTTTCATATATAATGATCAACCATATATAACATAGAATTCAGCACTGAGATGAAAAAAGAAAAAACTCATATGTATTTCCACGATGGCAAAAGGTAATGCCTTCTTCATTATCTGAATTTATATACAATTATCTGACTGTGCTATATTAAATTGTCAGTGTGCATTATATATAAAATGTGCAGTCTTGATCCTGCACCACCAAGAATACAGGCATGGGTTCTTTGAAAGTAAAAGTCCATTGAAGAGAGGAAAAAACCCTAAAAGGGTAAGTCAAATTATCTTGTCACTTCACATTTCAAAGATAATTCACCTTATGTTTCTATTCATTCTCTCTGAAAATTGCTCTTACCCCACTTCAAAATTAAGCAAGTTTAAAGAAGAACAAATGTTCAGCCTAGGGGCCAGCAGAATCCTCAACCTCAAATTCTTTCAACTGTCCTGTACTGTCATCATAGAGTTTAGGAACACGACACATTTAAAGTTAAGTAAGTTAAATTCAGCAATGTCTCTCCCTTCCCAACTTCCATCATCTATCATTCATTTTGTCTTTTTAAAAAAATCTTTCAAAACAATTTAAAGAATCAATTCCAACAGAACTTCGTCAGATCCAAAATAGGTCTTAATCTTAGGAAGGGGACGGATGAAAATGTTAAAAACTATTTCTCAACTGTCTTTTTCATAAAAAATAATAACCAGATTTTCCTTAAAAAAACTCTCCAAGTAATATTTAAAACAAGTTAAGTAACCTTACAGGAAATGCATACTTACTTTCGCCACATAGCAACAAACTTATGAACTGATACAAATCCTGTGCGTTCTCCTCCAGCAC
Source organism: Laticauda colubrina (assembly GCA_015471245.1). Taxonomy (NCBI): domain Eukaryota; kingdom Metazoa; phylum Chordata; class Lepidosauria; order Squamata; family Elapidae; genus Laticauda; species Laticauda colubrina. The sequence goes on from BLBF01000017.1 coordinate 34,827,718, forward strand.
AGTAAAATAATGGACCTTTCCAGTAAAGGGGGCAATCACAGGCCTAGAATTAAGAGGTATCATTAAAAAGTAACAACTGACATTTATCTTGCAGACTTTAAGTCCTATTAAGTATGGCAAGAATTTCGTAAATGCTGGGAAATGAAATGATGATTCTAATTTCTCCTTATTTTAATATTCACATCATATTTCTCCAAGCAAACCAGCATGCTCAGAAAATGTTGAATGATTTAAAAAATTGTCCTGAGAACCAATGAGAAGTGCACCATGACTGAACAAAAGTGCACAAAAATACCACGCACAATACAAATGTCAGGTTCTTTTCCTTCCCAAAGCTCGGCAGATGATACATTATAAAGACTAATGGTTTGGATTCTAACTTGGTCTTATTTGTTTTACAGTGGCCTAGTGGTTAAGGAAACTGAAGATCGTGAGTTCTAATTCTGCCTTAGGCATGAACGCTGGCTGAGTGACTTTGGGACAATCACTCTCAGATCAATTCATCTCACAGAATTGTTTTTATTGTTGTGGGGAAAATAGGAAGAGGAAGGTGTTTTGGATGTTTGTCACCATGAATTATTTGTAAAAAGAATAAAGGCAGGATACAAATAAACAGATAAATAATTCAGAATCATTTTTCATGTTTCTATATTTCACATCCCCGCAAGAAGTACAGAAAAATGTCAAAACTTCTACATTTTTGCATAACTGAGATTTAAAATAATGAAATCAAAAAGATTTCAAAGTCAGTTTTTTGGTGCCTATTGAAGAGCATTAACTCTAAGTATCTGCTCTATGCAAACAGAGCTGCTCCGTTCTAAAATGTATTTGTTCGATAATACATGGGGAGGGGAGAAGGAGTGTCATGTATAAACTACCTCCCCCAAAAGAAAAATGGCTCATTTTTTTAGTAATATTAATATAAAAGCATTGGTTTATTATTTTATATTATATTCCTTTTGATTTGATTTGGTTGAGTTCAGTAGTCTTATTCTCTACCAGAAAAAGCAAAATGAAATAAAATTAAGTTGGCTATGCTGCAATGTATGAAATGTGTTAAGTAACTGTTATATAAAACCAAATAGGTCTGAATTAGACAACATTTCAATGCAAATAAGGTTCTTAATTGTCCTTTTGTGTCTTGTAGGCAAAAAAAGAAAACATCTCACCACTTACCTTTGCCACTTTGCCCATATCTTCTAATGTAGCTCGCTCATTGGGAAACTGGGAGAAAGTCCTGTCTATCTTTGCAATAATAGCATCAATATTGACTTTTTCTTTTGGATAACCTTGAGGAAAATAAAATGTTGGAATGGTTTGGCTCAGAGATGGTGTTAAAGATTCCTCTTTCTTTGACTGAACCTGGAGTAAAAGGAAAGTAACACTTTAAAAAGAGGATTTTCAGCAATTGCACAATATTATTATTTTTAAATCCTCCAAATATACAAAAACTAAATACAAATGGAGATTAAATTGGTCTCAATGGGATTTCTCATTAGAGAGATGAATTGGATTGGGCTGTAATATTCAAACATTATACATGCATTAAGCTTAAATCTGAGGAAAAAATGGAAAATGAAGGTGTTTTTTCCTAATACAAAAGCTTTATTTTGCTCTGCAACCACTTGGCTTAGTTTTAGAAACACATTTCTAACAAATATTTGCACTTTTTAAAAAGGTTATCTATTACTGGAAACAACATTACCCATCAAGTCGCAAGCAAATAATAAATAGCTCAGCTAGAAGTGACTACTCTAATTTACACTTTGATATATCCCTATCTTCCCTGAGAGCATACACTTTCCCCCCCAAAGTCAGATGGGGAAAACAAGGGGTGGGAAAAGACATCTGCCTCCTTGGAGATGCATGTGGCTGCTTTAAAATTAATCTCCATTTAAAGAGAGGAAAAAAATCCTTTCCACAATAGCTGTGATATTCCACTACTCAGAATTTAAAAGTAGAAGTGACAATCTTGGAAAATAAATTAATTAAATTGTGAAGGGAGACTGCCTTTACAGTCGTACTATTTTCTGGAATTATTACTCTGCACAGTTAATGATAAAAGATGTAATAACTCAAACCTGTAACCTCTGATCGGTTCCTTGATACAAAATGAAAAAATTACCAAGGAACAAATCAAAATGCACCAGTACGATTCACCAATGAAAATTTAATTAGGTTATGAAAAAATGTTAAAAGGAAAACATGTTTAATGTTCCTAGAGGTGGAAAAGTGTCTGTGAGGAATTAAAGGATGAACTTTCCCATTTGGTCCAGAAGCGTAGGCAAGCTTCACAAAAGGCCCCATCTCCATGAGAAGCAAAAAGGGTATGGCTAGGCCTTTTTCATAATAACCATTCAGGGGCCACCTACTCATCAAAAGGCTTCTACCCTTTTGACTTTTCATAATGCATTTAAAACCTTTTAATTTCAATGGGGTTTCCTCATTCCCAAATGAGGAACTGTAGGCAATGGTCTATCTCAGTGATGCGGCATGCAGAGCCATCTCTCAGGGCACGCCAGCCATTACCCGTTCTTCTTTTGGGCTCTGATGCTGATCTTAGGGCTCATGGGAGAACCGGAAACTGGAAAAGCAGCTCCCCAGTGCGCATGTGTGTGTCAGGAAGCTGGGCTTCCAGTGAGTGCTGGCTAGCTGGTATTCGCATGTGCATGCATGCCAGAAACTGGAAGATCAGGTGGCCTTGCATGCATGCGCACAGGAGAGGTACTCTTCCAGTTTCCAATGCTACCCTGCATGTGTGCTCCTGTTTCGTCACTTGGTGCAGAAAAAAATTCACCAGGAAGCTGCTTTTTCGGTTTCTGGCACTCCTGCATGTTTGCACCAGGGAGCTGCTCTTCCGGTTTTGCCAACACTAGTCTATCTGGTCTGATGGCTTTGTTGTTTAATGTGTTTCGTTGTGTAGTTACGGTTAACCTCATTTTATTCACTGACCAGAACATGTCAACTGGAACAGTATTTGTAAATTACACACACATACAAAGCCACAGTAACTAAAAATGTATTAGGTGAAATATTAAAAGCACTGTACTACTTGATAATAATTTTACTCAGTAAATAACATTTCTGAGACTTTCAGAGTAATTATTATATTCAGCAATCCCATTTTTTATTTTGCAATCTTTCCTTTGGAAAAAAGGTGCAAAACACTCAGTGTTTAAAAACAAGATTTTGATATTATATTATGGGCTTTAAATATAGGCTTTGCATATAAATGGTATAAAATTATTACAAAGTTTCTACATTCCTGTGCATGGATGAATGATAAAATGCCACTTATTTTGAGGGACCGTTACAATTTTATAAATAGTTATATGGAAATAAGATACTTCTAAGATGACAGATAAGTTTCCATTTTTCCATTATACAGTATTTTATCACTGTATCACTTTTTGCATTAGCAGCATAAAATATTTTTATGTGTAGTTGTATAGTTTGTATAGTTCATTATTTTCTCTTACTATAGAAATAATTACTTGTAAAAATGCTGAGATTTACTGAAGGAAAGTTTATTGGTTAAAATATTTCTTAGTTCAAAATACTGATTTATGGCAATGTTGTATGGCAATAATTGTAGTAATACAATTTTTAAACAAATGAATGTAATTTTTTATGTGTAGATTGCCAAACTATTGAGCAATATCACCTTCTAAAACTATTGCAATCATGGTGGAATGTCATACATGAATATTTTTCTGGAATAATTAAATTTGATCTGCTATATGTATAGGTATTATTTTTCTGTACTATTTCTATTTTTAGAAACAAAAATGGAACACACATTTATAGGCAATATGACTGATATGAGAATGATCACATGATGAAAAGTTCAACATTCCTTTTAATGTGTAATTCATGGTTTTGGTTTTTGTGTCACCTGCTGCTTAATTCAGTTTCTGATCCCTTGTTATCTCTGCCAACAGTGACAGAAACTGCACAGTTAACACGTGTTTAGTACTAGCTTATAAACTGTTTAGGCATACAATACTGTTCTCATAATGAAAAACTGACTTGTTTGTATTTTGATAGAAAGCATAAAGTAATTAAATATTATGAAGCTTCTTCAATATGAATAGACCTACCTGCTAATAAAACATGTTTTTTTTAAAAAAAATACACCATCAGGTTTTACAAAACAGGACTAGACAATCATGACCTTCATTAAAATTTAAGCCATTATTCAGCCCAAATTACCAAATAAAATGACTTGGGTTGCTCTCAACTATTAATGGTTGCTTTAATGCTTTCATGGTTAATAAAGAAAGAGCTGTTCTGACTTTCAATCTCTTCTTCTGAAATGATATTAAGGAAAAAGGAGGAAAGAATGTTGAACCCATGAAGTCTGTGGTTTGACAAATACTCATGATGACATGTTTGGAAGTACCAGGCAAACTTGACTAGTTCATATACAGCTATATGCAAATCTGATGCATTTTTTTTACTCTTTGGGCAAAGATCTAAGATATAATTTAATCACAGTTTGAATCTTTCTTCAGCACCAAGCAGAACATGGACTTTTTGAGAGCTCAGAATAAAGATTTTACATGATGGATTAATGATAATGTTGAAAATGCTAATCTTACAACATTCACCTTTTTTTTCATTGTTAGCTTGACATTTTTAAAAAGCATTAGTCAGTCAGTTTTTTGTTTGGTGGAATTACAAAGGCATTTCCTTGTGTTTTATTTTTTGCTCCATACTCAATAATATTCTAATAATGGCTATAAATACTCACACATTTGTGGAATACAACAGTCAAGGATTCATTATTAATCTAATAATAACTTTTTTTAAAAAAAAAATCTAGTTGACATGTCAGCAAAGATAGGCTGAAGGGAGTAAGAGCAATATTTTGAAGGTGAAGTGTACATCATTAGTATCTACTAATCAAAAAGCATAACTCTTCATTGCTTATTGCCCTAAACTGAAGAACAAATTTTAAAGAAGTTGAAGGTTTCAATTATCTTGCCTCAGTTGTTTCTGCAAAGAAATAAAAAGTAAAGTTTACAGAAAACCTCTTGTGACAACTTAAAGTGAAATTAAAATGTCAAAAACACAACATACAATTTAAGCCTACAGGCCTTAATTACTTTCTGTGGAAACCAATTAAAAGACAACTGAGCAATATATTAAGTCTTTGAATTAAGAAACGTTAATTATATACAGTATATATATTATATTCTGCATATATACAATACAGAAGCCTAATGATGGCGGATGAGATTCTGCCGAAACATTGCTACAACTTTAAAAGCACAAATATAATGACGTGGAAAAATACCCGAACAAAGCTGAATACCATACATGTAAGTACCAGTGAAAATTTAAGAAAACGAGTAACATATATATATATATATATATATATATATATATATATATATATATATATATATATATATATATATATATGGTTTTTTAAGCTTTCGCGGATACTTACACGTGTGCTGTTTAGCTTCCTTCGGGTATTATCCCACGTGATTGTAGTGCTATTAAAGTTGTAGCAACATTTCGGCAGAATCTCATCTGCCATCATCAGGCTTCTGTATGGATGTGGGTCTCACAGCTCCTGGTTTCAAATTCGAGGCTGGTCCATTCTGATTGGCTAGGAGCCTGGGTCTGTGTTCACTGGACTTGGACTTTGATTGATTAGTGTTTCTGGTTTCTTCTGTCTGTTTTGTGGCTTTGATTGGCTGGCAACACTCTGTTCTTGTGTTGGAGGCTTTCAGTGCAGCTTGGCTTTGTGTGAAAGGACGGCTGTTATTCATTAGCAAACTAGGTTTTACCTGGGTGCCTGGTGGGGGGG
>BLBF01000017.1:34838538-34889709 GCA_015471245.1 Laticauda colubrina
AACTTGATCCACAAAAACACACCAAGACATAACAGAGACCTAGAAGATCAACAGACCTATGGAACAGCTGTCTTGCCCTACATAAGAGGTACTACAGATAAAATCAGTAAGATACTACACAGGCATCACATCAAGACTGCCTTCAAAACAGACAAAAAAATAGCAGCCATCCTGAGAAACCCCAAAGACAAAATTGACCTGGAAAACCAAGGCATATATGAAATTCCCTGTACATCATGCCTGGCCACATACATTGGGCAGACCAATGGAAGAATAAGTACCCGCCTAGATGAACACAAAAATGCAGTAAAAAAGCTGGAACACACCTCCTCACTAGTCCAACACATGAAAACCACAGGTCACAACATCAACTTCAATGGCACTAAAACCTAGCCACTATAGAAAACCCCAACCACAGAATCATCAGAGAAGCCATAGAGATTGAAAAAAGACCTGAAAGCATGAATAGAAGAGATGATTCCAGCAGACTGTCAATCATTTGGAAACCTGCACTCTCAAAAAGAAATATCTCCACACCACAAAACAGACAAACACCTGAGCACAGACAGACTCCCTCTGATGCCTCCAACTCAAACACCCCCCCACCAGGCACCCAGGTGAAACCTGGCTTCCTAATGGATAGCAGCCATCCTTTCACACGAAGCCAAGCTGCACTGAAAGCCTCCAACACAGGAACAGAGTGTTGCCAGCCAATCAAAGCCACAAAACAGATAGAAGAAACCAGACCAAGACTCCTAGCCAATCAGAATAGACCAGCCTCGAATTTGAAACTAGAAGCTGTGAGACCCACATCTATACAGAAGCCTGATGATGGCAGATGGGATTCTGCTGAAACGTTGCTACAACTTAAACAGCACTACAATGACATGGGATAATACCCGAGGGAAGCTGAACAGCACAGAATATAATATATATACTGTATATAATTAACATTTCTCAACACAAACTTAATACAGAAGCCTGATGATGGCAGATGAGATTCTGCTGAAACGTTGCTACAACTTTAAAAGCACTACAATGACGTGGGATAATACCCGAAGGAAGCTGAACTGCATTCATATATGTGTGTGTGTGTGTGTGTGTGTGTGTGTACACAAAGCAGTACTTTTTCCTTTCACATTAGATTTTTGATAGTTAAAAAATATCAACTGTTTGGCTCACCCTGATTTCAACGGATACGCTGCATTTAAGCATACACTTCTTTAAATTTCAAAATAAATGGCATTGCTAACAATTCATTGCTCAAGGTACATTCAAATTATGAGCAAAATGAGACAGAAACTTTTAATGTTTATTTCCTTATTTATCAAACTTGAATGTAATGCTTTTAAGCATTAAAGCACAAATAGAATGCCCTAATGCCTTATTATATCATATATATATTGAACTCTGTGCCTGAAAAGAAACGTACCTCTTAATTTTGTTTTGAAATAGAATTACAAAAAGAAAATAGGGAAAACTATTTCCTATTTTTATGTAATTACATAAAATTACATACTGAATTACATTAAATTTATTCAGTGAATAGAACTGAATATCAATACTCAGAAATACTAGAGCAATACACTGAGTTTCTATTCTCTCATGTATTTAGATAAATAAAACAGTGCTTATAACTGCATATCTGCAATTATACTGCAAAGCATTTTGACTTTAAAAGGAACATATTTTTATACTTTTGGGTATAAAAAATGGTATGCTTACTTTGCAGTTTATTGGAAGAGAAGTACCAGTTTATAATGTTGATAATACAAAGCAGCCATGACTAAAGAAAGCCTAGATTCTGTGTTTGTGTCTTATTATTATTATCCATTATGAGGTAACAGAGATCTAACTTGGTCCTCCAGATGTTTCAAACAATTCCAGGAGCTGCAGCTAGCATGGTCAATGTTTAGGAATAATGGTCATCCAAAATATAAGGAAGCACTATTGTTTATACTTAACTCAGCTGCAAATTGTCCTTTATATATAAATGCTATATAAAAAAAAACAATTCAAAGTTATGTTTGTATGTCAATATAATCTACTGACTACTGAAATTTTGTACTTCATTAGAAGAGAAATCCTTACTGGAGGCTAGATCAGGATGCATTAAAGCCTTATTCAGGAAAAGGGAGCTCAGAAGAGTCCTGGGGTAGGCACAAAACTTTGTATACAGCTCCATGAATTCAGTCCAAAATTTAAAAGCCAATAAACTGACTTACAATTTAAACTCTTGTTTCTTTCTATTTCACATGAGCCACACAATAAAAAAATCATGATCAGCCAAACTAAGTTCTGTATATATTAAAGCTTACAAAACATATCAGACTACGTACACAGTTTGTCTCATTGTAAAACAGTTAAATATACTGTTTATAATATAATTACGAAAAGTGCTTTAAAAAAAACCTACCACAATACTGAGCTTCAAGGAAAAGTGATAGTACTGAGCAGAGTTACTAGCATTCTTATCTTATTTCTTGAAAAACCTCTAAACAGATGATTAGCAAAGAAGATGAAGAACTACAAAAGGGCTTCTTTAGATATACTCAGAATAAAGGAAAAACAATCAGTATACTGGACATTCAATGGAGATAGCAAAATGCTAAAAAATAATAAAAAATCAACATATTCAACTCTTATTTTGGGTCAATTTTTTTTAACAAGAAGGAATGTCAATTGTGAAAAGGACAATGAAGAAAAGTTCAAGTTTAGGAGTGGGAGAAAGATGATAATGGAATGTATACTACTTTAAATGTGTTTTAATCGCCATACTTAGCTGAGCTACATCTTAAAGTACTGAATGGACTAGTCAGTTCAAAGTCAGTTGACATTTTACATCTTATCTCTAAGAATTCTAGTGAAATGCTAAGACAACTGAAGAAGACAATGTTGCCCTATCTTCCGAGAGGGACAAAGGAATGAATTGGGAATTATAATTCAGTTAGTATGATATCTGGGAGGATTCTAAAGTAGTCAAATGTAGTTGGGAGAGTTTTAGATGTAATATCTTGATTTCAGTAACAGTTTGGCAAAAGTATCCTACAACACTGAACATTCTGCTCAGGATTAGCTAACAAATTATCAACAAGGGATGTTGATATCACAGGTAGATGCTATAAAGCTGGCTTAAAATACTCCAGGAGTGTTCATCAGAAGTTCCTCATTAAATTGGAGGGAGGCATGCTGTGGGATGTTTCAAGATTCAGTCTGGAATCCCATATTTTAAAAACTATTTTTATTTATAAATTGGATGAAAGGGTGGAAGAACTACTGATCAATTTGCAGTTGCCATAAAATTGGATGGAGCAGCTAATATCCTATTGCAGAAAATAGAAATAAAATTCAAAGCAAAGATAAAAAAACAACATCCAAGAACAATTGAATGACATTAATTTAACAGAAACAGATGTAAAATTCTTCACTTAAAGAGCAAATTTCAATGTGCATACATAGGATATGATATACCTGACTTAATAACAGTACTTACAGGAAATACACTCAAATTGCACTTGATAATGAGTCAGCAATGTGATATAGTTACAAAAAAGGAAAAAGTAATTTTGGTTGCAACAATAAGAGTATAATTTCCAAATCACCAGAAACTATTTCCAATTTACATTTCTTCAGTAATACTCTATATAAATTATTATGTCCATACTTTTAAGATGTATTCACAGTGACTGGAACAGATTCAGAGAAGGAAAAGAAGGTTTAGATCAGGGGTGTCAAGGCTTGGGGCCCAGATCTGGCTGGTGGGGTGCTTAGATCTGGCCTGCGGGACCACCCTGGAAACAGCAAAGGACTGGCCCACGGTGCCTCTCCCAGCAAAAGTGGAGCTCAGAAGGACCATGCGTGGCCCTCCTGAGCTCTGTTTTTGCTGGCAGAATGTTGCAGGAGGCTGTCCCAGCCAAAAACGAGGCTCGGGAGCCCCTTTTTGCTGGCAGAGTGCTCGGGCCATCAAAGGCACCCCTAACATGAGTGATATCATGCTGGCCACACCCACCCTAGCCATACCCACCCTGGCCTCCCAAAGTCAAACACAACCCTGATGTGGCCCTCAATGAAATAAGAGTTTAACACCCCTGATTTAAACCCTATGAAAAGAATTTGAAGGTATTGGGCATGCTTGGCTATGAGAAGTCTGAGAATCTATACATTAGAACCTTTGAACTACCATATTTTTCAAACTATAAGATGCACCTTGATTGAGAGGAGGAAAACAAGAAAAACATTTTTTGCCTCTGCACATCCTGGTTTGCCCTCCCTAGCATCCAGAAGCACCCTGCAGGCCAAAAACGTGCCCATTTTTAGCTTACAGAGTGCTTCTGGATGCTGGGGAGGGCAAAAATGGGGTGCACGGAGGGTTTGGAAGGCCAAAAATGGGCCCTTATTCGCTATATAAAACACACAGACATTTCCACCCACTTTTTTGGGGGGAAAAGTGCATCTTATAGTCTGAAAAATACTGGATATGAAAGCACATTACACATAAGATCAAATTTTGTTTTGCATAATTCCAGTGTACAGGATACAAAATATTCAGTTTAAATAGCAGGAAGGCAGATTCTGATTGAAAGAAAAAAAAAATCAAGGAGTTACCTTGCAGCAACATTGGTGGCACACAATTTAATAAACAAATAAATAAAATAAATAGGAGGAATATAACAGTGGATACAAATACCCAGACAAGTAATACCCAGACAAATCCATTCATTGGATTTATTTAGATAGGGATACACAGCCATCTGTTAGGAATGCTTTAACTTGGATTCTTGTAGGATCATAGCTTAGAAGGGGACCTAGGAGGTTTCCCAGTCCAACTGCCTTATATCCTCAGTCCTTATATCATCCTAGACAAATGGTTGTCCAATCTTTTCCTGAAAACCAGTGATGGAGCATCCACAACTCTGTAATAATTGTTCTTAGCAATCATTTGGGCTCAATCACTAATGGCCTTTTAAAATCCATGAATTTGTTCTGAATATTTTATATTGTGTAATTAACCACATAAACAAACCCATTAACTTTGTAGTCTAGACAAGCTGCCATCCAATTTTTGAGGGCAATGATGCATTTAATTCCAACTTGCAATATAGGATCAATCACAATCAAGCTCAAAGTATCTTATTTGAAAAGCAGTTCTCATCAACAAAAGAATAAAATGTAACAGCAGGAATTGCATGATCCCATCCAACAGTTGAAGTCAATAGTTATATCAGGGAGCAGCAAAACATGGATCAGATGACAGATACTGGCAATGGTCTCTGAATTCGAGGGCCAAAGTGGATGTTGATTTGTGTATGAAAGTTCTAAAAATTCAATAGTCTACAAATTCCCTGGCTGTAGCCTGTTGAACATGACTATGCTTCTCTCCTGAACTGCTTCTTACATTTTTATTTGATTAGGGACTTTGAAGAAAAAGCCAACAGTAAATAAAATATTCATTCTTAAATCAGATAAATTAAAATAGCCAGATTAAAATTTTCCATAATAGGATGCATAAATAGAAAATATTCAGCAATGCATTTGAAGACCAAGAATATTTTTAAGTCTTCATTGAGTGGCCAACATTGCTGACATCACATCGAAGTATATTTGATATTCATATGCAATGTCTTATAAATCTTTCATTTATAAGAGTTTCATTTACTGAACGATAGAATATTAAGAAAGAAAACCATAATAATGTAAAATAAAGTAAAATGTGCATTTTAATATTTAAATACTTAAGAGATAGAACAGTTCTCCAATCCAAAACAAGTTTCTGCATCTCTTACTCATTGCTACAAAAACCATTAGCAAAATTTGAAAATTGGATACTTCTGGATTTAATAGTCAGAATTCATTTAGGACATAAAGATTCCAGTGGAAAGGAAGGCAAGCCACCAATGAGAAGAAATGGCAGCTGCAAAGACATATCCTCTTCACCTATTTCACATTACCATTTCAAGAACCTTAGGAGTTCTCTTAATCTATTTTGCTATATATATCTTGGGAGCCGCCTGCGTACATAAGATATACAATATTCATTTCTGAGTACTGACATCAAAAGAACTTCAAGTGGTTAGAAGGAAAAGTTAATTTGAAAAGTACTGTGTACTCTGCTAAAGAGGAAAGTTAAAAAAAAATAATTCCATAAGGAAACAATTCTCTGCTGTCTTATTGCCATTGTGCTAAATAGAATCACCAATAATTAAACTCAACTTCTACTACTATATGTGGATTTTAAAATGTTTCAACTTTTCTTCTTTAAAAAGTTATTCATACTGTTTCAAATGAACAGTCTCACAATGGTTGAAGCTTTTGTGCAAAGATATGATGACATCTGGAACAGAAGCAACAATTCTGAGAGAAGCTGATAGTTTGACTGCAAAAGAGGGCATAGCTTAAATCTTTTCCCCCAGGAAGAATTCACTGGATGCCTGACCTAATCTAGCCTTTTCCAACTGGTCTCCTGAGTGCCAGAACATGTTATTAAATTATTGTAGAAAGTGCATTTTGTAGAATATATTTAAATCAGTAGATTATATATATATAGTTGGGCAATTTTGCAATGACAAAATCAACAACAACAAAAATCCATAGAATAGTTTAACATTCCTTTTCTTTTGGGAAAAAAAAAGGGGGATGGGTATTGAAAACTTAAAACTCACATATCAAAACACTTCAGTTATTCCGTTTGCTTATAATTTTTCCCTCCCATCCATCTTGGGGAGAGGGAACTTTCTAGTCTTTGAGAAATTCAAAACTTTGTTCAGCCTTCAGTGCGTATCCAAAACTCACAAGGAACACAGAAAATGGGAGCCTATCATTGTATTTTGAAGAGCCATCATGTATTCCTTATCCTCCCTCTGTTGATATCATTCCTTCTTTCTGATTAACCTTGCACAATCCATATATCCACAGGCATATAGTGGAAAATCTAGATTCTCTGGAATCTACCAAACTATGCACGCTCTTTGCATTTCAAAGTCAACTTCTGAGCATCAGGGGATCAGGAAAAACTCTTGGAAAAAAACAGTATTTACAAGACCAGTATTTACTACATGCTCCTGAATAAAAGTGTTGATGAACTGTATAATTTGCAGATTTAATATTTTGCTACTGACAACAATCAGCAGAAGTCAATGCTTTAATTATATTTACAGCTTTGAGAAAGAAAATTTAATCTTCTGTCCAGCTCTGTCCTTGTTGAGATTCCCGCATTGGAAAACGGACAAAATATTAGAAAAGCAAGATGAAAGAAATTAAAGAACTGAACACTGAAGCCAGTTAATAGTTCTCAGTATGTTCTATTTGGTCACAAATATTATTATCTGATCTTAAATATCAACACTTTTGAAGCACATGATTTCTGCTATAAGAAAACAATGTTTGCTCACTTATAACATTCCTTTCAAATGTCCTTTATGTCATTTTACAGGACAAATAACATCTTGTAATGCATTATTTATTTTCAAATATGTAATTACTCAATAAAATATGAAAAAAAGAAAAACCCTGCTCAGATCAGGTTATATATTTTTACAATTCTTGGACATACTAAGTGTCAGAAGGCTAAAAAAAAAAAAAAGAAGAAGAAGGGAGAAACAAAAACAGTTTTTTAAGAATGATTCTGATCCAGGCATATATATTTTATTCATTTTTTTATACCAAGCTGAACATTTTCCAGAATTTTCAGAGATCAAATCATGAAGTAGTAAGGCACTGGATCTCGTTTCCAGTCAAAGCAGGAATTTTACTCCTCTCCAAAACCCCAAACACATACTCAAGCCAAATGCATAATAGAAAGCAAACCTGTACTTGCTGGAAAGCTTTGAGCCTCTTCTTGAATCTGGAAGGCAGAACAAAATCACATCCTCGAGCTAATAATGCCAATTCTTTTCGCAGATCAGGGTCTTGTCGTAAAGAAATCTCCTTTATCCTCATGCTTTCAGATTTCATATAATGCTTATGTGTGTACCAGTCTGGGCTCTTGAGTCCCAGTAAACAGCCGAGTCCTATTATCATACAGTGCCACTTAAAGTAGCAGCTGCGTTTTACTTCTGTGTTATTCTGAGAGCCAGTTCAGCGTAGCCTGCTCCATACATTAAAAGGGAACTTGCCAGGACTGCAAACACAGACAGGAAAGCAACTTAGTAGCCTATCCCTTACTTCACACATACCAATGTTTTAATGGTATGGTGAGCTTCTCATAAAAGTGACATTCTTAACCATCAATAAAATAAACATCTGGTTTAGAAAAAACAATGAAAAACAGTCTCACAGTAATCCATTTAGTATTAGATTTGGAGGCCCTTTGAAAATTGGAAAGGTCTTTTACATATTCTTACTGAATATCCTAAAAAACTGAAATACAGGAGAAATTTTTATTTATTTGTATCCACCTTTGTTATTTTTATAAATAACTAAAAGCTGCAAACATATCTAATACACATTCCTCCCCTTATATTCCCCACAACAGAATAATAATTTTGCTTATGAAAGTAAGTTACACATATAAAGCAAAAAAAAAATATCTAAATTCATTTTTAAGGATGGTTGATATTGACCAACTTTTGATTATCGTCATTTGTAAAAAAGCATACTTTTGGTCTACCTACTTGTCCTTTCACAAACCCTATAGAATACAACTATAAACAGAGGCTTAATAAAATATTGTTTTTCTTACATACTTAAATTAAAAGGAAACATCCCTGAAAAGCTTACATTTAATACTGGAATATTGCATTGACTAGATTTTATCAGTACCTAAGCTCTCTCTCATCCAGTGTAGATCTACTTCATTTTATACAAGCAATAAAACTGAAATATTGTATGAATAAGGATCAACCATGTCAATTGAACCAAATAATCTACATCATCCTCCCTATAAGACCAGTATAAAATTAAATATTAATATCTCATGACTAATAGCAACCTATTAAAAATGTCTAATATTATAAGTTTGAGCTTCTTTAGTTTTTGGTGTTTTCAAGTATCATCTCAAGGGAAAACTATTTCTATAAAACATACTCCTTTTTGAGACTTGTCAGTTAATAGAATTTGTTAATAGAATAAGTGTGGTTAGAAACAACTAACTGGAAAGTTAAGGCAGTTGACCATCCAATCTTAATTAACCATAAGATTCAAATCTATCAATGAAAATTTGGTGTATATAAATTCTTATTTTCTATAGCTTAATTTTCATTTGGGTTTTTGATACCATATGAATCAGAATCCAAAGGGAAAACCAGAATAACATTGACAAGAAGAACACACTCCTCTTTCTACAAATGGGAAACCAAAGACACTCTTTCCAATCAACTTTAAAATCAGACTGAAGAACTGATTTAATCAGACCCATATAACCCAATGAGTTTACTGTACTTTGTTTTAGTGACTTGCTCCATTTTGTTATTTATGTGAATTTTGTATATTAACTGAATAAAAGTGTATTATTTGGTAATCTGTATGCATATAGTTTTATCTGTGATACAGGCAGTATTGTCTCTTTGCCTGTTCAAAAAAGGAGAGAGGTAAATACTACTACGTGAAGCAGTTTGCATCTATGGAGACCAACTTTAAATCAGCGAACAGGGCTAGCCCAATCCCACTGGTTCATCCTTTCCCTTGTCAGCAAAGAGCATAACACTCAATAAATAGCTTAAGCAATCAACAGCTAACTGAGATGCTATTTTCTCATATTCATTTTTAGTATCTGTCACTTTTTAACTTCTCCCTTCTGCAACTGTTGCAAAGTCCTGGGCAGCTGAGGGAGGTCAGAAGGATCACTATCAGGTGGAATGCAGGGGACATCACCCAGCCAAGGAGTTGCATTTGGTGTGACTACAATTTGGTCCAAATTGCCAACAGAGCTCTCTGTCCAAGAGCATAGCTGGGACAGATACTTTTGAAATTCTGGCAGCTAGGAATTGCCTAATTGGTGGAGCCTTGCCAGGAAGAACAGTTTACCTCCCAAGCAAATTAGCAAGGGTATACGGAAAGAGAAGTGAAAGTTATGTGACCTATGAATAAAACATCTAGGAAAGTGAATCTGGTTGTATTCCTGATAGGTTTGGAAAAAGCAAGAAAGGACTTGACAAAAAGAAACATCTGATACGCAAAATAAATGTTACGCTTTAAGTTTCAACACAATGTTTTAAGAGGTAGAGTTTATTTCGACCTGTGGAACAGAAAATGTACCGAATGGAGCTTTAGTCTTTTAAAATATCTATGCTAACCGGACTTTATAGACAAGGCAGAAAGCTATTGCTGCACGGCAGATTGTATTTTATATCTATCCATTTAACAGGCCTTTTGCAGAAAGAATGTAGCAGCTTTTCTCCGCTAGGGTTTAACATCTTAAATCACTTTCAGACATTTATTCAGATGTGTCAAGGGATCACACTGAGCCCCCACCATCATCAGATAAGGCAACATGTGGGAATTGGGAAGACTGATCTTCTCCCACATTTTTGATTATTTGTTGAGCAGCCAGCAAAGACCATGAAATGATCTCTTGTGCTGGAGCATTCTGTGAACTTACTAAAGCCCCTGTCACACTGCACCAACGGATGGAAAGAGGATGTAAAACGTTAAAAAAAGCTTGCCATCTGTTGGTTAACGCGATGCTTCCGTTCTGTACTCACTGCCTCTGTTTTGCTTCCTCTCTATCCGTCTAGCATCCGTCTATTGACATTTCATCCGCTCAAAAGGTTTTGAGCTGCTCAAAACTTTTGAACTGAAAATGTATCCAATGCGTCCATTCTGCATCCGCTAGGCATACGGGGGACATCCATTCTGCATCCGTTGTCATCCGTTACGCATCCGCTATATCCGCTAGGCATCCGCTGCGCATCCGCGCAACTCAAATCTGCTCCAGCGGTAAACAGACGCAGGGAGGAAGCGGAACGGACGCGCAGCGTTAGTAGCATGGACGGAGAAAGGATGAAAGCGGATGCAGCTCGCAAAGAAAGCATTTAAAATGGAAAAAACGTTCGCAGAGGGGACCTATCTGCTCTCATCCGCTTCCATCCGGTAGGCTTCCATGGAGCATCTGCTTTCCATCCGCCCTGCGTCCTCCCCCCGTCCGTTCCTTTCCGTGTTATCCGCTCTGTTTATGCAAATTTTTGCTCCTTTTGAGAGTGGATAACAACGGATGGAACATTTTTCTCATCCGCTATGTCCTTTTTACAAATGTTTTGCATCCGTTGGGCAGTGTGACAGGGCCTTAAAAGAAAGTTACATCTTCCTCACCACCCAGCCTTGATTCCTACCACAACAACAATAATTTATATAGCTAACACTTGACACCTCATTTGACTTTCAGAAGAAACTACTGATGATAACTTTATGAATGCTGTTTGCAAATAAACCTGGAATCTATCTTATGCAATCAGTTATGTTTAACTATCTTATTAAAAGAGAATGTCCTGGGGAAGACAAGGTATTTCCTGCCCACACCATTCTCACAACATATTGATGATCTTAGCTAATGAAAAAGATCTTAGCTAATGAAAATGATTATATTTTTTCCTAATAAAGTCATATTGACCTCTACAAATCATTGCAAATTTTCAAAGCACTTCTGGCTCATTTTACTATCTGCTCTAGTAATGTCCCTTGATATCCTCTGGACCGCCTATGAAGAGGACTGGGAGCCCTCTATCCAGTAGTTCTGTTCCTTTCATGGGCAGTTTTACTCAATCATTGATGAAGTGGCAGGAGAGATCAGCCTGTTGCCTACCCTCTTGCGGGGTATTAGAAAAGGCAATTCTCTCTCCATACATACTTAATATTTATATGAAACTACTGGCAGAGGTCATCCTGAGGTTTGGGGTTTAGGATCATCAACATACTGATGCTGCCCACTTTTTACATTGCTACTTCAGGACACACGACTGATATTGTTGAAGTCCTGTCCTAATGCCCGGAAGATATCAGGGTCTAGATGGAAAAGCAGAATTAAACTTAATCTTAAGGCCCTGACACACTGGCCGACGGATGCAAAACGTTAGTAAAAAGGACACAGCGGATGAGAAAAATGTTCCATCCGTTGTTATCCGCTCTCAAAAGGGGCAAAAATTTGCATAACCAGAGCGGATAACACGGAAAGGAACGGACGGGGGGAGGACGCAGGGCGGATGGAAAGTGGATGCGGAACGGAAGCCTAGCGGATGGAAGCGGATGGGAGCGGATGGCACATCCGCAAGGCTTCCAAGGGACCGCAGCAAAGTGGACGTGGAAGGGAAAGAGCGGATGCAGAGCGGACACCGAGCGGATGAAGCGGATGCACAGCGGAAGCCTAGCAGATGCAGAGCAGAAGCCTAGCAGATGCCTAGCATTCACTGCGCATGCGGGGAGGATGCATTGCGTCAGCCCCGCGGATATAAAGGGAAGCAGCTCCCAAGCAGGTCACCATTCAGAGGAAAGACCTGCTTCCAGACACATCGAGTGCCTTGCCAGCCTGCCCTGCATGCCTGCCTGCCAGCCTCGCTGCCAGCCTTGCTGCCTGTCATCCTGCCAGCCTCCCTGCCAGCCTGCCTGCCTGCCATCCTGCCATCCTCCCTGCCATCCTTGCTTCCAGCCTGCCTTCCTGCCAGCCTTGCTGCCAGCCTGCCTGCCAGCCTTGCTGCCAGCCAGCAACCCCACAACCATGGGGAAGAAGAGAAAGCCTCAGCCATCTGCTGCCAGCCCTGGCAAGAGGAATAGGGCCACCCTCCCACCCCCTGGCCCTCACTCTGCTTCTGCTGGGGCTTCTGTAGCACGGGCTCGCTCTTCTGCGGCTGGGGCTTCTGCTGCTTCTGCTTCTGGAGGAGCTGATGATGCTGCTTCTGGCGGTGGTGCTTCTGCTCGTGCTAACTCTGCTGATGCTGCTTCTGGCGGTGGTGCTTCTGCTCGTGCTTACTCTGCTGATGCTGCTTATGGCGGTGGTGCTTCTGCTGGTGCTGCTTCTGGAGGAGCTGCTGATGCTGCTTATGGCGGTGGTGCTTCTGCTCGTGCTTACTCTGCTGATGCTGCTTCTGGCAGTGGTGCTTCTGCTGGTGCTTACTCTGCTGAAGCTACATCTCGTCCTGCTGGTCCTGCTCGTGCTCCTGGTCTTGCTCATCCTGCTGGTCCTGCTCGTGCTCCTGGTCCTGCTGGTCCTGCTGGCGCTTACTCTGCTGCTGCTGATCCTGGTCCTGCTGGTGCTGCTGGTGCTGCTGGCGCTGCTGCTGCTGCTGATCCTGCTGGTGCTGCTGCTGCTGCTGATGATCCTGCTGGAGCTGCTGCTGCTGCTGGTGGTGTGGAGGAGCAGCCCCTACAACCTGGAAGCCCCTCTGACGAGGGCCCATCTGGTCCTGCCAAAGGGAGGAAGAGGCATATGCGAGAACGGGAGAGGAGGCAATACTCCATTGAGGAGGAACACGAGGATGAGGTGCTGGAGTGGCTGAGAGAGAATGACTATCTATGGCGGAAGGGACACAGGCTCTACAGGGACACCAAAAGGAAGCAGGCTGCTTGGAGAGAGAAGGCGGAGAGTCTGGGCTACACATCGGAGGTGCTCCTCGGCTGGTGGAAACATATGCACACCTGGTACGGGAAGCTGCACCTGAAGAAATCTGGCCAGGCCACGGTCAAGCTGACAGAGAGACCTACGTGATGGCCAGGTGCAGCTTCCTGGAGGGTGAGATCCGCCACCGAGGAGCAGCTCCTCTCACAACCCTCTCTCTCCGGCAGCCTGCTGAGAGCCAGTCCTCTTCCGGCCGAGAGTCAGCTCCTGTCTCCAGGCAGGCTTCTGTGGAGCGTCCCATGGCGGAATACCCACGGACAGCTGTTTTAACCGTGGCGGAGCACGTGGAGGACTCCCTGGTGCAGTGGGAGAAAGGATACGGCACTTCCATCACAGTCCTACGCATCCACCCCCAGCTCCACCTCCACAGAAAGGCAGAGAGCCAGACAGGAGGGGCAGAGCCACACTGTCCTGCTGGAGATCATCCGCACCAGCATAGATCTCCTCTCTCAGCTGGTCAACACTGACTCATCCTCCAACCGCAAGCCCTTCCTCACCTATGTCAACCAGACCCTCACGGACATGGCGGAACCCCAGTACCAGGTGGTGAAGGACCGGATCACCGAGCTGCTTCACAACCCTCCAGATCTAGAGGAACCTGCTCCCACCCAGTCCAGGTCTGCTCCTCCACCCCAGGTGATGTCACTCCCATTCCAAGGCTTTCCACAGGCCCTCACCTACCAGGGCTACGGCTACCAGGAGGTCCAGCAGCACAGGCAGAAGCCCTTCCCAGTCCAGGCACAGGCTCATCGGACGACCCCGTTGCCACCAGTTCCACTGATGCCACCCACGCCACTGATGCCACCGACACCACCCACGTCACCGATGCCACCCACGCCAGTCCTCACACAGCTGCAGACCAGACAGCCCCACTACACTGCTCCTTCCTCCACCCCACAGCAAAGCCCGGCCTCAGTACATCTGTCGTTGGTATTGGGACTGACACCTCATGGCATGGAGGAAGGAGCTCTCAACATCACGGGGCTGAGCCAGCTGTCTGAGAGCTTCCTCAACACACCGTCACCTGTTGTCCTCTCAGGGCCAGGCACCCCAGTGGGGCTTCAGACCAGCACTCCAGCACCAGCCACCTCCACAGCACCTGGACCCTTCACCCCTGAGACTGGGCACACCTCTGAGTGCCCGATAAGAGTGCCAGAGACTGGGTGGACTTTATTTGGACACTTGACTTGGGTCATTTTTCTTTTACAGCTTGTTATTAATAAAGATTATCTTTGCTTCACACACTTGCCTCATTTATTTAATTAAATAAAGTCTTGGTGGAAACTTTTAGAAATGGTTTAAGCCTTTGCATGCTTGTGGGATGGGTAAGGATAGCAGTGAGGTGGGCAGGGATACCTTTGAGATGGGTAATAGCTGTGGAATGGGCAGGGATACCTGTGGGATGGGTTAGGATACCTGTGGGATGGGTAGGGATACCTTTGGGATGGGTGAAGATAGCAGTGGGATGGGTTGAGATAGCTGTGGGGATAGATAAACCTCCAGTGCAAGCATAGTGGGACTGTATGGTCCACCCTTCCAGCTGCCACACCTATGGCCCTTTATTATCAATAACAGTGTAATCATTGATCCACACATTTCAACATAAACACAACTCTTTATTAAATGCCCTGTTCATTGTAGGCCCACCCAACATACATGGCCCAATCTCATCCGTGTGATGAGACAGGCTGAAGAAAGCATCCATTAATCATCTATCATCCTGTCTTGCCACTCCACTGCTCCAGCTGGGGAGTTGCACCAGTGTTTCAGGAGGTTGCGCTGCTTCTTCCCTTCATGTGAGGCTCTGTTGGGGCCTTGCACATTCTCAGTGTCTATCAGGTTTTGCCCTTGCCTCCATTCCCCAGGCTCCATGTCCCCATTGCCTTGTTGGAGGTCCACGAGCCTGTTCTGCAAGACTGGGTAGCGGGTGCGCGTGAGATTGTGCAGGATGCAGCAAGCTTCCACGATGTTCCTCACGTTCTGTGGGCGATGCTGCATGGTGGTGAGAAGTACCTGGAACCTGTTGGCCAAGATGCCAAAGGCGTTCTCCACCACCCGCCTTGCCCTGGACAGCCTGTAGTTGAAGATCCTCTCTTCCCGGGTGAGGTATTTGGAGTTGTAGGGCTTCATGAGGTAGGTTCTGAGGGAGAAGGCGTCATCCCCCACGATGAAGTAGGGCACATCTTGCGTGTCGTTGGGCAGGGGGTCTGGAACTGGGAAGCCCACGATGAGGTTGCGTTCCAGCTCCTCCTTGAGATGACTGGCGTTGTATACCTGGGCATCTGAAGCTGACCTGTTGCCTGAAGCATCGATGTACATGAACTTGTAGTCAGCATCGACCATGGTGAAGAGGATGATGCTGAAGAAGACCTTGTAGTTGAAATAAGTGGACCCCGACTTGGCTGGTGCTTTGCAGGCCACGTGCTTGCCATCTATGGCTCCAACGGTGTGTGTGAAGTTCCACTTCTGATACCACTGCTCTGCAACTTTCTTCCATCATTCTTCAGTGGAGGAGCACTGGAGGAGCTCCTCCTTGTATTCTTCGATGATGGCCTGCACCACTTCTCTGACCACAATGCTGATGGTTTTGTGTGGCACCCTCCAGCCATACTGCATGCTCCTGTAGGTGGTCCCTGAGGCCAGGTGGCGCAGAGTCAGTGCCACCTTGAGCCCAGGATCCAGGCTGGGCCGGAGGTTGGTGCTCTGCTTGGTCAACCTGGGTGTCAGCCGTTGTACAACTTCATCAAACATGCTGGAGGCATCCTCATGAAGTTCTGGAATGCACGAGGGTCTTCGTTCCTGAGCTCCACCATCAGCTTGTTGTACAGTCCGTACTCTGCTCTTCTCCCGATCCATCTTCGGACCCAGATGCTTCTTGGCCGCCTCCTTTTCTTCCCGTAGTACAGTTCACAGAGCCTGTAGATGGCTTCGCACTGTTGCAGAACGATGGAGGCCACCAAAAGTACTGTGTTACCATCCAAGGTGGACATGACTGGATGCTGTGGAAGAGCAAGAGGTAGATGAAGGCTGCAGAGGTCTGCACAGCTGGGCTGCTGCTCTGAAAGTGAGATCCAGGTGAGTTGCTCCCCCTTTTTATAGGCAATATAGGTTTTCCCTTATGTGTCCTTCTGCATCCTCTAGGCATCCTCTAGACATCCTTAATATCTGAGATAGGTCCCCTCTGCGAACGTTTTTTCCGTTTTAATGCTTTCTTTGCGTGCTGCATCCGCTTTCATCCTTTCTCCGTCCGTGCTACTAACGCTGCACGTCCGTTCTGCGTCCGTTCCGCTTCCTCCCTGTGTCTGCTTTCCACTGGAGCGGATTTGAGTTGCGCGGATGCGTAGCGGATGCCTAGCAGATGAAGCGGACGCGTAACGGATGCAGACGGATGCAGAACGGATGTTCCCTGTATGCCTAGCAGATGCAGAACAGACGCGTTGGATACATTTTCCGCTCAAAAAGTTTTGAGCAGCTCAAAAGTTTTTGAGCGGATGAAATGTCAATAGACGGATGCTGGACGGATAGAGAGGAAGAAAAACGGACGCAGTGAGTACAGAACGGAAGCATCACGTTAACCAACAGATGGCAAGTGTTTTTCTCTGTTTTACATCCTCTTTCCATCCGTTGGTGCAGTGTGACATGGGCTTTAGTAAGACACTAATCTTATTTATTCCTCTTGAAGGGGTGTCTCTTGAAGGGGTGGCACTATACAGTAAGGGGAAGGTCCATTATTGGGATTCTTCGACATTCATATTTCCTACTACAAAAGCATCTGTAGTTGAAGGCTACAGCTCAGAGTGGTGTGTGCTCCAGCTTTGACAAATGCATCAAAGCTGTGACATTTTACCTGGAGAGAAAGGGATGAGGCTACAATGACTCATGCCCGTTATGACTGGCTTAAACATGTTCTACATGGGGCTAACTTTGAAGATCAATGGTTGCAATAGTTTTTGTTCTAATCAGCATTAGCTAGCTTGTGGACCACGTTACACAAATAATGTGGACGGAGTACTGGTTATCAATAAGCTTCTGGATGTAATTTAAAATTCTAGTATATAAGTGAAACTTGAAAAATTAGAATATCGTGCAAAAGTCCATTTATTTTAGTAATGCAACTTAAAAGGTGAAACTAATATATGAGATAAACTCATTACATGCAAAGCAGGATAGTTCAAGCCGTGATTTGTCATAATTGAGATGATTATGGCTTACAGCTCATGAAAACCCCAAATCCACAATCTCAGAAAATTAGAATACTGTGAAAAAGTTCAATATTCTAGGCTCAAAATGTCCCACTCTAGTCAGCTAATGAAGCTTTAACACCTGCAAAGGGTTCCTGAGCCTTTAAATGGTCTCTCAGTCTGGTTCAGTAGGAATCACAATCATGGGAAAGACTGCTGACCTGACAGTTGTGCAGAAAACCATCGACACCCTCCATGAGTTTCCAGTCTGTGTTGATTTGGGGAGCCATGTTATCTGCTGGTGTTGGTCCACTGTGCTTCATTAAGTCCACGGTGAACGCAGCCGTCTACCAGGAGAATTTGGAGCACTTCATGCTTCCTTCCGCAGACGAGCTTTATGGGGATGACTTCATTTTCCAGCAGGACTTGGCACCTGCCCACACTGCCAAAAGCACCAAAACCTGGTTCAATGACCGTGGGATTACTGTGCTTGATTGGCCAGCAAATACGCCTGACCTGAACCCCATACAGAATCTATAGGGAATTGCCAAGAGAAAGATGAGAGACATGAGACTGAACAATTCAGAAGAGCTGAAAGCTGCTATAGAAGCATCCTGGTCTTCCAGAATACCTCAGCAGTGCCACAGACTGATAGCTTCTGCCACATTGAGGCAGTAACTGCTGCAAAAGGGGCCCAAACCAAGTACTGAGTACATATGCATGCTTGTACTTTTCAGAGGTCCAATATTGCTCTATGTGCAATCCTTGTTTTATTGATTGCGTGTAATATTCTAATTTTCTGAGATTGTGGATTTGGGGTTTTCATGAGCTGTAAGCCATAATCATCATAATTATGACAAATCATGGCTTGAACTATCTTGCTTTGCATGTAATGGGTCTATCTCATGCTATTTGGTTCACCTTTTAAGTTGCATTACTGAAATAAATGGACTTTTGCACGATATTCTAATTTTTTGAGTTTCACCTGTAGATACCAATAATTCTTGACTTACAACTATTAATTTGAAGTTACGTCACTGAAAAAAGTGACTTACAATGGTCCTGATATTTGTAACCATTGAAGTATCCCCATGGTCACATGGTCAAAATTTGGGTGCCTGGCAAATGGAATGTGTTTATGATGCCTCAGGCAACCTGGGTTCAAGTGATACCCATCTGCAACCTAGTTGGCTTCTGACAAGTAAAGTGAATTTGCTTAACAACTGCATGATTCACTTGACAACTGTGGCAAAACAGGTCATAAAATCAGGTGACTCACTTAACAACTGCCTCTGATTAATGATAGGAATTCTGGTCTTGGACCTATAAAGTGTTACTTGGCTTGGTGCCTAGCTATCTGCAGTTATTTTGAAGTTTAATTTACCTAGGAGAAACTATTAGTGGTTCTCCATGATAGGGAAGTGTGGAGGGAAGAGGCCTGCTGGTATTCCCTTTTCAGTGGCTGCTCTGATCCTTTGGAATATCTTCCTAAAGCACATCTAGTTTCTTTCATTACAGACTGTCTTCTGCAGTAATAAAAACAGGTTTTTTCCAAAGGGCAATTGAGTCATGAGTCTATCCAATGTACATTACCTATATAATAGACACTTCTTATGACTTCCTTTTTGAATCAGTACATATTTATATTAATTCATTCCATGATATGAGAGAGAGAGAGAGGGAGGACTATAGGTTACAGAAGGTTAGGATAATGACGTTTTTGGAAAATTGTATCTTATCAATAAAACTTTTACATCACTTTTATACCAACTTCTTAAAACTGCATTTAGATATTATAATTTATTTTAAAATAAATATTAACTTATGACACCATCTTAATATAAGCCACACATATTAGGTTTGTAGCTTTATTTGCATCTATCTAGAAGTGAATTCTATTCGAATCATCGCAGCTTGTTTCTAATTCAATATGTGTACATTTGCAGTGTAAAACTGAATGTCTCTTGTTAATAATTCCCTTTTAATTATAGCTTTGGAATAATGCCTTATGTACTCTCTTTTGTAATTTCTATTAAGTCCTGCAATATAGGGAATAAAAGTCTGAAATGCAAAACCAGATTCTTATAGGCCATGCATATATTTCAACATCTGCTCTAAATTGAGCTCATCAGAAATTCAGAACATTTGTAAGGATGAATGCCCAGCACAACCTACTAAGATAGGCCAACTGCCTTCTCTCAGTGGAATCTGTACTCAAAACCTAAATAAATGACTTTGAGAATCACTTTCAAAGACAATAGTTGCAACACAGTGTATATTCAAAAACACAAGAATATAAAACAAAAGTGTACAACATTTGAGAAGCCATGGATTGCAAGTGAGACTTCTGACTTTTAAAGGGCTCTATAATATAGTGACATTAATGAAAGGTAAGAGGCTGACATTTTGCAGCCCCCTTTTAAAAAGTATTTTAAGGTTAAAAATAGGAATGAGACACCTCTGAGAAGTAAACTGTTCCCATTCTTACTCATAAAAATTCTGAAAAAAAAAAAGCCTGAAATTGGCTTCATATCTACTTTCTGAATGCCAAAAAGGCCAAAATGTTTAAAGTAATAAACTACTGTATATACCTTCCAGTTCTGTGTTTATATCAGTTTAAACTGATGGGAAATCTGCCTTCAATAATTCTGAAAACTATTTTCCAGATTCTTTAATGAGATGCTATCTGGGATTGCTACTTTTGAAATACTTGTAGAAATTGGCAACTTACTAATTCTCAGTTTTGGGTCCCTGGCTGGTTTGATTCTAATGAAGAGTTTTTATCATGCTGGAAAAGGAAGATTATCTATGACACTGTGGGATGCTTGAGTTTTTCAAAAGATTGAAGCAGAGATGGAAATGTTCAAAAAACCTGATGGATATTTTCTCCTCTCAAAATAGACAGATAGGCAGGATTCTAGCAAAGACGATCTTGGGTGACCAGCTCTCCTAGAATTGAAGAGAGATCTTAGAGATAATTATTATACAACAGGAGATCTGAAATCTGCCAACAAATTAAAATTGCAATATTAAATAGATAACTTGGAACTTGGATAATTGGCAAACAAAATAGGACATGCTTTTTCAGTATCTATCTGATTCCTGGAGGGGACACACACACACACACACACACTCACATATACATACACACACACATATATACACACACATACACACCTGAGAACAATCAGGCTGCTGCTATTGCTAACTTTTCATTGTACAACTGATATCTCATCTCATTTGAACTTAAAGTATGTAACATGGAAACAGTGTCCAGCTATAACTGTAAGTATTGCATCCCATTAGAAAAGTCACGTCTAAATTTTTGAGGACTATTTTACTTGTCTAACAATGCATCTATGTGTCTGCAACCACAGCAGAGGAGAAGTGAGACAGTCATTTATTGATTTTCTGCCTTTTGTTTATCTGACACTCAAAAGATCTAATCAATTAGCTATCAATAGCTGTCATTAATATTTACTTTGCCAAGCCTGGTACTTGTAAATATCCAAGAAAATTTTTGATCTGTCTGGAAAAGGATAATAGAGAAAAAGAGAAAAATCAGGTCTTACCCTTTTGCCTGGGAACTCATGATTGTTGTGGAGTTTCAAAAAGCCAAGCCCACAATCAACTAATGTGTTAGGGACACTGATGGAATGTAATGTTTGGTTACTATAGCTTTGTCATCAATAGTAACAATTACACTTTAACAACTCTTCCACCCTAATTAGAAGACCTTTATTATGACTCTTTTTAACATTTACCATCAGCCCGGCTTGAAGATATATTTTGACAACTCTTATATTTTGAAGATGTCTATCTATATAGTTTGGTGGTAGATATGGTGGCATGAGTATTGCTTTATTATATAACTTTTTGATTATGTTAAACTCACACCCTGATCTCCCCTATGGACTACTGCAATACACTCTACATGAGACTACACCCTTGAAGACTATTCGGAAACTGAAGCTGATGCAGAATGCAGCAACATAGACAATATTGGGTAACCCTAGAATTGCACATATGTGTATTTGAGCTAGTATTTGAGCTGCACTAAATGCCAATTTGCTTCCAGATCTAATTCAAAGTGCTGCTTATTACCTTTAAAGCCCTTCATGACATGAAACCAAATTACCTGAAGAACCATCTTGTCCCAATTACACCGAATGTCCCACCTGGCTAGGCAGGGAGGATATATTAGGGACCATTAATTAAAGAATTTGTATTGGGGGGGGCTAGGAAGAAAGCCTTATCTATCATTGTCTCCACCATATGGAATTTCTTGTCCCCAGGGGTAAGGTGGGCCCCCATTCTTTTGTCCTTCCAGAAGAGAATCAAGATTTGGTTCTGCCAAGTGGCATGGGCTGTGTGTGTCTAAGAATAGCATGCAAACCAAGATGTGGTTGAGGTCCTGAGGTGCTCCCTCTGCTTTATAAAACTTTTAAAACTTTTTTTAATTTGTTTTTAGTTTTGTTGCCACCTATGTCTTTTTTATGTCTATACATTTGATACATTCAAAAAAAACTGACCTAAGAAGTGCCGTATAAAAACTTCTCTCAACAGAGAACTGACAGTCATTTGGAAGCTTAAAAAACTTTTTACTGCTTTTATTTTACAATTATTGTAATTCATTCTTTTATCATGAGAGCAAACCCTTCACTAAGACTCACTCATAAAAGCTATTGATATCATAGCCTACCCACTGTTCACGGCATGTACTAAATCAACTTGTGGGACATGCCAGGTCACAAATAAATGGAAGCAGCTTGTTGTCCCCTACTCAGACAGTACAAGGCATTTTAATGTTTATGCAAGATATAATTAGCGAATAGCTTTTGCTGGGCTCCTGTGTGACATATTACTACAGTTACATTCTTCAGTAATCATCTTCATTAGTCTTTTTATTCTTCATGCTATGAAGAACAAAGTTAATGAGGAAAGATGTTCTACAATTATTACAATTATTATCCAAAGGCATTTGATGCTTTTCTTTTCCTTGAAAACAATTCTTGGCATACATTATAATTTTGAAAGAAAAGTCTTCCAATAGCCAACAAAATCATAGAACTGGAAGGAACGTAAGGAGTCATCAAGTTCAGCCTTCTGCATACTGAAGTATTCATTACATCTTTCCCAATAGATGACTATTCATCCTCTGAAAATCTCTGGTGA
Organism: Laticauda colubrina; assembly: GCA_015471245.1. NCBI lineage: Eukaryota > Metazoa > Chordata > Lepidosauria > Squamata > Elapidae > Laticauda > Laticauda colubrina. The sequence continues at coordinate 34,861,435 of BLBF01000017.1, forward strand.
AAGAAACCTATTCCAATGGTTGGTAGCTGTAACTGTCAAGAAGTTCTTCATTATGTCTAATCTGTACTTACATGCTTCTGTACAAGTCCACAGGACAGAAAAAAAATCACAACATATATAAAACATTTTTAAACAATCCTAAAAACTATTAAATTTGTTACCTGCATTCATCTAATAAATGGAGACTTTCTTGACTGCTCAGTCCACTAAGATCAAAGATTTTACTTTTTCTTTTCAGAGCTCATATTATGATTAATTATAATGCTTCATACAGCAGGTGGATTAAATAAAAAAATGTAATTTAAATAACTTCTTTAAACAGAAGATAAACAGAAGATAATGTCTAAATTTCTCTACCATCAATGTTGCCTGATATGCTATTTATTGGAGAGAAGAAAGGAAGAAACATTAAGAACTGACGCAAACTAATATGCATCAAAACTAATCTTCTTAAATACAAAACTAAATGTTAGGGTATAACTACCCTATTATCGGAGGAAGAAAGGAAATGCTATCAGCTTCATGCCATTCTGAATATTGCCACAACTGTTAAATGCCCTCATCTACTACAACTTAAAGAACTGAAGTTCAAGTGAAGAAAATCTTTGAGAATGTAACGCCCTCAAAAGGTAAATACATTGCATTAGTATTGACAAAGTGAAATACATTCATGTTTTTTCCCATGTGGATTACAAGGAAGATTTTTATTTGATAGACCTAGAACAACTACTCATATTACATTGGCACTGCACAAAATAACAGTACTGTACAAAATAACATTAAAAGAGATTAAAAATATAATTATGTTTGTTACTTACCGACATAAACAACTACATACTGATTAGTCTACCTCACAATAAATCTATGATGTAAATACTTCTGGGCTGATAAAATTATGTGCCATAATAGTAGTTTCATTCTGTAAAGTACTTTTCTAATACACTTCTGGTTTAATGTTAATATCAAAATACAAGAAGTTCCATTGTAAGTCATGTTTAAATAATATTTTGATGTTGTTTTAAACGAAGGATAGTCATTTGAACTGAATAAAATTGCTTATGAGGACAGATATCGTACTCAACTTACTGCATGTATCAGGAACTATGGAGAACATTTTTAATAAAATAACATTTCTGCAGCAACATACCAATGTATCAAAATAGCTTGTTACAGCACAAGAATTTTGATCTAATCTGGTAACTGATCACATAATTAATCCACTTACATTTCTGCTACTTGAAGATCTGCGCTTTCCTCGAATACCAGAACAGCTCCTAGGGCTTGTTGGCGTAGTGAATGGAAGAGCAGTAGAAAGATGAGGAGGGCTTGTTGGAGTCAAAGGAGACATCAGACTGCCTAACGTGCTTTGTTTGGAGACACAGTTAATTTGAGAAAGAATATTTTCATTGTCCCCAGCATCACCACTACCTATTTCAATCTTTTCTTCACTGGTTATACTTCTTAAATAGTCTTTGAGCATCACTTGAGTTGCTGTTTCACTCAACCAGCACAAAAAGAGCTCATCCACTTTCATTTTTAGTACAGGCTGTAAAACTTTCACAGTTGGCATTTTGTCCTCCTTTTAATTTATTTTTTGCTTGAAGGAAATAGATGAACTTCTCAAATCAGATTAAACAGATTTCCACCTGAAAGACAAAGTGCCTGTTAAAAAGATTTTTTTTAAAGATTATTAAATCTGTCTGTCCGTCTTCCTCTACCCACTCACCCACCCAAAATATAAAGAGGCAAACAAAAAAGATATGTTATTAAGAATTTTACATGTTTTAGATTGTGGTATTACAGACCATGAACATTAAAGATTTTCTTTTCATAATTTGTCAACTGAGGTATGTTAGTAGTATGCTTTTATAGAACATTTTTGGAATATGAGAAAGAAAAACAATTTTATGTTGGAATACTAGATCTCGGTTGCAAAATACCATGACCAATAAACAATGTTTCTTGTACTCTTGTTGCCATTTTGTGTTTGTATTTTTATAGTCTAGGTTTAGAAAACCATATGAAGAACCTACCTTTTTCAAGTATTCATTTTATCAGGTTTATTTTAAAATGAAGGTTGATACAGGATTTGATCTGGATATGTGCAATATAAATTAATTGCATAAATTAGAATTGAACAATTAATGAAGTCCCAGATGTATTAACATACAAGGTTATTTCAGGCAGGGGTCCCCAACTCCTGAGTTGCAGACTGGGATCGGTCCGCATTAAGAACTAGGGCGCACAAGCAGAGGACGAAGAAGCAAAGCTTCACCTGCGCAGGATCTAGGTTCTGTGTGAAACCATATACCCCCAGTCCGTGAAAAACAAATTTTCTTCCAAAACTGATCCCTGGTGAGGTTGGGAACTGCTGATTTAAGGCATACAACTCTTCATTCAATGGCTTATCAAACTCAACGGTACTAGCCTACCTTAATAAAGTCAAAATAATGCTATCTATAACTAAGTCTTATGAAACATGAACCAGAGACACTAGCATGGATTCAGTTAATCAGCTGGTTTCTGGTTTGAAAAATTTAGAAGAACTGCTCCAGACATTAGACACAAAACAGTATCTTTCTGTTACTAATTCAAATAGCTACATCTATGTTCAATTAAACCTGGAAAAGAACAAAACTGTTTTATGGAGACAGCTTATTAAAGGTAATTTTTATGAAACACCTTTTGTCAAACTCATATGGAAATCTGAAACAAACTTATGTATGCCTTTATGACTGGCTGAGCAGTGATGTTGTTCTTGCATGTGGCCTGAAGCTTTTAAATTATTTTTGAAGCATCCACAGTAAATATACTGGACTTCAGCCCCATTCAACTTTAATAATAGAAAACTTTATAATCCATATCCTTTTATTTGAGAGTAAGATCTATTGAATTCATTTCTTCTTGACCTGATATAAATGCACACATCAAACACTTCATGACGAAAATACTTCTACTTCACCTCTGAGAATTATAAAGTATATATTAGGTTATGTAGAACGAAGAGTTTCTAACATTACCAATGAAATGCATAGCCATTCCATCTTGTCCTTATTAAGGATAACTTTTTAATAGGTAGTCATAAGCAAGGGAAGCAACAGCAGCATGAAGTTTTTTTTTTTTAAGTCAATGCCTATATAAATACCTACATAAAAATATAGGTAGTCCTTGACTTACAACCAGAATTGAGCCCCAAATTTTCTGTTGTTAAGTGAGACATTTGTTAAGTGAGTTTTGCCCCATTTTACAACCTCTTGCCATAGTTGTTAAGTGCATCACTGCAATTAACTTAGGAACACGCTTGTTAAGTGAAATCTGGCTTCCCCCTTGCCTTTGCTTCTGCAGAAGGTCACAAAAAAGTGTTCACATGACCCCAGAACACTGCAACTGTCATAAATATGACTCATTTGCCAAGCATCTGAATTTTGGTCACATGGGGAGGCTGCCATGGTCTCAGGTGCAAAAAACAGTCATCAGTCACTTTTTTTCTACCCCGTTGTAACTTCGGTCACTAAACGAAATGTTGAAAGGCGAGGACTACCTGTACTTCAATCTGTCTTATTCTGGGTAGCATTCAGAAGAACATTTAGTGTTTTTGTACAACATTTGGGCAGTCGATTGCCAAAGCTCAGTTTTCTCAGATATATTGGAATAGATTGTAATTAGTGGGTGATTAATTATTATTTTTTTTTTTTAAAAAATAGGCCTTTTACTATATGCTCGGAAAAAGGATCCCGGAGCTGGAGTGTTGCTCGCAAAAAGTTCACTTCAATCTCCTGCAAATAATTCGTGCCACCCCCTGGCCATCCCCCTTCCTGCTCCATCTTTAAAAAAAAAGAAAAAAAAAAGGTCCATTTCATGACAAAAAAGGGGATTTCATTTCTTTCTTTCTTTCTTTCTTTCTTTCTTTCTTTCTTTCTTTCTTTCTTTCTTTCTTTCTTTCTTTCTTTTCTTTCTTTCGACCTTAGCGGTTTCTTCAAGAGCGGAATAGAGCCGGTCCAGAAGCAATGCCAACACAAGGCCTTCTATTTTCTCTTTCTGTGAAAAACTTTTCTCAGGTGGAAAGAAAAAACAAAACAAAACAACCGTTGGTGGGATCGCGGCTGAAAGGCAGCTCTTCCTTCCGCAAAAGGTTAGCTGAACTCAGCTGCTGGAGCGACTCCAAAGCCCTGTTATTCGTTCCAGAAAACAACAGTAAGTGTTTATAAATAGGATTACCCCATACATCCGGATTTTCCCGGACGCCTCTTGTTTTAGCTGCAATCGCGTTCCGTCGGGCCTAAAAACGCAAAGCCCAAAACACCCGCCCGAAACGTGCGCCGCGGCGGCGGAGGTGAGAGGGGGGAGGGGGGCCGGTGGGGAAAAGGAGGCCGAAACACCAACAGCGGGCAGGAAGAAACAAGGCGGGGCTTCGCGACGGCGGCAGTCGCGTCTGAGCTTAGCGCGTCAAACTGCTCCTGCCTCCTGATTGGCGGGTGAAAGAAAGGGGGCGTGTGCAGAAGCGCGGTTTGAAAAGTTGCTGCAGTTAGGAGGGGGCGGGGGGTTGTGCGGGGCAGCGGCTTCCCGCGCACAACAGCCAACGCTGAATTACGTGCCAGGACCTTGTGATTCAATGTGCGGTTTTAATTCTGCAAACGTTCGCCCTTGAGGGGCTTGTGGCCACAAAAGTATGATTTTACACAATATAGATCGTGCAGAAAACAGTGTCCAGGATTTTGTAAATGTTTTTTTTTTTTTCTCTCCCAGGGAAACAGTAATTTGGTAAGTTGAAACCCGGGTTTTAATGCCTCTGACTCTTCCAGGAACACGCTGATCTCTGGAGAAGTGCTTAATGTTTAAATCCAAATTCAGACATTGGAATAATAGAACAGAATAACACAGTTGGGAGGGACCTTGAAGGTCATAGAACAACAGAATTGAAAGGGACCTTGGAGGTCATCTAGTCCAACCCCCCCCCCCCCCCGGTCTAGGCAGGAAACTACACCACTTCGGACAAATGGTTATCCAACATATTTTTAAAGACTTCCAGTGTTGGAGCATTCACAATTTTGTTCCGCTGATTAATTGTTCTAACTATCAGGAAATTTCTCCTTAGTTTTAAATTGCTTCTCTCCTTGATTAGTTTCCAGTAAAATCAACTTCAGTTGATTTATTCAGTTTCAAAATCAATATCAATTCTCAATCGCAGCCATTCATGTTAATCTCGAGAAATCCCGTTCGTGGGCAGAGGCTTTTCTTTTTTGCTTTAGCTCCTTAAAAAGGGACAAGTCCCATTTTCTGTTAGAAAAATATTCGTGGTGCCACTTCCATGGCTAAAAGAAGCATCCTAGCTTTTACTAGTTGCACTGCATTTAGTTGTGCTTGAGGATCCCATATAGGCAGAGGGGTGATTTTGCTCATGAACATATAGTCAAGTTCAGAGATGTGATTTTGTGTGTAAACATTGATTAAGACATTGAAGATTTCAAAGAGCAGACATTGATTTAATGAGAGTCTGAGTTGGTACCATAAACCTTGATGAGCTCAAAGACTGCCAATTTCATATTAGAACTACCTGTAGTGTTAAAATCAGGAAAATTAAAAGCACAACCTCAATAGAAGAGATGTAACTTTAAAATAGATGTCATGGTTATTTCCCCCTTTCATAAAAATATAACAGTAAAATAAATCTGTTTAACACATTTCGGTAGAACCAACAACGGCTTCAAAATATATATCAGTTTTAATGCAAAATTGATTTCTTCTACATGAATTCTCCCCCACAGATGTATGGGTGACATGAATTATTCCAATTTATTGCATACCTAAGAGTTTTTACCATGCAGTGAACACTTCTACAAACTTATAACCGACAAAAAAAACTCCAGTGTCATTTGTTTATGTCAGTATCTTTTATTCAAGATGAGATGGCGTGTTGTTCAGATTCCCATGAGGGAGCAAGAGACATCACAGTTTATGTGAGAGGAAGAAGATAGCTCCTCCTAATAGTTCTCAGAGTAGATGTTTTATGGTGCAAGTAGTCTGCTTTTGTTTGGTAAGATTTCTGTCTACAGGGGAGGCACAATTATGAAGCATAATTTCTTTAGCACTAATATCAATTTCTAATATGCCTCGGTAATGAGAGCAGCTGGTGGCACTGTCATCGTAGCATAAAAAAATATAAAGTATAAAAAGATACAATTGACTGAAAGACTGTTCTTGTGGCTCAGCAGAGATGGAGACGGTTGGTCGCATACTCCCTCAGTGTTCATTTTACAGAGATATTAGAAAAAAAAACATATCCTTATCGTCAGTGGCTGCTCCATAACTACAGTTCAGGTGCCTGGATTCTGTGCAGGAGCACTGGGGATTAGTTGGAAACATGTCTAATCCACCATAGTTATTTTATACAACAAATGTAGCTAACCTTTTGCACTACTTATTCTTTTCCCTTTTAGTATTAAACTGACTCCGGGCCTCACAGTGTATGGATTGTAATTTTAGTATAGTTGAGCCATGTGTAATTGACAGATTGAATTTTATCATAGATTTCATCTGATATTTTATTCTATAAATTTTAATTGGATATTCACTGAGTATTTTTATTTGTCCTGGTCTATGTAATAAAACTGAATTGAATTGAACCCAATTTCTGCTGAATCATGACATAGTTGTTAACACAGTGCCCCAAATCATGCATAGAAAAACTTGTACTTGGGGAAAATGAAAAGCACATTTTAACATCAGATTACATAATATGAAATTAGACAATTTAGGAATGACAATTTAGGAAACTACATCATGTGCAGATCTTTAAAGCACGGTGAGTGAGAATGTTTGAGCTACAATCAAGGTTTGTGTGGAGGAACCCTCAAAAGTACAAAAATGTTCATTAGCTTTGAAGGAAGTCTCTAGGAAGCCTGACAGATTATAATAGATTTTAATTCCAGGCAGCAAAATGAAAAATATTATTGCAGTAGATGTTTTTGCTTTTGTTCTGGTAGGTATTACATGTTAAATTATCACACAACTGTCTTGTGAAAAAAAGATACTATACTATAAATAAGCTATATTTAAAATATCAGGACTTTAAAAAATACTTGTTGAGAATAGGTGTATAATAATACCTACAATACTGTATCTGGAATATCTTCAAGAGGAAGACGGGGAAAACATGTTTGCAAATTGAAGTTGTTTAAGAGAGGACACCAATGGCAAATGATACCTAGCACATATTTTGAACAACTATGCTCATCATATGGAAAACTAGCTTGATACCCGTGCTTCGCTACAAAACTATGTGGTTGGGCTTAGTTTTTGGGGAGGAAAATAAGGGGTAAAATATGCCTCTGCCTACTAGCATCCATTGGTATTCATCTGGCTAGCATCCTGTCAGTGTGTGAGAGAGTTGAGGGCTGTTTGGAAACTGAAACAGTATTTGCTGTGTGAACAAGAAAGAGACAGCAAGGAGCCTGGGCATCGCTTAGCTCAACTGTTCTGTATTAAAAGCAGCTTGATGCTGTGAAACTAAAACTGAAACTGAAATTCCTCTGCTTGTATTTTGCATTTTCAGGTGGGAAAGGGGAGTAGAACTCCTTAGCATCAGAGCGTGTTAATAATAATATACAAAATATTCTGATGGTTATTTTGAAAAATCCTTACTTAGTGGCACCTAGAAGCCAAGAGGAACATAACGTGCCAAATTTCAAGTTTGTAGGCTTTATGGTTCTGGAGATTTTGTGATGATGTGTGAATGGTATTTTACTTTTATATATATAGATAATGGATATTTACACTGAGAACATTATTTTTAAATTTATCAATACTTTCATAGTTATAACCAGAAGGAGTGCTGCAGGTTTCTTATTATCAGATAAATAAAGCTGCTTTCTCATTGCAAGAGAAAATGACTGTCAGTATTTCCAGGCATCAGAAAGTGGATCCAGCAAATTACAGCCTTCAGATTGTTTTTGCTATCCCAGAGCAAGCTGGCCATGTAGATTAAGATGTTTTCAAGCATGATTTCACTGAACAAACTTGTGTTCATTTAGGAGAAGGAAGACAAGAATACTGTAAATTTGCTGGAAACCTTGATTTTTGTTCACATCATCTTTCTTATCTGTATGACCACCAAATTCTATCATTGAATGTAAACGGATTACATCAAAATCCTTGCAAAAGTGATGTAGAGGGTGACAAATTCTGTGAAGTTGCTGACACAGGATACATGTGGGATATTTTTAAAAACTGGCGAGGTTTCTGCAAGGCTTTTCTTGCTTCATGTCACTTGTTTTGAATGATATACAATAATGATAATCTTGCACCAAAGGCCGCAAAGACAAAGGAGAGAGGGGGAAAGATGCCAATTGATTATACTGTATATATGTTATGTTTTGATCAGGTTAGTAATCTGAAAAGATTTATAAAAGTTCTATAATTTTCTAGTATACCGGAAACAAGTCAGTGGCGGTGTTCAACCGGTTCTGCCCTGTTCCGGAGAGCAAAGCGCGCCCACTGAACCAGTGGCAACAATATTTGAATCCCACCACTGAAATGAGTCAAATATTTTAAAATGTTGAATGTTTAAAATGTTAAAATGTTAGAATAGCTAAGTTTCCTCACCAATGCCAAGCTAGAGGGGTAACAGAAAGCGTGTAATAACTTGACTATTCAGTTGCTAAAAAAAGCTTCTATTTTGAAGGTTACATTTTTATGCAGATTTCCTCAAAAGACATCCTGAAAAGTAATCCATCACTGTTGAGAGTTTAGATTTGATATCACCATAAAGCAATGTTAAAATACTGTAGAAACAAATATCTGACTTTTGGGAGAGATTGATAAAAAAATGAAAGCTGATAGTTTTGTGCAGGGTTTTCAAACTTGCATCGTCATGTGACATATTGCAACTCCCCCCCTTGGTTAAACTGGGAGTGGGAGTGGCCAGCACATGATGCATCTGGCCCATAGGCTGTGAGTTTGAAACTCCTGGTTTAGTATGTCAGGTGTGTTTCGATATTTCTCTGCTAAAGAATAGCTTACTCTGATGTTAGTCATTGAGATTGGGATCATCCAAGATTAGGGTTTATGAAAGGTGCTATTGAATTATGATAATAAGTTGAACCATTCACATAAAAGCAATGGTGCATAGGGATATTTTTTTTCTTGTAAAATATTGTTAGTTCTAGCAAGAACTATTAAAAAAACTCTTGCAGTGGTTTGAATGCTGGACAGATTACAGTCTGGTCCAGTCGATCCTCAACCTACTCATACCCCCTTTATATTGGAAGCAACCAATGATTGTCAGAAAGTTGTTCAACATCCGAAAACTACAAAAATATGTAGAATATATACAGAATATATATTATAATTATGCTAAATTCCCAACATTGCTTTTATCAAACAATTTTATTATATGGGAATCTCTATACAATTTTGTGATATAGACTGAAAACTAGATATTATGTCTTAGAATATATGTGACTATTGCATGTTCCAATATCTTGTTATAGCTGGAGAGTTTGTGGTTTAATTTATCAAGGTTGGAGTGATATATGAGGAAAACAACAAAACAAAATCCTATCTGTCCATGTCATGTGTTCCTGGCTCTCAGTTGTGTATCCAGCTGCTAAATTCCATTAAAAGGGAGTTAAAAATACATTAAATATTTTCCTGTTGCATTGCCCTATAAACATCTACTGCAGTTGCCATAGGGACAGTAAATTAAGCACATCCTGGTCAGTGTGATTGCAAATGAAAGGGGACTTTTTAAAAAGGGTAATCTTATGATAAGAAATATAATTTATCCATGTTACAAAATAATTTTAAGAATATTTACCCATTTAATATTCTCTTGAGCGTTAATGTTCATGAATTTAGGGCTTATCATCAGGAAAGGCTGCACTTTTTCATGTGACTACAGATTCATTCCTCAGCCCATTTTGGAGAAAATTTAAACCTGAGAATCTCCCAATGGATATTGCTAGCTGTAGAATGCTCTTAAACTAAACACGGCACATCTGTGCCAGATTTTAATGTAAAGGGCTAAAAGGATAAATCAAATAGTTTGGCACCTTGCCCATATCAGTCAGCTATGCCATTTCATCCTCTTCTTGCAGCTGTTTACCAAAAATAGAACAAGAATAGTGAGCTACAGATCATATGCCATCCAGAAGTAGAATCATATGCAAGCAAGAAATGTGAACAATGTTGGCTTATTACACATTCTACCCACCTTGATAGTAAGAGGGAGGGAGAATGTAATTCAGATAAATTAAGAGTGTCTGATACTTTTTACTGTTCTTCTGCAGGAAACGTCTAGAAAGGAGTAAGGAACAAAGTGGTGCAGGATTACATTATGAATTGCTTTTTTAGTTTGACAGCTTGCTTTGGTAATTTATGGCAGTGTTCTTCAAACTTGGCAAATTTAAGTTATTTATTTATTTATTCATAAAATTTATTGGTCACCCATCTTACCATAGGGTAACTCTGGGTGGCTTATAGTTACAGCTAAGTTAAAGAATAAAAAGTTAAAATCAAACATTAAAAACCAAACATGGGGTGCTGGGAACAGAATTGGGGGGGAGGTAGGGTCTGTTATTCAATCAACCACCTCCATTGAGCTGATCCCTCCCTCACTGGGGCCCCAAGCTGACTGGCAAAGCCACATCTTTAGGCCCTGATGAAAAGATAAGGTTGGGGCCAACCTCACATTGGGAGGCAAGATATTCCAGAGGGCAGGAGCAATAGCAGAGAATGCCCACCTCCTGGGACTTGCCAGCTGAAATAATCGGTTTGATGGAACCAGGAGCATTGTGTCCTCTGCCAGCATGAGTGGTACAAGCCAATCCTAATGAAGTGAGACAGTCCCTCAAATAACTTGGACCCATGCCATGAAGGACTTTATAGGTGATCACCGACACCTTGAATTGCACCTGGAAGCAGGCTGGCAACCAATGCAGCTCATGGGGCAGTGGTGTTAGAGGCCATTCTTGGGGTCTTCTAAACTACCTTTGTTACCACACTCTGCACTAGCTGTGTAGCTTCTGAATACTCTTCAAGGGTATCCCCATATGTAGATAGCATTACAGCAGTCCAGTCGTGAGATGACTAGGGACTGAACGACTGAGCGCGGGGTACCCGAGGGAAGGTCGCAACTGACATACAACACAAAATTATGCAAAGGCTCTCCTGACTGCAACTGCCACCTGTTCCTTGAACAGAAGTCGCGAGTTCTGGAGAACCCCCCCAAGTTGCCGACTAGGTCTTTCTGGGGCAGTAATACCCCATCCAGATTCAAGGATGACAAAGTCTCAGACCTTGGACATATCCAAAGCCTTGCCAGGGTTCAGTTGAAGCCTATTGTCCCTCGCAGTTGCCAGGCATCGTGAAAGGGCAGCCACAGCATCACTTGGCTCACAAAGAGTGGAAATATAGAGTTGGGTCTCATCTGCATACAGTATATATCTCAACACACGGTGACGGATGATCTCACCCAGAGGTTTCCTATAGATGTTAAAAAGGAGTGGAGAAAATACTAAATCCTATGGTATACCACAGAACAGCAGCCAAAGGCTGCACCCCTCACTCCCTATCAATACTGATTGAAACCTGTCACAGAGAAAGGAGCTGAACCAATGCAAATCTGTGCCACCCAACCTCATCCTCTGCAGCTGTCCCAAAAGGATACCATGGTTGATGGTATCGAAAGTTGTGTGCACTTCAAGTCCTAGAATTCCCAGCTAGCTCTGTTGGCTGGGGAATTCTGGGAGTTGAACTCTACATATCTTTAAACTGCCAACTTTGACAAACACTTGTTAGGGCTAATAAACAGCATGTAAATAATTCTTGTTTCTTTCACTTCTTGAACTTGTGTTAATGGAAGCAATTCTCATCACTAAGGGCAGGGGTGTCAAGCTCACATTATCACGTGACTATCAGGACTTTTTCTCCTTTTGATAAACTGGGTGTGGGGGTGGCCAGTGCATCACACATACAACCATGGGCTGTGAGTTTGACAGCCGTGACTAAGGAGAGCTTGTAAAAAGTACCAAAACAATCTGAAAAATCTGTTTGCTTTCAAGACATGTGGCCTGCCAAATATAGTAGAGAAACAGTTTGCCAGATATCTGGAATTATTAACATGGAATAATTCATTTCTACATAATTCTAGTTGTAAAATTTACTGTAATCAATTTTATTGATTTATATTAATTGTGGGGATGAAATACATCTGGAGTATGTCTTGAGCAATGTAAATGATGACTGGTTATTGAATTAATAACCACATCTGCTAGAATTAGATCAATCCTTTCTGGATGAAATATATTCTTGAATTATGCAAGAATAAATAAATCACATTTATCTTCTTTTTTGTTGAGTCACATTCTCGGATTCTAATGTACAACAGTCTAAACTACTTTGGTCTCAATATTACAGCATTGTATTAAACTTGAGTATAGTAACTGCAGCTACTGAGGTAAGCCAACTATATTCTGCTGAAAAATGTAATGTTAGGGAAGGCTTCAACTTCCAAACCTGAGGCCACAAAGAGAAAATTCCCCACCATTGTTAATTGTGATCCTTGTTGCTCATATTACCAAGAAGGTGACTTGTTACAGAATAAACAAGATGCTAACATTGGAAAAAATTCTCAACTGTTTTAGTATTTCCAAAAAGAAAAAAAGGCCTTTTTGTCATTTGGCAGCTCAAAATTCTTTCCCCTAGTACTGATTTTCTTTCCCAGGGACAATTAGCTTGGCTTTCTTTAGTATCATTTATATTTTAGAATGATACTTTCCTGTAGAAAATCAGATATTAAGCCACCACAAAATGGTTTTTGTATTTCCAGAAACTAATAAAAAGTAAGAGCTTAGAAATTGTGAACAATTTTTTTTTCCACTGGTGATCCTCATCTACTATGTGTTGAACAGCAATTCCCATAATCCTCCAGTCATAATTGTTTTGGGAATGATGGTAGTTGTAATCAAATATAACTGCTGGGTGCTATATTGGAGATTCCATGCATTACATTTTTCAGTTTGTTGCATGTTATTAATACAATTCAATTAATTTCAATCAGACATAAAGGTATTGCAATATTGGCGAGTACTGGATGCAGAATTAAACCAAGATTAGCATGTTAATTGTTAATATGAATAGGCAGCAAAAGTTTCTATTTTCCTCTTCTGATACAGTTTCAATAAGAGAAAAGAAGTGTTTGATTTTAACTACATCTTGTTAAGCCCATGTCACACTGCACCAACGGATGTAAAGAGGATGTAAAACGGAGAAATACGCTTGCCATCCGTTGGAAAACGCGATACATCCATTGTGTACTCACTGCGTACGTCTTTCATACGCTCTATCCATCAAACATCCGTCTACTGCTATTTCATCCGCTCAAAAGGTTTTGAGCTGCATAAAACTTTTTGAGTGGATGAACTTTCCGCCGCGTACGATCTACATCCGCGACACATACGGGCAACAAACGTTCTACATCTGTTGTCATCCGTTACACTTCTGCTGTATCCTCTCAGCATCCTCTGGGCATCCGCGCAACTCACATCTGCTCCAGCGGAAAGCAGAAAGAGGGAGGAAGCGAAAGGTACGCAGAACGCCCACACAGCGTTAGTAGCACGGACATAGAAAGGATGAAAGCGGGTGCAGCTCGGATATAAAGCATTAAAACAGACAAAACATTTGCATATGGGACGTATCTCGGATATTTAGGATGTCTGGAGAATGTCTAGAGTATGTGGAAGGACACCTAGCGGAAAACCGACATTTCCTATAAAAAGGGGGAGGAAATCACCTGGATCTCACTATCAATCCAGCAGCCCTGCTGTGCAGATCTCTTCAGCCTTGCTCTTGCTCTTCCACATCATCCATTGATCTCCACCATGGATCATCGCACACTCCTTTTGGTAGCCGTGATCATTCAACACCAGAATCAAGCCCTGTTCAGACTGTTTCACCTTTTCAACGCAAGGAGAAGAAGGAGACGTCCAAGAGCTGTCTGGGTCTGAAGATGGATCGGGAGAAGAGTGGAGTTTGGACTCTATGACAAGCTGATGGTGGAGCTGAGGAATGAAGACCCTTGTGCATTCCAGCACTTCATGAGGATGCCACCAGCCATGTTTGACGAAGTTGTGGAGCGTCTGAGACCCAGGTTGACCAAGACAAACACCAACTTCCGTCCCAGCCTGGACCCTGGACTGAAGGTGGCACTGACTCTGCGGCACCTGGCCTCTGGGACCATATACAGAAACATGCAGTACGCCTGGAGGGTGCCACACAACACCATCAGCATTGTGGTCAGAGAAGTGGTGCAGGCCATCATCGAAGAATATGTGGAGGAGCTCCTCCAGTGTCCCACCACTGAAGAAAGCTGGAGGAAAGTTGCAGAGCAGTGGTATCAGAAGTGGAACTTTCCCCACACTGTTGGAGCCATAGATGGGAAGCACGTGGCCTGCAAAGCTCCAGCCAACTCAGGGTCCAATTATTTCAACTACAAGGGCTTCTTCAGCATCATCCTCTTTGCCATGGTTGATGCTGACTACAAGTTCATGTACATCGATGCTTCAGGCAATGGGTCAGCTTCAGATGCCCAGATAAAACAACGCCAGTGACCTCAAGGATGGGCTGGAATGCAACCTCATCATGGGTTTTCCAGATCCAGACCCCCTACCCAATGACACACAAGATGTGCCCTACTTCATCGTGGGTGATAACGCCTTCTCCCTCAGAACCTACCTCATGAAGCCCTACACTTCAAGATACCTCACCCGTGAAAAGAGGATCTTCAACTACAGGCTGTCCAGGGCAAGACAGGTGGTGGAGAATGCCTTTGGCATCCTGGCCAACAGGTTCCAGGTACTTCTCACCACAATGCAGCATCGCCCACAGACTGTGAGGAGCATCGTGGAAGCTTGCTGCATCCTGCACAATCTCATGCGCACCCGCTACCCAGTGTTGCAGAACAGGCTTGTGGACCGTCAACAAGGCAATGGGGACATGGAGCCTGGTGAATGGAGGCAAGGACAGAACCTGATAGACACTGTGGATGTGCAAAGCCCCAACAGAGCTTCAAGTGAAGGGAAGAAGCAGCGCAACCTCCTGAAACACTGGTGCAACTCCCCAGCTGGAGCAGTGGAGTGGCAAGACAGGATGGTAGATGCTTAATGGATGCTTCCTTGAGCCTGTCTCATAACACTGATGAGATTGTGCCATGTATGTTGAGTGGTCCTACAATGAATAGGGCATTAATAAAGAGTTTTGTTTATTTTAAAATGTGTTGATCAATAAATAAACTGTTGTTGATAATAAAGGGCCATATGTGTGGCAGCTGGGAGGGTCGACCATACAGTCCCACTATGCTTGGGCTGGAGGTTTATCTATCCCACAACTATCCTTACCCATCCCACAACTATCCTTACCCATCCCACAAGCATGCAAAGGCTAAATCCTTTTTTCAAAGTTTTCACCAACACTTTATTAAGTAAAAAAAATGAACCAAGTGTGTGAAGCAAAGATAACCTTTATTCATAACAAACTGTATGACTTTATTAAAAAGCAAAATGACCCAAGTAAAGTGTCTTAAGCAAAGATAAAGTGAGCAGGTAACAACTCAGTCTCTGGCACTCTTCTCAGTCACTCTTACGCGTGCCCATGGTCTCAAGGGTGAAGGGGCCAGGGACTGTGGAGGTGGCTGTGGCTGGTGTGCTGGTCTGAGGTGCCATTGGGGTGCCTGGCCCCGAGAGTACAACAGGAGATGATGTGTGCAGGAAGCTCTCAGAGAGCTGACTCAGTCCTGTGAGATTGAGAAGCCCTTTCTCAAGTACCTGGGATGTGAGGCCGAAGACTGATGACAGATGTTCTGACAATGGGCTTGGTTGTGGAGTGGAGGAAGGAGGAGTGTAGTGGAGCTGTCTGGTCTGCAGCTGGGTCAGGTGAGGTGTCTGTGGCGTCTGTGACGTCCAATGAACCTGGGCCTGGACTGGGAAGGGCTGCCTCTGCTGTGGGAAGTCCTGGTAGTGGTAGGCTTGGTAGGTGAGGGGCTGTTGAAATCCGTGGAAGGGCTGTGACATCGCCTGGGGTGGAGGAGCAGACCTGGAGTGGGTAGGGGCAGGTTCAGCTGGGCCTGGAGGGTGGTGCAGAAGAGCTGTGATCCTCTCCTTCATCACCTGGTACTGGGCCTCGGGCATGTCCATGAGGGTCTGGTTCACATAGGTGATGAAGGGCTTGTGGTTCGAGGATGGTATGTCGAAGTGGACCAGCTGGGAGAGAAGATCTGTGCTGGCTTTGATTGTGTCCCTGATCTCCAAGAGGACAGTGTGGCTCTGTCCCTCCGGTCTTCCTCTCTGCCTGCTTTCTGTGGAGGTGGAGCTGGGGGTGGATGTGGGTTGGTCTCTGGTGGCTGCTTCTTCTTGCTCCATCTGAGACAGGGGATCCTCCACATCCTCCAGCACGGGGAGTGCAGCTGTTGGGGGGGTCTATGTCGAGGGGCCCTCCAAAGACACCTGCCTGGACATGGTAGCTGTCTCCTGGCTGGAAGAGGAGTGGCTCTCTGTGGGCTGTCTAAGGGAGAGGATTGACAGAGGGGCTGCTCCTCGGTGGCGGATCTCACCCTCCAGTAAGCTGCACTTGGCCATGACATAGGTCTCCCGGTCAGTGAGCTTGACAGCGGCCTGGCCAAATCTCTTCAGGTGCAGCTTGCCATACCAGGTATGCATGTGCTTCCACCACCCCAGGAGGACATCTGAAGTATAGCCCAGGCTCTCCGCCTTCTCTCTTCAAGCTGCCTGCTTTCTCTTGGTGTCACAATAGATCCTGTGGCCCTTCCTCCACAGGTATTCGTTCTCCGTCAGCCATTCCAGCACCTCCTTCTCATGGTCTTTGGAAATGGAGTACTGTTTCCTCTCTCCCTTCTCCTTGCCTTGCCTCTTCCTCCCTCTGGCAGGGGCTTCAGGGCCTTCAGCAGCAGGGCTTTGAGGGCCTTGGGGCTGGTCCACCACAGCAGCAGCAGCAGGAGAAGCACCAGCAGCACCAGCAGGAGAAGCACCAGCAGCACCAGCAGGAGAAGCACCAGAAGCAGCAACATCAGGAGCAGAAGCACCAGCAGCTTCAGAGTCAGCGCCAGAGGGGGGAATGGTGGTTCTGTCCTTCTTGCCAGGGCTGGCAGGAATAGGCACAGGCTTCCTCTTCTTACCCATGGTGTTCTCTCAAGATGTCTCTGGCAGCAGGTCTTTCCTCTGAATTCTGACTGCTTGCGAGCTGCATCCTTTTATATCCGTGGAGCTGACGCAATTCATCCTCCCCGCATGCGCAGTGAATGCTTTGCATCCGCTACGCATCCGCTATGCATCCTATAGGCGTCCGTGATTCATCCGCGTCATCCGCTACGCGTCTGCTCCTTCCACTACGCGTCCGCTTCGCTATTCTCCCCCCCGAACCCCTGCGGATGTGTCATCCGTTTCCATCCGCTTTCATCCGCTAGGCTTCCTACAAACATCCGCCTTACATTCCCGCTACATCCTCCCCACATCCGTTCCTTTCCGTTGTTTTCCGTTCTGTTTATGCAAATTTGGGGCACTTTTGAGAGCGGATAATAATCGATGGAGCCACCCCCTTAATTTTGCTCGTCCACTGTGTCCTTTTTGCATACATTTTGCATCCGTCGGCCAGTGTGATCTAGCCTTTAAACCATAGTTGTTGCTGTTCTTGCAAAGCAGTTCAGCTTAAGCAGAAGCCCCAGAATTGGAACAGTAAAACACTCTAACCCTAATATGTTGGGGTATAATTCAATCATCACATTAATTTATTTAACGTTTTTAAGAAGAGACTAGATAGCCACTTCTCTGAAATGGTATAGGGTCTCCTGTTGAGCAAGGGGGTGGACTAAACAATCTCCAAGGTCCCTTCCAACTCTATTCTGTTTGAACATTAGAAAGTTATTAGGAAAATAAAGGTATGGACAGCCTTCTTTACACTGGAAATATCCAAATTAAATTACTATTAAGAACAGAATCCTAGGTTATTACATTATTTTTGAATACACTGTCAATACAGGTATCATAATTGTAATCTGTGGAGGAGGACCAGAATTTAGGATATACTGTACATATATGACATTTACATTATCCCTTTGCATACTTGCATGAGATTTTATTGCAATTCAATGTCTGAAAAAATGAAAAGTTGGTTATTAAAAAAGATACAGTAAAAAAAAATCTTGGTGGGATGTGTGTGCGTGTTCTTTTTTTTTTTGAAAAAGTTTTATTATTTTTTTTAAACAAACATAAACAACATAAAAACATGAAACCATTTTCCACATATGTATGTACAGTGTGTCAGTTGGTTTACAAATTGTTTTGTGCATCCACTTCATAGTCATCACTTACAATTACCCGTGTATGTTCTCATATTATCTATCAAATATTCCTAAATACATTGATATCATTATTAATCAGTCATTTGAGTGTAATATTATTCATGTTTTGCAAGATAATCCATATTTTAATTGATTTATTTTATGACAATTCATATTATCATCCCAAATCTATCCTATAATTATATTATGATAAAAATAATACATCTTTATATATTCTTTATATATTTATATATATTCTAAAAAATCTACATATTTCATTACCATGTTTTATTGCCTAACCATTGATAAAATAAATCCCAAATCTTATAAAATTGTTTATCTTCTTGTTCTGTCATTTCAGCACATTCCATTATTTTCTTAATAACTTCCTCCTGCCTTGGTATTTTCTCATTTTTCCAGTTTTTAGCAAATACAATCCTAGCCGCTGTTAATACATTTACAATCAAATATTTCAATTACTGTATATTTCGCGTAAAATTCCCAATAAAAATATATCTGGTTTCAAGTCTGTTTTTTTTTTTTGTCATTTTTTCCAACCATGTATGGATTTTAGTCCAATATCTTTCAGCATCCACGCATGTCCACCACATTTGGTAATATGAGCCAGGTATCTGATGACATTTCCAACATTTTTCAGATTTGTTCTTTAACATTCTTGCTATTCTTGTTGGGGGAAGATGCCACCTGTAAAACATCTTATACAAATTTTCTTTATATACTGTTGACATTGTCATTTTATAATTTTGAGACAATTTTTGCCATTTCTCTAAATCAATCCCATATCCAAAATTTTCCTCCCAAGCAATCATTGTTTCTTTGATTTGTCCTTTTTCTAGCTTAATTTCTAATAAATATCCATACAATTTTTAATCACCTTTTCATCAGTACTTGTCAAGATCTTATCTAAATCAGTCAATTTATCATAGAAACCTTCTGTTTTAAAATCTTTATCATATCTAGAATGTATTTACGAACATCAAAACCAATTCATCTTTATACCTTGTTCCTCTAGTTTTTGCATAGATTGAGGTTCACCCTTTTCATTCAATATTTTACCATATCTGTTTGTTCCTTTTTATATATTATAGGATAAGAAAATGCTTCAATAGTCGATAGCCAGACCGGAATTTTCAAATAACACTGCCTTTTAATCTTCTCCCAATTTAACCACAGAGCCTCCCATATGTAATGTCTTCTAAAGTACCCCTGAGTTTTAGTTCCTTTATACCATAGGAAGGCATGCCACCCCATGTGTGTGTCCTAATTGGGCTAAATGCCACCAAGATTTACTTATTTATTTTATGTTGCCTTTTAAAATTAACCATAAGATTTTATTCTGTCTTTTTTTCATATACAACTTAATGTGATGAACATACCAATACACCTTCCTCTTCCTCTTTTCTCCAAGACAACAGCTTTGTGAGATGAGTTGGGCTGAGAGAGAGTGACTGACCCAAAGTCACCCAGACATCCATCATCAAGCATCCATGGAGAAAAATAATATCTATAGCATAGGAAAGAAGGTAGGGAGAGAGGCAAGCAAGCAAGCAAACAGAATAAACAATAACTGTCATGCCCCTGTCAGAATCTGATCCGGAGGGAAGGCTGAGCAGCTGACAGGGAGAGGGAGTGTGGCTCCATTGGTTGTGGAAGAAACTGGGGAAGGTAGAGCAAGGCAGAGGGAATTAAGAGGAAAACCCAGGGCCACCCCTTCTTCATTCTAGAGCATGCAGGGAGGAACAGAGAAGGGAGCAGCATGAGTTACGTGGCTTATGGAGAAGGAAAGGGCCCTGATTCCCTTCATTAGCTGCAGCTGGGAACACAGTGTTTAAAAAGGGAAGTTGTGCACACAACAAGTTGTTGGAAGCAAATTGTGAATTATCTGGTATCGTCAAGGCTTATCTGGGTCCCTTAGTGTCTTCTCAACTGTTTGTTTGGCTGTGCTTTCAAGTCTGCAATTCCTTCTCCTTCCCTATCAAGTTAATTCTGTAGTGTGGTTTGTTTGGATTTTTAGTTATAGTTTGTATGTACTTTGTTTTCTGAATGAGTTTTCTCTATTTAAAGGTTGTTCCTGAGAGTTTTTCTCCAGCCAAAGATAACCTGGACATTGGGGCAAAGTTGGAGATAATTAAAGGGACTCTTCTTGCTTATTTAACTGTGTTGCCTTTGTGCCACACCCCGGGTCATCACAATAACATGCTGATACCCACTCCATAGAAATGTGAAGAGTAAGTTTCTATTTACTTATCTGATGTTAAGCCTCACTGAAAAGCTCTATGTAGAACTGAACAGAATTGTGTTGCAAAGACAGAGTAATATTTAGATTCTCAGTGGAACTATCTCCAAGTACATTCTTTCTAGATAAACAGAATAATAAATGGACATCGTGTTATATTTATTTCATTAAGCATGTTTTGTTCAAAGAAAACACATTAACAATGTTTTTCTGATCACTTAGTTTTGTTAACTGGATCAGTACTTCGTTTCAAATAAATATGGATATGACTCACTATATAAGTTCTATATAAGTTATGGACCCACAGATTTGTAGAAGAGTCACAAGGCCCAAGAATAGTACAGTGGTACAGTAACCACAATTACCAAAAAGAACATGTGGAAAGTTTTCTGTAATTCCTGTTCATTTTCATCATTCTGGATAGATTGTTTAGACTGGGGTTGTGCAAAATTATATGATGCCAAAATGGTGGCATGAAGATAATATTCTGCCAGAATTGACCTGTATTTGCCACTGTTTATGTTATCAAGTACATTTTTAAAATATATATTTAAGTGAAAATGTGAATCATCATGACAAACCTGGTAGTTATCATTGTTGAGGCATAGAAATTTAGAGTTTTTAGTATATATTCATCTGAAAAGTGCCCTCCTCTTGATCTTCTTAGCAGCTGCTGCTTTACAAATGTTCTAACCCACATAAATTCTTAATTCCTTCTTGTAGTTTTTGCAATGGAGATGATATCTGTAAGGTAATAAGGAAAAGCTTCCCTTCCCCTGGGTAATACGCATTTTTGTACCTTACGAGAATATTGAATAGACTTCATTATTTTTTTCAATACAAGTCTGAATTCTGCCATTTGATTACCTAAACTAAAAGCATTTCAATATGCCATCCATCACCCTGACTGGTGTAAAATGCTGAATATTCAGATTAAATTGGAACTTTTTTTCCTGTGAATAAGGAATTTGGTTCAATTCCATAATACACAATGTCTCTGGAGAGAGGAAATTGAGCTGAAGGTCGCTAAAGGCAAGTGAGAAATTGTATTATCCAAACACAAAATTCTTTTTCTTATCATCAAAATGTGAAATATAGCCATGGGGAATAAAGGGTTCAAGGGAGGATTCAATTAGAAATGAAAATAGAAAAGGTGCACTTTTCAACATGCCTTTCATTTTTCCAAACAAGTGAGATCCTTGAACTGCAGATTTACAGTAAACTATTTGTCGGGCAGTTTAATTTTTTGCAAAATATGAATAAGAATATCTAAACTTATTCTGTTAGGCTTGACTGAAATCCATGCTAGTTTAAAGCTTGCAAATCTCAAGAAGAAGTAAGTGCCAGACTGATGGGAGATTTCACAAAGGCAGTTGTTGGATACAAAATGTAATTCTGCATGGACCTCTGCTGTTATCCAATAAAGCTTTTCTTTGAGAAGGCTTGTGTAGATTTTTCTTATATTTTTAAATCTGTAAATCCAACTTTGACTGAATGTGCATAGGAATAGTCTTTTCCGATTTGTTAGTCCACATTAACAATATTTAGGAATACAGAAATAGCCTGAATGAAACAGAAATATCCTTAAGATCTTAACTAGACAACAGTAGAACTCTTAATCAATTTAGCTTGCCCTAATTCAGAATTATCTTTTTGGATCTCTCCCTTACATTAACAGCACTCCCAAATAAATGAAAATATCCAAAGAGCCAATAAAACAAGAATGTGGCAACATGTTGTAATTCAACTGAAGCGTACATGCTGATGGAAAATTTCATTGGTGCAGATTTAAGTAGGTAGAATGCCAACCCACTTGTCTTGGTGGATCTATATTCCACCCATTCCAAAAACGATGCCTTGGCTGCTTCTGAGACAAATCAAGGCACAGTGCCAAAATGGCTTGTATTCCATTAGCTTGTAAATATGACTTCTTGTTGTTTGTTGCCCGTGCATTCAAAAAGTTAGTTGAGGTGTTTTAATATGGGCTTTCTGTAAGAAAAGTGCATGACTGAAATAATGGATCCCACTAGCTTCAGGTTGAATTCATTTAGGTCCTAGTTCAAAACCTTCTAGCTACCCAGCTGTTTAAAAATTTAATTCAAGTTTATTTAGTTTGAATTGTGTTGAAATGGTTGTTAATGTGTTTCATTTTATTTCTGTTTTTTAAATCAATACTTTAATATGTTTTATTGTTTTTATACTTTTAGTTTTATATATTAACTTGAAAATCAGTTTGGGAGAACAATGATCAAGATATGTAGATAGTAAAATAGAAGCATTTTGAAATCAGCATTTTGAAATAAAAAGAACACCTTTACTGAAAATCAAAGAACCACTTTCAGTAAATATATACTGCCACTCCCACATCAATATCATAAGCAAGTTTAGATAAATCAATTATTGTCTTAGATTATAATTTGGAAAACCAGTGGTTCAAAGTGTTATTTACCATTTCCTATGTTTGTGTGATATGTAGTTACATATGAGGTCTTGAATTATGCCTATTCTATATTAAATCTTCCTCCAGATTCATTTCATAGAATAATAGAGTTGGAAGGGACCTTGGAAGTCATCTAGTCCAGGGGTCGCCAACCTTTCAGACCTCAGGGACCATCAAACTCATAATTTTAAATCCCACGGACCACTAAAATGAATTTTGACTGACAGTAGCTTGTTGACATTTTCCCAGGGTCTCTACAGAAAGCAGCAGATACTCTGGGAAAACCCCCCAAAAAGTCTGCAGGAAAATTCCCCACCCCGCTTTCCTATTGATTGATCATTCTTTATTTGGGATCACAGGATACCTTCTCCAGCTCCGTTCTCAGGGGGGGAGGGAGAGAGACTATCTACATGCAAGGAAAGCAGCAAAAGTAGCAGAAGTCTTTCTTTCTTTCCCCCAAACTCTTCCAGAAATGAATTTTTGTGAGACTCATCACGCCGGTGCAGCCTCTTGCAGGGCCCAAAGACTCATTTCTGGTGGAGTTTGGGGGAGAGAAAGTCAGCATAATAATTTGCTTCTTGGACTGACTTCGCTGTTACTTTTGTTCTTAAACTATGCTTTTCTTCATGAAAGCAACTGTAAAAACTGCAAAACTCTGGGGGAATAGATAAGAAATACAGATAGATTGCATATGACATTGAGAAAAAAAAAGCTGAACTGCATGGCATGTAAATCTTTATACAACAATTCCAGATGAGGGACTGTGGAAAACCTCTAAGTAGCTTCAGTATGTGCCAGCACGACAGTACAAAGAAAATAGCCAGTAAAATTAGAGAGCTGCTCTTGAAATCTAATAGCTTAGAAAATGCATTGATGGGAGAATGTGATTTGAGCCAGATAAAAGTTCCAAGCTCTGGCTCAGAAAAGAATGACTGGAAGATACCTGTGTTGATGTGCTAACAATAGGAAAGTAGAAATCTGATGACATGTGAGTTATCACAAAAATCATAACATTATGTTCGTAATAAGTTAGAACCAGAGGTGTGTACAGTGCAGAAAATATGCTGTTATTTGTCTGCTCATAGAGGAAAAAAACCTGCTGTGCAATTTCTCTTGATTCATTTCAGAATGGAGAATTTCAAATTTTTAACAGGCGTGGAAGTGGTTCCATTATTTATTTAAGCAAATGTTTGCTCTTCCACAATCAAAGTAAAATCTGTTTACAGCGTATATAAAATTAGAATTAAATATCCATGGTCAGGTTCAATGATCTCATCTACAAACACAACATAAAATTCCCAATACAGAAACCATTAAAAAAAAATCAGTTTTAGCATTTTCTGAAAAACTAGCAAGGATGGGCCAATTACTCCAAGGCTGTTCTACATCATCAATACTGCCACAGAAAAGTACTTCAAGACCATCTTGAAGATGTGGGACTATAAGAAGTTGCTCTCTGGAGATTCTGATAGGTCCAGCTGATGCTGGTTGAAACAAGTGGCACTGTAGATACTGGATGCTGAGACTTAAAGGATTTTATAAGTCAAAACCAGCACCTTAAACCAATCAGCAGCGCTCTCAGGCCTGATATACTTCCAAAAGTGATTGTCTATAAGCATGTAGACCAATCCAATCATACTTGCATTTTTGTTGCCTGGATGTGAACTTCAGCATAGTTGGGCATGCACATATACACAAGACATTCACACAAGCTCTTTAAGCTTCACTTGCCACATGCAGTGACTACCCATCTGAAGCCCAGCTTCTCCATATAAATCTTTATTATTTTTAAGCAGTATCATACATTCCTAGCAATTGAATAGCAATAGCATAAAGATTGAAGATGGGGTAAAATACTGTAGTCTTTTCTTCTTCTCTTTGGGTTGTGCAATTGGCCAGAATATTGTTTTCATGACAAGTGTGTAGGTATGCTAGGAAACCATGGGCCTCAGAGCACTTGTTTGAAACAGTAGGGTCATGGATGGGGCCCAGATGTATCATAGTTGTTTAAACATACAAATACACTAGCCAAGGCGCTAGAACTGAGGAAGGGTGGAGAACTATGGGAGCGCTGTTGGATGAATCCCATTGCTACTCAGAAAATGCAAAGACATACTATTGGGCAGCTGCTGACAAACCTGACAAGATCTGAGCACCATTTTCCAAAATGGGAGATGATCTACCTCAGCTGTCAAACTTCTGGCCTGCAGGCTGGATGTGTCATGCATTGGCACACCCCTATGCCCACATTTGAATGAAGGAAAAAAAAGTCCTCTCCCTGCTCTGTTTCATAATATTCACATTCACATCCACCTGAACATACACATTCACATCCATCTGAACATACACATTCAACAGGTACTTGTAATATAATAAGCAGAGGGGGAGGAAGACTCAGGGAAGACCACAGGGATGGAGAAGCAGGAGGAAGGAGCCGCCAGTGCCGGTGAGACCCCTGCGGAGAGCCTGAAGTCCCCCCCACAGAAGTCCTGCAGACTGGCGATGCTGATGGAGGTTGCCCTACTGGCAATGTTCAGGTCCAAGGTCTGAGCAGAGACAACCACCATCGGGGACTTGTGTTAGGCTGAGGAATATGCCAAGGCTCCATTCAGGGGCTTGGGATGGAAGTCTGGATGACATCTACATGGGAGTTGGCGCTTTCGCCCCGCATTGGAAAGAGGGAAGGCCTCCTGATGAGGAAATGAGTCTGGAGAATGGAGATACGTGATGGCTCACCCAGGGCTAGCAGTAAAGACCCTGCAGGAGAGGTTCGACCAAATGAGCATCAAGGGGAGGAGACAGGTGTGTAGGCTATAGCGTCCTGGCGGGGTTCTGATCTGATTTATCCTGTTGTTCTGGCTCCAGCAGTAGCAACATGGCCAGCTAGCCCTCCTCCAAAAAACTGCAGAGGGGAATCTGCAGCCATGCCTGTACACCTCCAGAAAACTAACTCAGACTGAAAGGAAGTGGGCAGTGTGGGAAAAAGAAGCATACATAGTCTGCTTCTGCTGACTCTGCTGACTTGGCACCACTTCCTGGAGGGGAGCCAAGTGTCATTTGAAGTATGGACAGACCATAAAAACCTGGAGGCATTTAGGACCCCATGGAAGCTCTCACCAAAGCAGGTCTGGTGGATGCAGTACTTTAACCGATTCAGTTTCACCTTAAAGTACATCCCGGAGGTGGGGGGAACCTTTTAGCTGACATTTTGTCATGAATGCCACAATATAATAGCAAGCGTGAGGAAATGGTCCATGCTATGATACCTTCCCTCCACCAAGCCAACCAAGCTACCACCTGGCAGGAAGCACAAGGGCTCAAGCCCAAAGACGGAGGGGGTTTGACTCAAAAGTTAAAAACCGAATTACCTGCTGATCCACGGTACTGGGACAACATGGAGTTACTGACCCTCCAAGATGGCCTGGCCTGGAAGGGCTCCAAACTGTATGTCCCCCAACAGCCTGCACCTCCAAGTACTGAAAAGAAGCCATGATGCCAAGCAGGCAGGGCATTTCAGTTTCCTAAAAACCCTGCACTTGGCCAAGAGGCAATTTTTGGCCAAAGGTGAAAGGGGACATTTAGGACTATATTAAGAGCTGAACAACATGTGCTGCAATGACAAAATGACCAGGGAAACCCCTCAGGTCTGCTCCAACAACTAGATGACCCTTCCTAGCTGTGGGAAGAAATCACCATGGATTTCATAATGGAACTTCCTGAGAGTGGGGGAAATAGAGTCATTTGGATGGTGATTGACCTCTTCTCCACATCGTAGCTTGCTCCACATCGTAGCTTGCTCCAGTCTCCCATCAGCCCCCAAACTATCCAAACTATTCCTTTTTTTGTAATTTTTTATTTTAAAAACACATCAATATTATTTTGTAAACAATATGGTGCCTAAGTGTCATCATTTGGTACAAAAGCAATAATGCAAAAAGCATTAATAAATTAATCCATTTTATGTCGTCTAATGTTGTACACAACTGTATCAGCATATAATCCTTCATTTTTCAATTATTAATATTTGCTTTACATTCTTCTAACAGTAATAGCTTTATTTTTGAGCATACCTAATGACATCCTTCAAATTCTGATCTTAACCTCTGGTATTCACTTTATATATATTTGATAATGGTATGTATAACAATATCCCCCCATTTCTAAATTTTCGTATCTATTCTAATTTTTAAAACGGCCATTCTAAATAAACTGGGAAATATTGAAAATTATTGCAATAAAGAACCAATTGTTATTGTGCAATTTATTTTTTAAATATAGTTTTGGAGCTTTTGAATTAACCCAATCAGCTTCTATACTTTCATAAACTAATTTGTTCTTGATTTCATACAAACAGATTTTATATATATACAATACAGAATACAATACAGTACAGAAGCCTGATGATGACAGATGAGATTCTGCCGAAACATTACTACAACTTTAAAAGCACAACTATAATGACGTGGGAAAATACCCGAAAAAGCTGAATACCATACATGTAAGTACCCACAAACACTTAAGAAAACACACACACACAGAGACACACACACAGAGACACACACACACACACATATGGTATTCAGCTTTGTTCGGGTATTTTCCCACGTCATCATAGTTGCGCTTTTAAAGTTGTAGCAACGTTTCGGCAGAATCTCATCTGCCATCACCAGGCTTCTGTATTGTGTTTGTCTGTGAGTCAGACTTTCACAGCCATTTCAGTTTTAAATTTGGGGCTAGCCTACTGCTGTGCCAGAATGCTTTTCTCTTCATCCTGATTGGTTGGGAGTCTTGGTCTGTGTTTATTGGTCTTGGAGTTTGCTGTATTCTGCTTGATTGGTGTTTCTAATATCTTCTCTCTGTTTTGTGGCTTTTTTTGTCTTGATTGGCTGGCAACATTGTGTTCCTGTAGTGGAGGCTTTTAGTGCAGCTTGGCTCCGAGTAAATGGACAACTATCATTTATTAGGAAGCTAGGTTTCATCTGGGTGCCTGGTTGGGGTGTGCTTGAGCTGGAGGTATCAGGGGGGATCTGTTTGTGCCCAGGTGTTTGCCTGGCTTGTGGTGTGGAGATATTTTTGTTTGTGAGTGCAGGCTTCCAAATAATTGACAGTCTTGCGGTATCTGCTATCCCGCATTAGATGGACGTCTCATGATAGGGAGCGAAGGAGAGAGAAACGACAGGAGACAAAGTTCCTCGCGATGAGTGCACCCCGAATGTCCGGGTACACGCTCTT
>BLBF01000017.1:34929709-34956575 GCA_015471245.1 Laticauda colubrina
ATACATACATACATACATACATACATATATATATATATATATATATATATGTATGTATGTATGTATGTATGAAAAATATTAATTAGAAATTTAAATTCCTATTATATATGTAAGGTAATATTAACTGAAATATAGCAATTAATTTAAAGAAATAATTGGGGTTATAACACTGTTATGTATTTAAACATAGTTGAATGATTCTTTGACCTGTTAGATGATTTAAGAATTGATGATTTATTGAATTTATTAATACTAGATACAACACTAATAGAATGTGAAGTGAACAATCAAAGTAATAATGAGTAAAGTGGGCTGGAAAGTTTGAAAACATAATTAAGTAACTGATAAGAATCTCCTCGCCTAACGGTGCTAAGAAATTAAACCAAGTAGATAAATAGTATAAAAGCTTAGAGAATTGAGAAAATTGAAGTGTAAAACGTAGATAAAATTGATGGTAGTAGGCAATACGACTTGGGAGAATATAGCTAGGATAATGGAGAAACAACAAAGAATTATTAAAGATATGACCAGCACATGTACCACCATTACTAAAGTTGGAAGAAAACTGACACCAGCAGTAACACCAATCACTCCCACAGCAGCATCAATCCAAAAAACGATTGAAGGGATGTTGGCACCAGAAAAATCTACAGCCCAAACCAGTACACAATTGGTTCAAACCACACTATTAATTATTCAAAGCATGATGTTGACATTGCAGGAATCGATGTCCAAAAGCCATATGGAAAGCAAAGCAGAAAGAGAAATAATGAAAGAAGAATTAAAAAATGAGTTCGGGGAAATGAGAAGTGAAGTCCAAAATTTAGATGGAAAGATAGGCCAGATTCAAGAATTGATTAAAATAAACAAAGAGAAGATTAAAACGATTGAAAAACAAGCTAATTAAGTGGAAAAGAAGTTGGAAGGCACAGAACAAACAATTAAGGAGCAGAATAAAGAGACCAATGAGACCCTAACTCGATGAGATGGACAAGGCCTGTATTATCTTAGATTCCAGAATGTGGAGGAAGAGACGGGAGAGAACTTACCGTTGGTGATGGCGGAGATGTTGGTGGAGGTTTTGAACAGAGATAGGGATGAGATGGTGAATGAGCTGGACGATGTATACAGAGTATACACGAGCTATGCGAGATGGCATAGATTCCCCAGAGAAGTGCATATTAGATTTGCAAGGAGGCAAGTGAGGGATATAATTTATAGAGTTGTGAGAGATGAAGGAATAAAATACAAAGATAGAGAAGCGATTGTTCTAAAACAGGTGCCGAGCAGAATTCACGAACAAAGGAAAGACTATCAATTTCTCTCGAATTACTTAAACAAACAAACAAAAATCTTTTAGATGGATTACCCCAGAGGGTACACTAGCAATATGGAAGGAAAAAAGGGTGAGAATAGATAACCCAACAAAAGCTCAAGAATTCTTCTACCAAATAGGAGGAACAGAGGAAGAACTGAACAGCAGAGATGATTATGAAATTCCAAGCCAAGAAGAGCTACAATCTAGAAGCGGGGGAAGGAGAAGGAGAGGGAAGGAAATGAGGAGACATTGGGAAGATAAGAAATAGGAGTGAGGATGAGAAGTCAAATGATGGGTAAAAATATTGAGGGATAGAAGTAAGAAAGGAATGGATAAAGGAGTGAATTTGATATCTATAAATATTAATGGGTTAAATGACCCAGCTAAGAGAAAAAGAATATTTTTTAAGTTACAAAAACAAAAAGCGGATATAATATGTATTCAAGAGGTTCATATAAAGAATAGAGATAAAGGGTACCTATTAAATAAAAAGTTGGAGAAAATGTATGCAACATTAGAGGAAGAAAAAAAAAGAGAGGTAGTATTATATATAAAAGAAGATATAGCCTCAGAATTGATTTACAAAGATGAATTGGGAAGAATAGTAATGGTAGAAGTGGTAACACAAAATAAAAAGATAAAAAGATATTATTGGTGGGGATATATGCCCCTAACAAAAACCAGAGTGAATTTTACAAAAGCTTATATCAAAAATTAATAGAATTTGGAAACCCAAGAATTTGCATAATAAGAGACTATAATGCAATAACAGATAATAGACAAGATTATGCTTCTGAACAAAGACAACATAAGAAACGGAATACATTTCCTAAGAAATTTATAAAGATGGTCAAAGAATTAGAATTAGTGGATGCGTGGAGAAAAAGGAACCCAGGAATATCACAGTTCACTTTCTACTCCAGCCCACACAAATCATGGTCCAGGATAGATATGGCCTGGGTAAATAGCGAGCTATATAAAGAGATTCAGGACATAAAAATTTTGGGTAATATGTGGGCAGACCACAACCCGATACATATAGTTTGGAAAAATAGTCATTATAAAAAAGGTAGATGGACACTTAATTTCCAAGTACTGAAAGAGGAAGAATATATTCAAAAAGTTCGGGAAGAATTGATAAGTTTTTTTTTAATTTAATAAAAAACAGGATACCTCATTGCAGAACCTATGGGATACAATGAAGGCATACTTAAGGGGAATATCGATAGCTTATATAGCAAATAGAAACAAGGAACGAGAGAGGAAGCGGAAAGCCCAAACAAAAAGGATAGAGAAATTGGAAAATAAGCAAATGGAAACCCTGGAAAATGAGTATATCATAAATGAACTAGCATTAGTTAAACATGAGATGAATATTTTAGATCAAGAGGAACTAATTAAAAATTATTATGTACAAAGCAAAATTATTTTGAACATGCAAATAAACCCGGAAGGTGGCTGACATATACATTAAGAAAAGAAAATCAGAAAAGAATGATACACCAATTACAGGATAAAAATGGAATCATAGAGACAGATCAGGAGAAAAAAAATTGTAAGAGAGTAGTTCAAAGATCTTTACAAAGAAGAAGTCGTTGATTTAAATAAAATAGAAGAATATTTGAAAGATATCATTAAAATATATATGGATATCATAATAATATGTCATTAATATTATCCAATATCAGAGGATAAAAAAGAGATGTTGAATAAAGAAATAACTTTAGATGAGCTAAAGGCAACAATTCAAAAACAAAAAAGAAACACAATCCCATGCCCAGATTGGTCACCAAATGAACTATATAAAGAAATAGGTGATATACTAGAGATAATGTTATTAGAGATTTGCAATGAGGTATTATTGGAAGCCAAAATACCAGAATCTTGAAAGCAGGCATACATAACATTGATTCTGAAAGAGGGCACAGATGTCAAACAAAGAATTACAGACCAATATCCCTTTTAAACTCAGATTACAAAATTTTTATGGCGGTAATGGCGGAAAGATTAAAGAAAATACTCAGTAATAAAATTCACCCGGATCAAAATGGATTTCTTCCCACAAGGCGGATCAGATATAACACAAGAACAATGATAGATATATTGGAATATTATGAAAAGCATCCAGGAAGCCAAGTGGCTTTGGTCTTCCTGGATGCACAAAAGGCCTCTGATAACTTAAACTGGGACTTTATGAAAAAGCAGATTAATCTGATGGATTTTGGGGATAATTTTGTAAAAATGTTGAATGAAATCTATGCCACACAAAAAGCCAATGTATTACTAAATGGAGAAATTACCAAATCATTGGAGATAAGGAAGGGGGTCAGACAGGAATGTCTGCTTTCACCTCTGCTTTTTATAACTATTTTGGAAACTTTGCTGGATAGAATTAGATTAAATAAGGAAATTAAAGGAATTAAAATAAAAAATCAAGAATATAAATTACAAGCCTTCGCAGATGATATGGTCTTTGTCATAGAAGACCCTATAGGCTCAGGACCAGCTCTACTAGATGAAATAGATAAATTTGGTAAATTAGCAGGATTAAAAATCAGTAAGGAAAAAAACAAAATGCTAGTTAAAAACATAACAAAAAGTAAACAAAAAAAATTGGAAGAAAAGACTGGATTACAAATTGTAAATAAAATTAAATATTTAGGAATCTGGTCAAGAGCTAGAACATTAAATCTATGAGAGGATAATTATACCAAATTACTGAAACAGACTGAAAAGGACTTGGAAAATTGGAATAAGATGCAAATTTTATTGTTAGGTAGAAAAGCAACAATCAAAATGAATGTTCTACCTAAAATATTATATTTATTTCAAACAATTCTGATATTACTGGACAAAAAATTCTTTAAAGATTTAGATAAAATTGTGATGAAATTTATCTGGGCAAAGTAAAAAACAAGGTTAAAAAAAACTTATCCACAAGATAAAAAAGCAGGTGTGGATTCGGACCACCTGTCTGGGAAACGTACTATAGAGCAGTGGCATTAGTGTGGAGAAAAGATTGGATTGATTTAAGGAATAACAGGATTTTACAATTGGAGGGACATGATTTACAACTAGGTTGGCATGCATTTGTATGGAACCTGAATAGTAAAAATAATTTATATTTTTCTAGAAATGTATTCAGAAAGTCTTTAATTAAAGTTTGGATGGATATAAGAAAGGATCATTATACAAAAATCCCAAGGTGGTTTTCAACGATGGAGGCAATGTTTCACTTAAACATGATGGACATCAGTAAAAAACTTAAATACTACCAAATATTAAGGGAAGAATTAAAACAAAACAGGAACTAGAATCACAAGAGATAGTTATTGATAATTGGTCATATTTTCAAATAAAATTGGGATACAACAAAGACGTAAAAGAATATGGAATTAAGGTAAAAGATACATATTTGGATAAAATACTTCTAAATCCTTAGAAAAGTTTGATTTCCAAATTATATAATTATTTATTAGAATATGAAATGGCCGAGAAAATTGTGAAAGGTCCCATGTTAGCTTGGGAAAAAACTTTGGTTATATTATTGATCTGGATGCCTTGGAAAAAATCTGGCAAAAAACCTGACACTAACCAAATCAGTAGCACACAAGAAGAATCTATACAAAATGATGTACAGATGGCATCTGGCACCCTCTAGATTGGCCAAAATATTTCCGACATTGGCTAATCCTTGCTGTTCGAAATGTTAAGGGAAATTTGGTACATACTTTCATTCATGGTAGACTTGTCCTGAGATAAAGAAGTATTGGTTAAAAATAAAAACGTGGATAGAAGAAATTATAGAGCATTAAGGTTTTAAACCTTCTTTTCTCTGTTACTACTACTATTATTATTATTAGCCATTTATCATATTTTTTGTGTTTATTAGTTAAAAAACATGAATGTATTCGTAATAGAAGAGTAGTTATAAACCAACGTGAAAATAAATGGAGTATATTGTGAATTATTTAGCACTTAGGATGTCATAATGAGTATGTGACTATTATGAGATAATGACATAATGTGACTAGTACTAGCCAATAATGATTTTTAGGACTTACCAAATTCGACAACAAATATAAAGAATTATATGTTATTATTGTTTCTATATTTTTGATTACAGCAAAAATGAAAGCATGTGAAAAATGCCAGCAAGCCTTCCGCCCTACCCTCCCAACAGAATGGCAGGACACTCAACAACTTTAAGATGTGTTCCTGGAGAATTCTAGGAGTTGAAGTCCACATATCTTAAAATTGCCAAAGTTGAGAAATATTGCTTTAGATACATTTTTCTTTTACCTTAGGAGTGTTCTTTTCACTCCCTGAGTTCAGTATAAGTTACAGACCAAAGTCATGGATTTTTTTTGCTTATTTCCTTCATAATTTATCCATTACCAATTCTCAGCTTGTACTTTTAAAGTCTCATTTCAGAATGTCATTTAAAGCCCATGTCACACTGCACCAACAGATGGAAAGAGGATGTAAAATGGAGAAAAACGCTTGCCATCCATTGGTTAACGCGATGCATCCGTTGTGTACTCACTGCATACGTTTTTCATACTCTCTATCCATCTAGCATCCGTCTACTGAGATTTCATCCGCTCAAAAAGTGTTGAGCTGCACAAAACTTTTTGAGCGGATGAAGTATCCAACACGTCCATTCTACATCCGCTACGCATACGGGGAACATCCATTATACATCCGTTGTCATCCGTTACACGTCCGCTATATTCAATAGGCATCCGCTGCGCAACTCAAATCTGCTCCAGCGGAAAATGGACACAGGGAGGAAGCGAAACGGACACGGATTGGACACACAGCGTTAGTGGCACGGACGTAGAAAGGATGAAAGCGGATGCAGCTTGGATATAAAGCATTAAAACAAAAAAGGTTCGTATAGGGGATGTATCTTGGATATTTAGGATGTCTGGAGGATGTCTAGAGGATGCAGAAGGACACCTAGTGGAAAACCTATATTTACAATAAAAAGGGGGAGGAAATCACCTGGATCTCACTTTCAGTCCAGCAGCCCTGGTGTGCAGGCCTCTTCAACCTTGATCTTGCTCTTGCTCTTCCACAGCATCCAGTCATCTCCACCATGGATTGTTGCACACTCCTTTTGATAGCTGCCATCATTCTACAACAGTGCGAAGCCCTCTACAGGCTCTTTCACCTGTTCTACACAAGGAAAAGGAGGCATCCAAGAAGTGTGTGGGTCCGAAGATGGATCGCGAGAAGAGCCGAATACGGACTGTATAACAAGCTGATGGTGGAGCTGAGGAACAAAGACCCTCGTGCATTCCAGCACTTCATGAGGATGCCACCAGCCATGTTTGACGAAGTTGTGGAGCGGCTGACACCCAGGTTGACCAAGGCAAACACCAACTTCCGGCCCAGCCTGGACCCTGGGCTGAAGGTGGCACTGACTCTGCGCCACCTGGCCTCCGGGACCATATACAGGCTGCAGTACGGCTGGAGGGTGCCACAAAACACCATCAGCATTGTGGTCAGAGAAGTGGTGCAGGCCATCATTGAAGAATACCTGGAGGAGCTCCTCCAGTGCCCCTCCACTGAAGAAGGCTGGAGGAAAGTTGCAGAGCAGTGGTATCAGAAGTGGAACTTCCCCCACACCGTTGGAGCCATAGATGGCAAGCACGTGGCCTGCAAAGCTCCAGCCAACTCAGGGTCCAATTATTTCAAGTACAAGGGCTTCTTCAGCATCATCCTCTTTGCCATGGTCGATGCTGACTACAAGTTCATGTACATCGATGCTTCAGGCAATGGGTCATCTTCAGATGCCCAGGTATACAATGCCAGTGACCTCAAGGAGGGGCTGGAACGCAACCTCATCATGAGCTTCCCAGATCCAGACCCCCTGCATAATGACACACCAGATGTGCCCTACTTCATCGTAGGGGATGACGCCTTCTCCCTTAGAACCTACCTCATGAAGCCCACATTTTTAGATGCCTCACCCGTGAAGAGAGGATCTTCAACTACAGGCTGTCCAGGGCAAGACGGGTGGTGGAGAACGCCTTTGGCATCCTGGCCAACAGATTCCAGGTACTTCTCACCACCGTGCAGCATCGCCCAGAGACCATGAGGAACATCGTGGAAGCTTGCTACATCCTGCACAATCTCATGCGCACCCGCTACCCAGTCTTGCAGAACAGGCTCGTGGACCACCAACAAGGCAATGGGGACTTGGAGCCTGGTGAATGGAGGCAAGGAGTAAACCTGATAGACACTGTGGATGTGCCAGGCCCCAACAGAGCTTCACGTGAAGGGAAGAAGCAGCGCAACCTCCTGAAACACTGGTGCAACTCCCCAGCTGGAGCAGTGGAGTGGCAAGACAGGATGGTAGATGCTTAATGGATGCTTCCTTCAGCCTGTCTCATCACATTGATGAGATTGGGCCATGTATGTTGAGTGGCCCTACAATGAACAGGGCATTTAATAAAGAGTTGTGTTTATATTGAAATGTGTTGATGAATGATAAAATTGTTATTGATAATAAAGGGCATTAGGTGTGGCACCTGGGAGGGTGGACCATACAGTCCCACTATGCTTGCACTGGAGGTTTATCTATCCCACAGCTATCCTTACCCATCCCACAGCTATTACCCATCCCACAGGTATCCCTGCCCATCCCACTGCTATCCTTACCCATCCCACAAGCATGCAGAGGCTTAAACCATTTCTAAAAGTTTCCACCAAGACTTTATTTACTAAAAGAACTGAATCAAGTGTGTGAAGCAAAGATAACCTTTATTAATAACAAACTGTAAAAACAAAATGACCCAAGTAAAGTGTCCCAAGCAAAGATAAAGTCAACAGGTAGCAACCCAGTCTCTGGCACTCTTCTCAGTCACTCTGAGGCGTGCCCATAGTCTCAGGGGTGAAGGGTCCAGGGGCTGTGGAGGTGGCAGTGGCTGGAGTGCTGGTCTGAGGCACCATTGGGGTGCCTGGCTCCGAGATGACAACAGGGGATGGTGTGTGGAGGAAGCTCTCAGAGAGCTAGCTCAGTCCCGTGATGTTGAGAGCCTCTTCCTCCATGACATGGGGTTTCAGTCCCAAGACCGATGACAGATGTTCTGAGGCTGGGCTTGGCTGTGGGGTGGAGGAAGGAGGAGTGTAGTGGGGCTGTCTGGTCAGCAGGTGAGCGAGGTGAGGCGTCGGTGGCATCTGTGGCGTCGGCATCTGTGGCGTTTCTGGTATCGGTGGTATCAGTGGCACCTGTGGCAGGCAAGGAACCTGTGCCTGGACTGGGAAAGGCTGCCTGTGGTGTTGGAACTCCTGGTAGCCATAGACTTGGTAGGTGAGGGCCTGTGGAAAGCCTTGGAAGGGCTGTGACATCACCTGGAGTGGAGGAGCAGACCTGGACTGGGTCAGAGCAGGTTCAGCTGGGCCTGGAGGGTGGTGCAGAAGACCTGTGATCCTCTCCTTGATCACCTGGTACTGGGATTCGGGCATTTCCATGAGGGTCTGGTTGACGTTGGTGAGGAAGGGCTTTCTGTTAGAGGATGGTATGTCAGACTGTACCAGCTGAGAGAGAAGATCTACGCTGCTCTTGATTGTGTCCCTGATCTCCAAGAGGACAGTTAGGCTCTGTCCCTCCAGTCTGGCTCTCTGTCTGCTTTCTTTGGATTTGGAGTTGGGGGTGGGGGTGGGTTGGTCTCTGGTGGCAGCGTCTTCTTGCTCCAACTGCGTCAGGGGTTCCTCCATGTGCTCCGCCACAGGGAGTGCAGCTGTTGGGGGGTCTCCGTCGTGGGGCGCTCCACAGATACCTGCCTGGACATAGGAGCTGACTCTTGGCCAGAAGAGGACTGGCTCTCTGTGGGCTGCCTGAAAGTGAGGGTAGACAGAGGGGCTGCTCCTCGGTGGCGGATCTCACCCTTCGAGAAGCTGCACTTGGCCATCACGTAGGTCTCCCGGTTGGTGAGCTTGACCGCGGCCTGGCCAGACTTCTTCAGGTGCAGCTTCCCATACCAGGTGTGCATGTGCTTCCACCACCCCAGGAGGACATCTGAAGTGTAGCCCAGGCTCTCTGCCTTCTCTCTCCAAGCCGCCTGCTTCCGCTTGGTGTCTCGATAGAGCCTGTGTCCCTTCCTCCAGAGTACTCGTTCTCCCTCAGCTATTCGAGCACCTCATCCTCATGTTCCTCTTCAATGGAGTACTGTCTCCTCTCCCCCTTATCTCGCGAATGCCTCTTCCTCCCTCTGGCAGGCCCTCTGGCAGCCCTCATCAATAGGGCTTTGAGCTTCTAGGGGCTGGTCCACCACACCAGCAGCAGCACCAGGACCAGCAGTAGCACAAGCAGGAGCAGGACCACCAGCACCAGGAGCAGCACCAGCAGAATAAGCACCAGCAGAACCACCAGCACCAGGAGCAGCACCAGCAGAGTAAGCACCAGTACCAGCAGAGTCAGCACCAGCAGCAGAAGCAGAGTCAGCGCCAGGGGGTGGGATGGTGGTCCTGTCCTTCTTGCCTGGACTGGCAGGAGTAGGCACAGGCTTCCTCTTCTTCCCCATGGTTGTTGGCTGAAGATGTGTCTGGCAGCAGGTCTTTCCTCTGAATGGTGACCTGCTTGCGAGCTGCATCATTTTAAGCCCCTGTCACACTGCACCAATGGATGCAAAGAGGATGTAAAACGGACAAAAAAGCTTGCCATCCATTGGTTAACGCAGTGTACTCACTGCTTCTGTTTTGCTTCCTCTCTATCCATCCAGCATCCATTTATTGATGTTTCATCCGCTCAGAAAGTTTTGAGCTGCTCAAAACTTTTGTGCGGAAAATGTATCTAATTCGTCCGTTCTGCATCCGCGACACATCCGCAACGCATCCATTCTGCATCTGTTACGCATCCGCTATATCCGCTAGGCATCCGTTCCGCATCCGCGCAACTCGCATCCGCTCGGACACAGGGAGGAAGCGGAACGGACGCAGAACGGATGCAGAACGGATGCAGAATGGATGCAGCACAGAAACAAAGCGTTTAAAACAGAAAAAACGTTCGCAGAGGGGACCTATCTCGGATATTAAGGATGTCTAGAGGATGCCTAGAGGATGCCTAGCGGAAAACCTATACTGCCTATAAAAAGGGGGAGCAACTCACCTGTATCTCACTTTCAGCCCAGCAGCCCAGCTGTGCAGATCTCTGCAGCCTTCATCTGACTCTTGCTCTTCCACAGCATCCAGTCATGTCAACCGTGGATCGTAACACAGTCCTTTTGGCAGCCACCATCCTTCTGCAACAGTGCGAAGCCATCTACAGGCTCTGTGAACTCTACTACGGGAAGAAAAGGAGGAGGCCAAGAAGCATCTGGGTCCAAAGATGGATCGGGAGAAGAGCAGAGTACGGACTGTACAACAAGCTGATGGTGGAGCTCAGGAACGAAGACACTCGGGCATTCCAGAACTTCATGAGGATGCCGCCAGCCATGTTTGACGAAGTTGTGCAGCGGCTGACACCCAGGTTGACCAAGGCAAACACCAACCCAGCCCAGCCTGGAACCTGGGCTCAAGGTGGCACTCACTCTGCGCCACCTGGCCTCAGGGACCACCTACAGGAGCATGCAGTACAGCTGGAGGGTGCCACACAACACTATCAGCATTGTGGTCAGAGAAGTGGTGCAGGCCATCATTGAAGAATACCTGCAGGAGCTCCTCCAGTGCCCCTCCACTGATGAAGGATGGAAGAAAGTTGCAGAGCAATGGTATCAGAAGTTGAACTTCCCCCACACCATTGGAGCCATAGATGGCAAGCACGTGGCCTGCAAAGCGCCAGGCAAGTCGGGCTCCACTTATTTCAACGACAAGGGCTTCTTCAGCATCGTCCTCTTTGCGATGGTCGATGCTGACTACAAGTTCATGTGCATCGATGCTTCAGGCAGATGCTCATGTTCAGATGCCCAGGTATACAACACCAGTGACCTCAAGGAGGGGCTGGAGGGCAACCTCATCATGGGCTTTCCAGATCCAGACCCCCTGCCCAATGACACACAAGATGTGCCCTACTTCATCGTGGGAGATGATGCCTTCTCCCTCAGAACCTACCTCATGAAGCCCTACACCTCCAGACTCCTCACCCGTGAAGAGAGGATCTTCAACTACAGGCTGTCCAGGGCAAGGCGGGTGGTGGAGAACGCCTTTGGCACTCTGGCCAATAGGTTCCAGGTACTTCTCACCACCATGCAGCATCGCCCAGAGACCATGAGTAGGATCGTGGAAGCTTGCTGCATCCTGCACAATCTCATGCGCACCCGCTACCCAGTCTTGCAGAACAGGCTCGTGGACCTCCAGCAAGGCAATGGGGACATGGAGTCTGGGGAATGGAGGCAAGGGCGAAACCTGATAGCCACTGTGGATGTGCAAGGCCCCAACAGAGCCTCACGTGAAGGGAAGAAGCAGCGCAACCTCCTGAGACACTGGTGCAACTCCCCAGCTGGAGCAGTGGAGTGGCAAGACAGGATGATAGATGTTTAATGGGTGCCTGGCACCAAGGCTGGCAGGAAGCCTGGCAGGAAGGCAGGCAGGCACCAAGGCTGGCAGGGAGGTTGGAAGGCAGGCTGGCAGCAAGGCTGGCAGGCAGGCAGAGAGCAAGGCTGGCAGGGAGGCTGGCTTGGAGGCAGGCTGGCAGGAAGGCTGGCAGCAAGGCTTGCAGGCAGGCATGCAGGCAGGGCAGGCAA
This sequence comes from Laticauda colubrina, assembly GCA_015471245.1. NCBI lineage: Eukaryota > Metazoa > Chordata > Lepidosauria > Squamata > Elapidae > Laticauda > Laticauda colubrina. Next base: position 34,941,719 of record BLBF01000017.1, read on the forward strand.
GGACTCGATGTATCCGGCAGCAGGTCTTTCCTCTGAATGCTGGCCACGTGCGAGCTGCTTCCCTTTATATCCTCGTGGCTTACACAATGCATCCCCCCCGCATGCGCAATTAATGCTCGAATCCGTTAGGCTTCCGCTGTGCATCCGCTAGGCTTCCGCTCTGCATCCGCTCTTTCCATTCTGCGTCCGCTTTGATGAGGCCCCCCGGAAGCCCAGCGGATGTGCCATCCGCTCTCATCCGCTTCCATCCGCTGGGCTTCCGTTCCGCATCCGCTTTCCATGCGCCCTGCGTCCTCCCCCCGTCCATGTTATCCGCTCTGGTTATGCAAATTTTTGCCCCTTTTGAGAGTGGATAACAACGGATGGAACATTTTGCTCGTCCGTTGTGTCCGTTTTGCATCCGTTGGGCAGTGTGACAGGGCCTTTATATCCACGGGGCTGATGCAATGCATCCTCCCCACATGCGCAGTGAACGCTTTGCATCCGCTAGGCATCCGCGATGCATCTGCGTCATCTGCTAGGCATCCGCTCTGCATCCGTTCCTTTCACTGCGCGTCCGCTTCTCTGTGCTCCTCCGGAAGCCCTGCGGATGTGCCATCTGCTTCCATCCCCTAGGCTTCTGTTGAGCATCCGCTTAACATCCTGGCTACATCCTCTCCCCGTCCGTTCCTTTCCGTTGTTGTCCTCTCTGTTTATGCAAATTTGGGACACTTTTGAGAGCAGATAACAACGGATGGAAAATTTGCTCGTCCACTGTGTCCTTTTTACATACGTTTTGCATCCGTTGGCCGATGTGACCTAGCCTTTATCTGAACACCATGCCATTGAAAAGCATATTTTTCTTCTGAGGTAGGTTATTATTTATATTTCACAGAATCCAGAGAAGTTATTATTTTGATGATGTCTTTCATTGTCAGGACGACCTTTTAGCCACTTGGTTTCAGAAAATAGACTTTCTGGTTGAATGAAGAATTAGTGGAAATGTAATGAGAGATACTGTATATCAATGAACTAATAAAAGCAGGGCAGAAGATGATGTGTCAGAAATTATTTTATGTATTGAAAGTAAACATTTCATTTGGGTGGGGCGCCTTTGAGTAAGCTTTTGACTCCCAGCAAATTGCTTAGGCTAAGCTCTGGAGTTTTCTTGACAAGATTTCAGAAATGGTTTGCCATTGCCCTCTTTTTAGGACTGAGAAAGAATGATTAGCCCAAGATTTATGATGCCACAATCTTATCCTATGAGATATTAAGATCTGGATGGGGAGAAACAGCTCAGCCAAAATTCCAGCTAGACTTAATGATGGAAAGTCTTTTGTCTCTATCTATGACTCTTTATCAATGACTCTGTATTTTCATTTTCCTATGCAAAGAGGATCTGTAATCTTAGGGCCTTCTGGACTTAGAGCAGTAATTCAAGGAACAGGTAGCAGCTATGGAAGGCTCCATCTTGTTGGCTAGTTTCAGTTTTTTCTGTATTGGGAGGTTTTGTTCATTGGCAGTCATGCCTTGGTCACTTCCTGTTTGAGTTCTTACAGTTGATTCTGTCCTTGAAAATTACTTGGAAACTCCAATTGATCCAAAACGTAGCATCTTGAGCAATTATGGGCACCATAAATATAGAGAGCATCAAACCAAAGAAAGTTAGTGTCAATTTCTTTGTAGTCATCTATTTCTACACAGATTTCATAAGGCAGTAATTATAAATTACATTTATTAAGCTATCCTGAGAAAATTTTTAATACACAAGAATTGCAGTGGATATCTCTAAGATATATTTTATTTATTAAATGGATTTATATGGCCACCTAACTCATACATATATGACTCTGGGTGGCTTACAACATCAGAAATCACAACATAGACTCACCCTATCCCCAGTGGAAGCAGCAACACAATAGTCACAAATGGCATTTAACAAGTTTAGAAGCAGAGTCATTAAATTGTCTCTATAATTGAATGAACACAACATCTAAATTTATAAATAATACTTTCTGTACAGTTAAAAAAAATGGCTGGATTCATGCTAAGTTAAAATCCAATAAAACCACAAGGATGTCTTATATACATATGGTAGTATATTGCATGAACTCAACTCTTTTGCTTAAGGGATGGTGTCTTTATATTTTCTCAGTTACTTTTTATTATAATATTGACAAAAACATTATTTGCCACAATAAACCATCTAAACCTGCATTAACCATTCTTAACCTGCATTAAATAAATGCTGTCTTGGTTTTCAGAAGGGAATTTGGTACATCTGTAGAGGGAATTTTTAAAAGAACCAGTACAAAATTCTTGAATGATATACATTTTACAACTGAAAAATATTGAACAACAGATGTAGTTTGGCTCACACATAGATTAGAGGCAAGATCCCATATGTTCACCATCTCGAATGGCATTATTTTTATTGTGTTTTGTGGCTATAAGTTATTACTTTAAGTAACATGAAAACTTGATTAATAATACCATTTAGAAAAAGTCTACTGTGTATAGAAGTTAGAAGTTTTGATTTTGTTTGAAAACGTAGTTATATACAAATTTGAGTTGATGTACTTTTATTATGCCATATGAGAACTTTGCACTAGAGAGAAACACCGACTTTGCTTTTTATGCCTTTTAGAAAATGATTAAAGAAATTGGAGAGAGAAATCCTTCCTGTTTAGACCAAGATACCTTAACTGAATTGATTGCTCAATTACTTTTGGATTAAAAGGAATTGTCACAGAGTTAAAACACTGCTCTCAAGAAAAATGAGTGTGTCTTTTTATAAATATAAGAAAAAGAAAGAGCCATGAAAATATGAAAAATTCAAAGGGACATTTTATCATGAATGCCAAACTTGTGAAAAAATGAAAAGATACCAAAGACAAATATGTATGATGATGCAGAGTATTAAAAATTAACGTTCAGTTGAAACTGGATCTAAATAGCACTTATGGACATTCAATTAGAAAAGGCTCATGGATGATTGGTTTTATATATGGGGCTAGTGAGGCTATTATATGCACAAAGATAGAAGACTGTAGAAACACGAGTAATAGATTTTGAAGATGGTTGAATTGGGAGAAATGGCTAAATTGACTTGCTTGATTAAGGAGAGAACTATTACTACTTTTATAAAAGACTAGAAACCCTTTATTGATTTTTTTGCTGAAAATGGATAAAAGTGTTTTTTTAATAAATGAATCTTGCTGCTTTCAGGATGCATGGATTAAAAAGAGTAGTTTACAGGAAGAAGGGAACTATGATAAGCAATATGAGAACTTGGAGATGTCACTGCTGTTTGTAATTGACTGCAAAGAAGATTAGAAGTAGATTTTTAGATTTCTTTCTTTTTTGTGTTATATTTCATTTCTTTCTTTATCCTTTTATAATCTTTATTTTTTTCTATTTCTTCTTTGTTTCTGTAGTTTTTACAATCTTTGTAAAATCTTCTTTTACAGAGCCATCTGTTTTGTGTGAAAGAAAAGTTGATTCAGGACAATCCAGTACTGAAAATGGCCATATATGGGTACAATATATTGTCTTAGAATTGGCCAACTTGATTCCAGTCAAATGCCTCATATCCAATATGAGCAAATGTTTATAATAACTATGGAATTGTCTGTTCTCTTCAATTCCAGTCTTGAATGTTGTTTCCTGGTCCTTTTAGTTTTGAATTTCCACACATATACAGTTTGTGTTCTCTGTTTCACTTAACTGTGGCTTTTTCACATATATGAGTCCTTTATTTAGTCATTGTCAGGCCCCCAGAACTATGAAATATACATCGAGTGACTTCTGAGTAATTTCCTTTATTGTTCCTCACTGGAAGTTCCTACTTTCAAGCCAGTATCACACTTGGGTAAAGCTGAGGACAATTTCTATAGATCTTCCAACTTTTTTTTTCATTTAGGAAAACATATACAAGAAAGAACTAATCCAGTAGTTTACTTACCCCTGAAAATTATGTATTTAACATCTGTGTATTTGATGAATTTGCTTGAGCCAAGATAGGATAAACGTTTTCTAGCCCATACAAGTAAATATATGCTATTTGGTTATTCTGTGAGACACAGTTTTCATGCAGTTTATTAAAAATACTGTGGTATACAAGATTACAAATGATTATAATCATCTAATTATCATATGCTTCTGCCATGGGTTCTGGTAGCAGAGTTCCAGTAATTACTCTTCATTAAGTATTCATTATACTACTTCTTGCCTGGTCTAAAGTTCATGTTGAATCAAGTTGGCTGTAATCTTTTTGATATGGGTGTAGATGTAGAGGTCATTGTAGAAGCATTAATTAGCCTTAGTCATCATAAAATATTTTTGAGACACTTGAAATACACTTCACTTAGGATGTGGCTACATATTTCCACTTATAAAGTATATGTAGAGTGCTAGAGAAGCTGACATTTCTGTGTCCAAAGAATCTAAAATGATAGATGGAAAGCAAGCACAAACTTCCATTCTGTTCAAAGTAATCACTGGAAAATAGACAAAGTTTCAGGAGCTTTTATTTACAACTAGAATTTGAAAAAGGGGGAAAACATAACCATAGATAATGATGTGGCCCAATTTTCTCACATTAAATTTAAGTCTTAATTAGAGCTTGCTGATATACATTTCATAGAAAGTGAAAAATAAAAAAGTATTTGTAGAAATGTTTTGCAAAGTATCCCCCAAGTTATTTTCCCATTTTGCTGATAAGATTGAGATATATTTCAGTGTCAAAGGTACTTAGCAGCAACATCTTTTTCATTGAAGAAAATCACATCTCCAGTTTAATGAAAATAAATTACAATCTCTTTGCAACTGAATAGTCACTGGAGCAGAAGTCTGAGCTTCCCTGGTCTTGTTAAAGTTTGTCCAGAGATAACTAGCTAGTAACAGATTTAACAGATTTAACAGATAATCAGAGTTGGAATGGACCTTGTAGGTCATCTAGTATAACCCCCCGCCCAAGTGGGAGACCATACACCATTTCTGACAAATGGCAGTCCAATCTCTTTTTGAAAGTTTCAACTGATTGCACTCCCACAACTTCCGAGGGCAAGCTGTTCCATCGGTTGATTGTTCACACTGTCAGAAAGTTTCTCCTTATTTCTAGATTAAATCTCTCCTTGTTTAGTTTCCATCCATTATTCCTTGTCTGGCCTACAGGAGCTTTAGAAAATAGCTTGACCCCTTCCTCCCTGTGGCAGCTCCTCAAATATTGGAAAACCTCTATCATGTCTCCCCTGGTCCTTCTCTTTACTAGACTAGCCAAGCCCAGTTCCCGCAACCGTTCGTTGTATGTATTAGCCTCCAGTCTCCTAATTATCCTGGTTGCTCTTCTCTGTACTTTTTCTAGAGTCTCAACATCTTTTTTATAATGTGGTGAACAAAACTGGATGCAGTACTCTAGGTGTGTTCTTACTAAGGCTTTATAAAGTGGTATTAGTACCTCATTTGATCTTGACAGTATCCCTCTCTTAATACAACTTGGGATTGCATTAGCTTTTTTTGGCGGCTGTAGCACGTTGCTGGCTCATATTTAGCTGGTTGTCCACTAAGGCTCCAAGATCCCTCTCACAGTTACTGCTATTGAGTCTGGTTTCACCCAGTTTATATGTGTACTTTTGGTTTTTCTTGCCTAAGTATAGGACTTTATTTTTCTCTACATTGAATTTCCTTTTGTAAGATATGGCCAGTGTTCTAGTCTGTTAAGATCCATCTGGATCTTGAGCCTATCTTCTTGGGTGTTAGCTATTCCTGCCAGCTTAGTATCATCTGCAAATTTGGTAAGTTCCCCTTCTATTCCCTCATCTAAGTTGTTCATGAAGATATTAAAGAGTTCTGGGCCTAAGACAGAACCTTGTGGCACCCCACTGCTTACTTCCCTCCAGGTAGACTTAGACCCATTAAGGACTATTCATTGAGTACGGTTTGCCAGCCAGTTGCGAATCCATCTAGTGGTGGTGCTATCTATTCCACTTTTTTCTAGATTACTAAGAAGTAGGTTGTGGTCTACTTTGTCAAATGCCTTGCTGAAATCTAAATATATTATGTCCACAGTATTTTGTTGGTCTACTAATTTAAGGCCCGGTCCCACTGGCCGACGGACGCAAAACGTATGCATAAAGGACACAGCGGACGAGCAAAATTTCGGGGGTGGCTCCATCCGTTGTCATCTGCTCCAAAAAGTGGTGAAAATTTGCATAAAAAGAACGGAAAAGAACGGACGTGGGTAGAATGTAGCGGGGATGTTAAACGGATGTTCATCGGAATCCTAGCAGATGAAAGTGGATGGAAGCAGATGACACCTCCGAAGAGGTTCTGGGGGAGAATTTCGAAGTGGACACATAGCGGAAGGGGAGGATGCATAGCAGATGAAGCGGATGCATCACAGACACCTATAGGAAATAAAGGGGATGCCGCGTGGATGTATATTGGATGCAAAGTGTTCACTGCGCATGCGGGGAGTATGAATTGCATCAGCTCCACGGATATAAAAGTATGCAGCACGCATGCAGTCATCATACAGGGGAAAGATGTGCTGCCACATACATCTTGCAGGAACACCATGGTTCGTCAGTCAGGCAAGAAGAGGAAGCCCATGCCTACTCATTCAAGCCCTGGCAAGGTGAAGAAGGGCAGAACCAGCATCCCACGCCATGGCACTCACTCTGAAGCTGCTGCTGCTGCTGCTGTGGTGGACCAGCCCCAAGGCCCTCCAAGCCTTGCTGCTGAAGGCCCTGCGGCTCAAGCCCCTGAAGGCCCTGCTGCTCAAGCCCCTGAAGGCCCTGCTGAAGCCCCTGCCAGAGGGAGGAAGAGGCAAGGGAACGAGAAGGGAGAGAGGAAACAGTACACCATTTCCGAGGAGCATGAGGATGAGGTGCTGGAATGGCTGAGGGAGAACAAGTACCTCTGGAGAAAGGGCCACAGACTCTTATCGCGACACCAAGAAGAAGCAGGCAGCTTGGAGAGACAAGGCAAAGAGCCTGGGGTACACTGCAGATGTACTCCTGGGATGGTGGAAGCACATGCACATCTGGTATGGCAAGCTACACCTCAAGAAATCCGGGCAGGCCACTGTCAAGCTCACTGACCAGGAGATGTACGTCATGGCCAAGTGCAGTTTCCTGGAGGGTGAGATCCTCCACCGAGGAGCAGCCCCTCGTGAGACCCCTCTCCCTCAGACAGCCCACAGACAGTCAGTCCTCTTCCAGCCAGGAGCCAACTACCCTGTCCAGGCAGGTTTCTTCAGAGGGCCCACAACAGAGACCCCCCCGACAGCTGCACTCCCCATGCCAGCGGACTTGGAGGATCCCCTGTCAAAAATGGAGGAAGAAGCAGCAGCCACCAGAGGTCAAGTCATCCCCACCCCCAGCTCCAGAGGATGCAGGCAGAGAGGCAGACTGGAGGGCCAGAACCACAGTGTGCTGTTGGAGATCAGGGACACAATGAAGACCAGCACAGAACTTCTCTCTCAGCTGGTCCACTTGGACAGAGGATCCTCGGGCCGCAACACCTTCATCACCTACGTGAGCCAGACCCTCATGGACCTGCCTGAGGCCCAGTACCAGGTGATAAAGGAGAAGATCACAGCACTTCTGCACAACCCTCAAGGCCCAGCTGAAGCTGTCATCAGTATTGGGCCTGACACCTCAAGTCCTTGATGAAGGGCCTCTCAACCTCACGGGACTATGTCAGCTCTCGGATAGCTTCCTGAACACACCACCACCTGTTGACCCTCAGGGCCAAGCACCCCAATGGTGCCTCAGACCAGCACTCAAGCCACAGCAACCTCCATGGTCCCTGCCTGCTTAACAGCTGAGACCATGGACATGACTCAGAGTGACTGAGAATTGTGTCAGAGACTGAGTTGTTTACTTGTTGAGTTTATCTTTGCTTAAGACACTTTACTTGGTTCATTTTGCTTATTTAATAAAGTCATAAAGTTTACCTAAGAAAGTTAATAAAGTTTCTTTGCTTAAGACACTTAGTTTACTTGGTTCATTTTTTTTACTTAATAAAGTGTTGGTGAAAACTTTGAAAAAATGGTTAAGCCTTTGCATGCTTGTGTAATAGATAAGGATAGTTGTGGGATAGATAAACCTCCAGTGCAACCATAGTGGGACTGTATGGTCCACCATCCCAGCGATCTAGATGATTTTCTCCCCCTTTTTATAGAAAATATCGGTTGTCCACTATGGGGCCTTCTACATACTCTAGACATGCTGCAGACATCCTAAATATATGAGATACATTCCAGATACAAACGTTTTGTCCATTTTGAATACTTTATATACGAGATGCATATGCTTACATCCTTTCTATTTCCGTGCTACTAATGCTGTGTAGACGTTCCGTGTACCTTTTGTTTCCTCCCTCTTTCCATTTTCAGCTGCAGTGGATGTGAGTTGAAGGGATGGCCAGAGGATGCAGAGAGGATACAGCGGATGTTTAACGGATGATAACGGACATAGAACGTTTGTTGCCCATATATGTCACAGATGTACATCGTACACGGCGGAAAGTTCATCCGTTCACAAAGTTTTGTGCAGCTCAAAACTTCTTGCGCGGGTGAAATCGCAGTGGACAGATGCTCGATGGATAGAGTGTTTGAAACATGTATGCAATGAGCACACAACAGATGCATAGCGTTTTCCAATGAATGGTAAACTTTTTTTTATGTTTTACATCCTCTTTGCATCTGTTAAGTGAAGTGGCCTTTAGTCACTGTGTTGAAGAATGAAATAGATTGGTTTGGCATGATCTATTCTTCACAAACCCATACTGACTGCTAGTTATTACTTTACTTGTTTCTAGATGTTGGCAGATCTGTTTTTTTATTATCTTTTCCAGTATCTTTCTGGGTATTGATGTTTAGGCTGATTGGTCTATAGTTTCCTGCGTCTGTTTTTTTTCCTTTTTTGAAGATGGGAACCACATCAGTACTTTTCCAGTCCTCTGGTAGTTCCCCAGTACTCCAATATTTTTGAAAGATCTGGTGCAGTGGTTCTGAGATGACCTCTGCCAGCTCCTTTAAAACTTTGGGATGTAATCCATCAGGCCCCGATGGTTTGTGTTCATCAAGATCAGACAGGTGTTCTCTTAGTATTTTTTTTTTTTTGCTTATTTTAACTTATATTTCTGGTCTGTCTTTTACAGTTATGTTTTTGGTGGGTTGAGCTATGGTTTCTTTTTGTGTGAAAATGGATGCAAAGAATGAGTTAAGCAATTCTGCTTTCTCTCTGTTGCCTGTTACTTCCTTGCCATCTTCTTTCCTTTAGTGGACTGACTGTTTCCTTGATTTTTTTCTTGTTATATATATGTTGGAAGAAACTTTTTAAATTACCTTTGACTTTTGTTGCAAGTCTTTGTTTGTTCTGAGCCTTTTCTATTCTGACTTTGTCTTTGCAGATTCTGCCTATCTGCTGATATTCTGCCTTAGTTGTATGTCCTTTCCATTTTTTGTGCTTGTCCTTTTTTTCTTTCAATTTGCCAGAGAGATCTTTGTGTAGCCATGCTGGTTTCTTCTTGGATTTCTTGTTTTTCTTTCTCAGTGGTATTGTGCTGGTCTGGGCTTCTATGATCATACTTTTCAGTTTCCCAAAATTCTTGAGTTGTTTTTCCCTTTAGGATTTTCATCCATGGAATCTTTCCCAAGTTCTCTCTGAGTTTATTGAAATCAGCTCTTTTAAAATCCAAGACTCTGGTATCATTATCAGCCCTTTAAGGTAGAACAGATTAAGAAACAGAGATTGTGCAGACCTAAAACTATTTTTATTAGAACAGCTATAGTAACAGCACATGCCTCCGTTCCTACCTCTTTTATTTTCATGTGGATTGGAATTTTCATAAACCACTTTCTTGGCCTGGATTCAGGCCCCATTTATCTGATTATTGCATTAATAAAGGGACTTTCCTTAGGCTATGATCAATATTCACAACATGACCTCCCCCATCAGCCTTACTTCCTCACTCCCCATGTTTCCAGGAAACCAAGTACAAATGTGTTGTTTCCTTTGTTCATTGGCAGTTGCTCTAGATCACAACTCCCACAATACAATTGTACCCTGTGAGGTGACTTGCCTTTCCTCATTTCTTTCTGCGTTGCAAGCTTTGCCTACATCTTCCTATTCTGATAGTTCTTGCCTTCCCCACTCACCCTCAGTCTTGCATCCCAGGTGTAACTGGGCTTCTTACCTGTCATTCAGAGAATTGGTCTCTGAGATTTTTTTATAAACTATTTTCTTGGCCTGGGCTCAAGTATCATTTATTTGATTGTTGCCTTTGCTATGGATCATCTTCCCTCTCTCCTTTATGGGCATCCTCTATACCAGGGATGTCAAAATGGCAGTCCACAGGCCGGATGTGTCACGTGCAGGCAGCACCACCCCAGCTCCGTGAATGGGGAAAACGTTGCGAAATGTCACGTGAAGGCAACGTGACACTGCGAGTTTGACATACCTGTTCTATACTCTCTACAGCTAGTTGCAAAGGGAAAAGGTGATGCACTAATAAGAGTTTCATCTCATTCAACAGACCTGCTTACTTGTTTTTTTATGTAAGGAGTAAGTTTATATTAGAAATGAAAAGCATGAAAATGAAATAGTAAAACATAAAATTAACATATTCCATTTATTATTTGTTCCTTTATATATTTCTGACTTTATATATTTCTGAATATATTTCTTTGTCATTTTTTTGAAAGAGGCATTCAACATAAAGCCTTATTTAATTTCCTAATTTCATATCTATGGAATTCACAATATACTATATACTTGAGTAAGAAGTCGTTCTTTGAATTACTTTAATAGCATGCAGAAATCAATAAATGAAATTAAAAGACTGTCTCACGTAAAAAAATGGATTGCTTTAATTATGTAAACCAAAAATAATTTACAACAGCTAATAAAATACTGACTTGCCACCTATCATTTTTATTTGAAATTACATACAAGTTCTGAACCCAAATGTTACAATATTTCTGTTTTGTTATTCTTACAATGAATGAGAAAATACCAATAATTGACAAATCCATTGATTGTGGTTCATTGCTCATGATCAGAGGATTTTATGCTTTATGAAACTGTACAGTAAGCGCAAACTTTAAGCAGTCAACACTGTGTTAGCAAAGTGGTTATGGCACTTTCCCAATGTGCTCTTCTCTTTGAGGAGTTCTTATTTATATAACATGAGACTATAATATGGAAAGTAAAATTTATAATGAGACCAAAAATACATTTACCATGGATATGATTTTTTATTCAGCTTTATTTCATTTTTAAGAATAAGAATGGGAGTAAAGACAGAGAGCACCTAAACAGGTTGTAGTGATTTCTATCACTCAGATTCCTTCATGAAGCAGGAAATATAGTTGACATATGTAACTTGAGTTTTCACTGTTCCGTCATACAGAATTTTAACTCAATGGTAAATGAAACTTGATGGCCTCCATAGTTTGCTTTGTGCAATTAAATATCTGGGAAACACTTAATGGAGAATTCATTTCATTTTTAATATATAGGGATAGCCCTAGGCATTTATTCTTGATTATTTGTAGTTTTATTTTTTAATCTGATGTTGAAGAAACTATGTCAGGCTGTTAGGAACTTGAATAACCTGGAAATGGTAATAATGTGTTTGTAACTTAGGTATTATTTGGTCTGTCATCCTAAGTACACTTCTTATAGAATTTGGAAAATTGTATGTCTGAATATATAACCATAGGATCATATTGCTTGTCTGTAATTGTAATTGGGCACAACTGCTGATATGAAAACCTATGGGGATGTCAAAAAGATGTGGCACATACTCTCATATATTATTAACACTGTCAAATTACAATGTGGATTTTTTAAAAAGGAAAGTTTGAAAAAAATGCAGTCATTGCCATATGAATTTTAAGTAAAACTTTCTAAGTATGTATTTTTATGTAAATTACTTCTGGAACCTAGATGCATGTATTTTTTTGCATAATAATGTCAGTTGTTTATAGTAGGGTTTGGGGGGCAATTTTATCTAATCAGAACATTGATGAATACCGTTTTCCACAAGGTATTTTATTTTAATATTAATTGGCCTTTAACATATCTTTCTCTGAAAAATATGCTGATTTTGAGATAACTTTTCCAAAATTGCTCAAACTTTTCTTTCATGAGAATGATGAACTGCAGCTAACTGATTTCATCATGGCCATTGCTGTGGTTCACTAAACTATTACAGCAGAAAACAATATTTTGATCTGAAATATATTTGTAATGTATTGTATATATTCCTTAGAGAATATCTCCTCTTTTCATAAGTTCTAAGAGCAATAATAAGATGAATCTGGGCTTTATGACAGAGTGACTAGATGGAAGCCTCTCCTCAGTGTAAAACACATGAAAGCCAACTTCAGGTGCTTTTTTGCAAGCTCCAGTGTGCTTTCATGTGTTTTGCACTGAGAAGAGACTTCCATCTAGCCATCCCGTCATAAAGCCCCAATAGATGGATGGCTGAACTCTGTCCCACAGGATCTCTGGAGCTCAGTCAGAGTGACCATCGGGTTCTTACTAAGGTCTTTCTATCCCGATTGCTCAGTTTAACTAGTCAACCAACTCTTGGAAGAGTCCTGGTTGCTCCAAACTTGTTCCATTTGAGAATTATGGAGGCCACTGTGCTCTTAGGAACGTACAGCAGAAATTTTATTGTAGCCTTCCCTAGAACTGTGCCTTGCAATCGTCTCTGAGCTCTACAGGCAGTTTCTTTGACTCCATAGCTTTGGCTCTGCTACAGTCTGCATTGTCAGCCTTCTATTGAGAGGTGTGTGCCTTTCCAAATCATGTCCAATCAATTTAATTTACCATGGGTTGACTCCATTCAAGGTATAGAATCATGTCAGCAACGATCAAGAGAAATGGGAGGCACCTAAACTAAATTTCATGTGTTGTTGCAAAGGGTTTGAATACTTACCTATGCCAATGTCATGTTTCAGTTTTTTCTTTTTAATAAATTTATAGATATTTCTAAAATTCTGTTTTGTCATTATGGGGGTACTGAATGTAAATTAATGAGAAAAAAGTGAATTTCAACAACTGTAGAATCAGGTGCAGCATAACATAATTGACAAAAGTGAAGGGGATCTGAAAATTTTCTGAATTCACTTTATGTATCAACTACTCCCTAATAGATCCATATTTTGGTATTTGATCACATAATGAGCCACAACTGAACAAGTATAGTTCCTGTTTACAATAGTGTGTACAACTGGTCCAATTCAATACTGTGTACAACTGGTCCCATGAATCTATGTAACTACTTTATTAAAGGATCCTACCTTTCAGTTGAAAATCGGAAGCTTTCAATGCACAAGGCTTTGAATAATTTTAGCATTTCCATGATTGAGTGCTCAAACTATTTGAGGATAAAACCCATTGAATGATGTGATCACAATATCAGAAAAAGAAATATGCTGTCCTCTTAGGAAAAAAGATGAGTTCATTTCCTTTGGAATATGAAAACAATATTCCAAAGGCCTCTTCATTCGTATCTAAGGAGAAGCATAAACATCATGATGATAGTCTTCTGTTTTGCCCTGACTGACATGTTTTAACCATCTTCTTTGTTTCTTGTGCAGGGAAAGGAGTATGTATATTTAACAAACAAACCTGGGAACTAATACAAATCCATGTTGACAAATGCTTGTCAAGAAGAAAACCAAAGAAATAAAATCAATATGCAGCCTTGCTTTCAAACACAAGGCTTAGAGATAGATATCTTACTATTCTTCCCTACTTCCCTTCTTTCTTCTTTCTCTTTTTATTTACTAAATAGTAGGCCCTGTTTAACTTGAAGCATACAAAAATCTTAATTATAAAGCCTCCATCTACAAACAGCAATAATAGCAAAAGTCAGCTTTATTTGGAACAGCTTACATTCTGCAACAATACCTTTAATTTTATTAAACAGCATTTGCCTATCCCAGATCCTTGGGAAGAACTCAATAAGTAGACCAAAATGCCAAACCCAGTCTAAACATCTGGCTGACTGTGGGATGAACTATAATAATAATTTCCAATAATCTGTTCCAGTAAGCTTTTTCAAACCTTGGTGTTTTAAAAGGGGGATTAAAAATACCGATTCTCCTAAGCTTATTTCTTGTAACACCATTTTGCTTTAGAAAATCTCAGAGTACAAGTGAATACATGACACTTGCTATGTCTCTAGTGTACACATTTTATGTTTGATTTATGACGTTACTATATAGGTGCACTTGACAGCTTTCAGATTGAAGCAGAGACAAGAGAGCTTTAAAGTGAGATGGGTTATCTGGGCAAATCTATCAAGGGTTTCATCCTGGGAGAACAAGGAGAGAGGCTTTGTAGAGCCCTTCTGTGTAGCAAACATCCATGCTGAGCACATCCCAGGCTCTCTGACAGTTGCGCGCAGCCTTCACTGTAATAACGAATAAAAGAGAGTTCCCAGTAGATTACAGATCTTCCGTGTTTTGACATTGACCTTAATACATAATTTAACCACAAAGCCTGAGAAGTGTGGAACAAGATAAGAAAAGACCACAGAACTGGCAAATAAAGTGATGTTCAATCAGAAATCATATTTGTTCTTGATAGTGGAGGTGTGGGCATTAAAAAGGGAAGGCAGAGAAAGATGGAGACGAGTGGAAGAGAAGGAGAGAGAGAGGGAGAGAGAAAGAAAAAAATGATTGAGGATATTGGAAGAGTTGTGGATCTGCTTTAAGGGGATGTGGCTGTCAAGTACACATTTGTCTGAAAATACAGGAAGATAATACAAAGACAAGTGTTTCTGTATTTTCAGAGCTGATGGTTTATCTATCTATCTATCTATCTATCTATCTATCTATCTATCTATCTAT
>BLBF01000017.1:34956585-34982735 GCA_015471245.1 Laticauda colubrina
TATCTATCTATCTATCTATCTATCTATCTATCTATCTATCTATCTATCTATCTATCTATCTATCATTGGTTTATGAAAAAGCATCCAAGATAAAATGAGAAATTTCAAAACAACATGATAGGTTAAAAAAATTGATAGCATGAGATGATCTATTACTGTGGAATTCTTGGTGCTCTCTGAGCTTGGTTGGTTGTTTGCAGAGGTTTCATTACAAAACTAGATAATACCAACAATGCAAGTCTGAATGGGATTTGCTGCTGTATATATACAGTTCCTTCCTCTGCCAGTTTTGGTGGGATTATAGTTTTCTCCTTGGTAGTTCCTTGATGTATTATTATTATTATCCAAGGCTCGATCAAGAATTAAATTATATTATAAGGATAATTTGCATTTTTTAAATTTTAAATTTTTTAAAATTATCATTCTTGCCAACTTCTGACTTTTGATTACTATGCAGTGACTGATGACAGATATTATATTGGTGGAATATTAAGTAAAGCCATTGAGGAAGATCCACGATCAGATTTTTACTTAAAGCAGCCACAATAAACTCTAGATTGGACCAATAGTGCTTAGGAAGTATTTTTTATCCTTTTCCTTCCAATCTGATGATTTCCTTAACTAAAGAAAATCAGGGTTATTAACTAAAGTTATTAATCAGGAAAAAAATAGAGTACATATTATTTCCTGTTATGGCAACTAGCCTCCCACTGGGAAAATGGATTGAACATTGAATCAGGAAAATGAAAGAGGAAGACAGGGAGACAAGCAATTAAGAAATAGGAAACATAAATATAAAATATTCTATCCACCCACCCATCCATTATATTAAGCTGAAAATCTTTTGATTGATTACAAGATGATGTAGATGCTTTCTCAACTGCTGAAGTCATGGACTTTGCAGAAAATTGTTCAAGTTTGCAATTCTTTTTCCCAATCTTATCCTGCTTCCTCTATGGCACCTGTTTTTACATCTCTGCAATAGCCTGACTTCCATGCAAGTTAATGGTGAGAAAGACCTTTGATTAATGAGTAAATTGCTGTTTTAACACCAATACAACTAAGGATGATGGCAGAAAATGATATTGCTAGAACATTTTAACTGCAAATAGAAAACAGCTCTTGAATACTAAAAACAGTGAACTGTAAAAGTTCATCAATATCCCAACCATAGTGTTTTGCATTTACTGTATAGTTTAACTAGAGGAGACTTATCTGCCTATAATTATTATATTTTCCCAAGTACAGGTAGTTCTCAAACAACAGTTTGTTTAATGACTGTTTGAAGTTATGACACTGAAAAAAGTGACTTATGACCATTTTTCACACTTACAACAATTGTAGCCTGCCCATGGTCATGTGATCAAAATTCAGATGCTTGGCCATTTACCATCATATTTATGATGGTTGCAGTGTTCCATAGCCATTTGATCACTTTTTGTGACCTGACAAGCAAAGTCAATGGGAAACCAGGTTCACTTAACAACCATGTAAATAACTTAAGATCTGCAGTGATTCACTGAACAACTGTGGCTAGAAAGGTTGTAAAATGGGGCAAAACTCACTTAATAAGTATCTTCTTTAACAACATAAATTTTGGGCTCAATTCTGGTTGTAAGTTGAGGACAACCTGTATCATAATAATGTTACTTGGGCAACAATTAAGAAATGCTGCTTTTATATTTGTAGCATATAATGTGCTACTGAAGCCAGGAGTTGTGACTGGAATCCCCACATGATCTGATTATGTCCATACTTCTCAAGATTTAGTTCTTGAGAAGTTGTTTCCTGGCAAATGGCAAAGTTTTGGAATTGGATGATGGGAAGTCTTCCTGATAATGTATAAAATACGGAAAACAGTTGTGGAAGACTATTCAGGCCAAATGTTCATAATTCCAGCTCTACTATGATATTTGGATCGATGAGAATTAATGTTACATCTCTTTCAGAAGAATGACCGACACATTGATTGTTATGTAAAAGGAACCTAAATATCTGTGCATTGTATTTACATAATATAGCAATGGTACTAAAAACAGCGGTAATGGCAGAAGTCTAAATTGCTGAACAATAAAAAATAGTAAGTTGGCTCTACATGTGGCAATACAACATTCCTGACTTTCCTTTTGCTTTTAACATCAAAGCTGAAACTGGCCATAAATCATTTAAAGGGAAAAAAAAAGAAATGGAAGACTCCTAGAGCAATATTATGAATACAGCAAATGTGTATGCTTAAAAAGCACAGAATTCAGCCTTTTGAGCTGGGTTAACATCACCCAGTGGTGATAATGTCAAATGTATGGTCAAAAGAAAAGAACACGTTTGGGTTAAGAATGCACAAAACCAAATGATTTCCACAAGGAGAAAGAAGTGAGGTGAAGAAAAACATCAAACGTGGTTATGACAATCAGCCAGAAGGCATCAAAGCACTATGCAAATGCTGCACACAGAGAGGAATTCTGCAAGTTGCCAAAGAGGAAGTCATAAAGAGTTATGCCTGCATCTCTGAAAGGCTTAGCATTTGTGGGAGTTGTTGCAAATCATACATTCCATCCAACCCTGAATAAGGCCAGGGCAATCCTGGTTTAAGAGGATCATTCCCACTGGAAAGTGCCAGTTTTTATAGAGTGAGAAGAAACAGGCACTTTCTTACTGGGCAAGCAGATGGCAATCCTAGGAGGAGAATAACTCTAACTGGGTGGTGTCTTTCACCACTAAAGGAGCCACATCCTCTGGAAAGTTCAGCAGAACTACTTCAGAATCACTCCTATGCTGTCTCTGCATGTACTCATATAGCTGTTTTGTTTTAATGGCAATCCTGGGAGAAGCGTTTATGAATGCACATTCACAATACACTTTTTTTTTTATGTATCCATGTATTCATAACTATGTTTTTACTTAGGCCTATTATCTTGTAAGCAATTGGCAAAAATAAATAAAAATAAAATAAAGTAAAGACAGGGATCCCCAAACTTGGCTATTTTAAGACTTGTGGACTTGGAGAAGTCCACAAGTCCTAAAGTTGCTAAGTTTGGAGACCTCTGAGTAAAGAGATGATGTTAAGCCTGGGTTCCCCAAACAGGGTTAGGTAGACAAGCTAAACAGAATGTGCAGCGTTAGTCAGATAGGCACACAGATAAATGAGTGAGCTAAGTTTGTATATTTATTAACATACAGCAAAAATAACAGATACGCTTGTGCTATCAATAATATATTTTATTCCAGTATAAGTTTATGGCATAGTCAAATAACAGTCCAATATTCATTTACCATGTAGTCAGTCCATTCAGGGGTATTCATTTAGCAAAGTCCATGTAGAATATCCTATGTCAGTTCACATAAAAATCAGTCCTTTGTTGTCTCTCCCGTTCGAGCAATGCAGTCTTGATTCCAAGCAGTAATCAGGGATCATCAAAGCCAGTGTGAGCAGCAAGCTGTAGCCTTGCTACTTTTATAGTGTTTTCTTAACCACTCCTTTAATTGCTGTTTCCCAGTTAAAGCTGTATACACTCTAACATTAACTATGATTCATAGTTATTATTTCACCTAAACCAGTTAGGGTAAACAATGTTATCCCTAACAGATCTTACAGAGACCTTCAAGCCATCTTGAACATTAATAGCCTCTGAGTTTTAGGATGGATACTTTGCTTGAGCCCCCTCTCTTGAAAATTACTCTTTAAGCCCCTGTCCCACTACACCAACGGATGCAAAGAGGATGTAAAATGTTAAAAAATGTTGAAAAACGCTTTGCATCCGTTGTGTACTCATTGCATACGTGTTTCATACGCTCTATCCTCTGAGCATCCGTCCACTGAGATTTCATCCGCTCAAGAAGTTTTGAACTGTACAAAACTTTGTGAACGGATGAACTTTCAGCTGTGTACGATGTAAATCTGTGACATACGAGCAACAAACATTCTATGTCCGTTTATCATCCGTTAAACGTCCGCTGTATCCTCTCTGCATCCTCTGGGCATCCCCTCAACGCACATCCGCTGCAGCTGAAAACGGAAAGAAGGAGGAAAGAAAGGGTACATGGAATGTCTACACAGCATTAATAGCACGGAAATAGAAAGGATGAGCAGTGAACGGTTTGCATCCTATATACATCCTCTAGGCTTCCTATGAACATCTGTTTAACATCCCCACTACATACTACCCACGTCCGTTCTTTTCCGTTCTGTTTATGTAAATTTTTGCCACTTTTTGGAGCGGATGACAACGGATGGAGCACCCCCAAAATTTTGCTCGTCCGCTGTGTCCTTTTTGCATAAGTTTTGCATCCGTTGGCCAGTGGGACCTAGCCTTTACTTAAGTATTATCTCTACATTTATAACTTGTTTGTATCTTATGGTCTATGATTGTATTTTATGATTTATTATCTATGACTTATCACTTTGTTGCATGTACGCTGATAGCTTATGCATCAGAGACAAATTCATTGTGTGTCCAACCACACTTAGCCAATAAAAAATATTCCAATAGTTAGGGTCTGCAATAGTATTTTATTTCTAAGAATTGTTTCAGAGCTAACATTAATTTCTTATCTATTATAATTATCTATTATATTCTCAGAATTATGTAAATGTTCCAAGTAGGGGATTTTCTTATTCAGAATACTATTTTGTTTTTAAAAACTGCTATGCTTCTTTCCAGTTTTGCTTATCTCTAGTGGTATATGATTTGCATATCCAGAAGAGTATTTCATTTTCAGAAACTGCTTAAGTGCTCCAGATACAGTCTTACCTATCCAAAACAATATTTTGTTTTAAAAATATTTTCTTTAACTATGCCAAATAGAACTGCATGTAAAAGCATTGTGAAATTGTATTCATTTGCTTATATCTGCAGTGGCAGGGGTGTATAAGGTACGTCTGTTTTGCAAAACATATAGCATGTTTCAGATCTATCATGATATAAAGGGACATATAGATACTTCCAAAAACTACAGAAAATTGAAAATCATTTTCCTTTTTAACTAGCATATTTTTCCCTTAGTTCTGAATATCAGTTTTAGTAAACTGTTAGATAGAATGCTTCTGGAAAGCAATGTAACTAGGGAATAAACAGATGCAGGAAAGCTACCACTCTGCTTCATTAAATAATAAGAAAGCATAGGGGCAATTTCAAAGCAATTATCACCATATTATGATGCTTTAACACTTTTTACACAGATGGCGTGGATGGTACTTCTGGTAAAGATAAAAAGTTGTTCCCAATAGGAGTGATCTTGGAAGATCCTCCAGGTTCAGTTAGGATTTATTTTGTGGATAAGTCCATTGTAAGAACATTGTAAATGCAGATGATGAAAGCAATGCAAAGACCATTGAAAGATATCTTTCTGATAAGGATTCAAAATAAAGTATCCATAAAGTATCCAGTTGCCTCCTGTTCATTTCTTGGCTTGTGCTAGGGGAAAACTGTTCCTACAAGAAAAGCATGGCTTTGATCCCAGTTGCATCTCACTTATTATTTCATTGCATGTTTTGATTTGAGCTAAATGAAAATCTGTTTCTCTAGCATTCAGTATAGTTTCTAGATGGAGTAATCACAACACTTTAAGATTTGGGAAACTGAATGCATGTTGGAGAGAACGAAGCAATGAATAAATTATTCACTGTGGAAATCACTCTAGGCAGCATGGTGAAGAAACCATGAACCAACTTCTAATCTGAACATAGTGGCAAAAATGATGTTATCAAAATAACATTTATAAAGTCACTGGTATTTAAAATCTGCCAGCAATAAGTTTCATATTCATGACATCCGGATATATGCAATATATATACTTCCTTAAAGTAGATGCATGCATAGAAAGGAATGAGGTGAAAACTATGATTGCTGAAATTACCAGCAGTGTTTGGATGAGCATTTTGCTTGGTCTTTGGCTTTGATGGCAGGGTAATTGGATGTTGTAATTTCAACATATCTGAAGACCAACAAGTTAGGTAAACCTGAGGCGTAACTAAGGAAAGTACTATTAATGTAGTCAATATAATTTAATGAATCATGGAATCTCATTTATAACACTGAATAATGATAATGATGGACAAAACTTTAAACACCTTATAAATTGGACCAACCCATTACTGAGTTTTGGATGCTTGGTTAAATCTACAACATAACACACAGAAAAAAAAATGTAGATGTCTCAACCTGCAGTGCCAATAACTGCAGAAGGTGATTTTTTAAAAAAACCCAGCATGTGATATGTGATAATCGTCTTTCCCTCTTGTTTCTGTTGCTTGTTGTGCCTTGTTACGCCTATCACAATACCACAGACTTGTACATCTTGCATAGCGCAGCAGCGTAGCTTGACAGGCAGAGAGTCACTAAGATCTCTGAAGACTTTCAAATCACCTGATATCTGACTCTTTTATCTTTTAATTAAGATGCCTGGGACTATTCATACACAGAACAGCTGTTCAGATGAGCTAAGGCTTCTCCCATTTTGTTTGCAAAACTATTCAGAGTTAGAAGATCCTAATTTTACCAAATTGGTGATCTCATGTTCTAGTGATTGTGAACCTTGTGTGCTGTGAATTTAAGTGGAAATTAATGCATAAAAATTGTGCTACATGGACACCCAGTTAATGAAAGGTTGGCCGTCACTTTTTTTAACTTTAACTTTTAATTTTTATACTGAAGCCATAAGAAATTTGACGGAACTTAAACATGTATAGTTTGGACTTGCTGATTGTTGTCCAATATAACTAAGGGAATGTAATACTAAATTATGTACTGAATTATTTTCTAATAAAAAATATGGTTTATTGGAGTTGGGCTGTAGCAAAGAAGATAATCATGTGTGACTGGAAAAGAAAGTATGGTATAACCTAGGGTGTAAAATCTTAGAAGAATGAAGAATTGTGTTCACTTTCAGCCTTTGATCTGGCTCTTTATTGACATAGCAGAAACATTAATCAGGATAACTCTGTGGGGTCAAGTGTCAATCTGCTGCTCTCTAAGGTCCAGTGTCAATCTGCCACTTATTATAAAGTACAATTATACTATCACATTGTAAAATAGACAGATAATATTTTTGTCTGTATAATTTATAATTTGATTGTACTTTATAGTTTTGTGGTTTATGTTACTTGTCTGTCTGTCTGTCTATCTATCTATCATTTTCTTTCTTATCTATTTTTTCTTTGTACTTTAGCAAAGAAAAGAATAATATTTAATAATCTAATCATCTAATAATAGTCTAATAATCAGTGGGATTTATGTTACTAATGATTAAAATATTCACTTTGATTTCAGTGGACTTCTCGTGAGTACACTGGCATCAGGACATATAGCTCATAATTTTATAATATGGATTAGGTGGACATGACATTTATATATAACATTTTTAGTTTCATAAAAATTATGAAATTTAAACAGTTATGATCCTGGGCAGTGTATAGAACAAACACATTTCCAAAACACATGAATAAACACAGTTAAATTCAATAATAACAAATAGTTGAATGGAAAGCTAAATTTGCATTACAACTCTCCAGGTAGGTATCAAACTCAATTTCATTGAGGGCCACATCAGTGTTGTGTTTAACCTTGGGGGCCAGGTGGGTGTGGCCAGCTCTACATCACTCATGTCAGACTTCTGTGGTGGCCCGGGTGGGGCTGGAAGATCCATTGTCTCTTTTCTTTCTTCCTTCTTTCCTTCCTTCCTTCTTTCTTTCCTTCCTTCCTTCCTTCGTTCCTTCCTTCCTTCTCCTCTTTTTCCTTCCCAGAGTCATTGCAGGCTGGTCCTTCACTGTTTCCAGGGTGGCCCAAGGGGCCAGATCTAAGTACCCTGTGGGCTGAATCTGGCCCTTGGGCCTTGAGTTTGACACCCCTGCTCTAAATCATCTTGGTCCCAATTCCTGAGGAAGAACCATGTTTTAAAGCCTTACTAGTGGCCAGCAGAATCAGGGCCAACAATATAGAGAGTGGGGAAGTCATTTCCGTGGGCATGTGTGGTAATGGAAAAAGCTTGTTCCCTGACACCTATTAGATGGCATTTATTTAAGGAAGGAACAAGAAGTGTCCTCTCCTACAACAGTGGATGGGATAGGCAGATACCATTGGACATGGTATCTGCAACATTTGGACATGTGATCCTGCAAATAATCCAGTCTTGTACCATAATCAACCCTTTAAATGTGTCTAAAACTCTATTGGCAGTCAGTACAGTTTATAGAGTAATCATATTAGGTGGGTGTATTAAGGTTCAATTAAAACTACATGCACTGCTGGATATGGACCAATTCTATCTAGAAAGTGGTTTTCAAGAGCCACCCCATGTAGACTGTATTGCAGAAATCCAAGCAGGAGACAACTAAAGCATGAATGACAGCAAGCAGAGCATAGGAGGCACTCCTGTCTACAGCTGCCACCTGATCTTCAAACAGGAACTGTCCAGAATAACTCCCAAACTGCACACTGGCTTTGACTGGGATGTTGGATGATCTAGAGATCTTCCTATATAAGCATCAATCTTGCCTTCTTTCTTCTACTGTATTTTTATACTGTTTTTGCTGGATGATCTGAGCACAGATAAAGAAACAGCAAGACAAAATGATTGATCTAAGGTAGAACTGATGCAGAAGCTCATTTAAAATATTAATGACAGCTTAAAAAAACCCATTGAAATAAAAATGCTCATGCCACTGTCAAGTTATTCATTGGCATTGATTTCCTTTTTTTGCTAATTGAAAAACAAGTAGCTGTACACGTCTGAATGAAAAACAAATTATTGTATTTCAGAAAAATAGCAAACAAATTTGGCAACATGTTGGAATATCAGAAAAAAAAATCTAATGCAGGGAAAGGAAAATCTTTTGGGGCCCAATTATTGTTAATTTGTAATCCAGGTGGTCAAGTGTCTGATTAAATATTAACACAGGAGAAAGGTCACCATCTTGAGATTCTTTGCCCTGTTTCCAAATTCCATCAGACATAAAGAGCGTTTCCAATCTGCATTTCATAAGTTAAGGGAATCATTGCTTTGGCTTAATCAAGTATTCTTGTATGGTTTTGATCTAAAAAAATGAAAATCAATCACTTGCGATAAAATGCTCATGTAAGCCCAAACATTTAGTGGGGTGGTTGTATGAATGATTAGGAAATCAACCAGCAGGAGATATTACAAAACATCTGATGTACAATTAAGGATTTATGTTTCTTCTTTAGACTCAAATCCCTTTCGCATGTCTCACTATACACATTTGTCAAATGTAACTATCAGCTGCGTTTGACATTTAAGGCATTTGACAACTAAAATAATATTTAATTGCTTTCCGTTTTTCATAACAATCAAATTGATGCCTCTGACAGCAGGAATGTCCTTTTCATTTTATTTTATCCAAGTTATTGGTATTGGGTCCACTTTGCCTTTGATATTGGATATAGAATATAATAGATATCATGACTTTAATTTATTTAGCAGCCTTTCCCCAATAATTTCTCAATTGTTTCTTGAAACTGAGAAAAATAATTTCATTCTTTAACAATGAGTTGTATAAAAAACTCCTATTTCTCTCCATTGCATCTGCCACCATTCAAAATAGTTGCTTAAGCTTTTTCTCTTCATGTTTAATTGCAAACTACTTCATCACTATTATTTATTTCATTTTATCCAATTTATTTCATTTTATTTCATTTCATTTTTACCCAAGAGAATATAGTTCGTTCTATAGCTTCCTGATATAGGCAACAGACTTTTATTCATATAGTGTAAATTGGTGGTTGCAAAGTGGCAGTATAGACAACTTGCATGTAGCATATAGAGGTCAACCCACAAAAGGAGGAAAGGTGAGTGAAATGTTTCTGAAGGGTCCCTCTCTAGTTTTCCAGAGAGTAAAAGGAGAGGAGGGAGAAATACTTTCTGCCTTGCAAGATGGATGTCAGCCTTTTGCAATAGTCCAGACAATTAGCACAACAGTGAATATTAGTTCTATCCTCATTGCAAAGCTGTGTTAATAGAATCTTGAAAATCTCCTCCCTTCCCTTTTACTTTCTGGAGAACCAGAGAAGTAGTTTCCTAAATTCTCCCTTCTTCTGTGGACAGATATATTTTTACATGCCAGTTGTTCAGGTTGCAGTTCTTGCTCCCCAAGGACATTCACATATACCACTTACAAGAACCCAGGAATTTTAGTATTCTAGGAATGTCAACAATATTATCAATTTCTCAGTATAGAACATTCAGTAGAAAATTTAGAGCTAGTCCTACCAAAAAACTAACTTAATGTGAAATGTTTTTTTAAAATTCTAGTAAAGGTAGGAGTTAAAGATAAGCCTCAGTAGCGGCATAACATTGATAAGTGTGAGGTAAATCTTACTTGTACCAGGGCCATCTTAACAGCATTATGGGCCCCAGGCAAAGCTGTATACTGAGACCCCTATGACAACTACTCACAGGAATAAAAGTGTAAATGGTTGATAAAATTAAACATATATTTGCATGCTAGTACTAATAAAAATTGCAGTAAATGTAATAAATATGTTGCTGTATTTATATGACACAAGATGCATTGAAGGGTTAACATACACAGATTAGTATGGGGCCCCTATGATTGTGGGGCCCATGGGCATGATGATGCCCATCAAGTCCATGCGTTAAGACAGCTAAGACGTGTGCATATGAACAGGCAAGCTGGGACAACAGTAGTAAAACTGAATTTATAGGTCCCATTTTTAAATTTGTTTTCATCCACTGGCCCACCAGGTGGCAGTGTGGTAATTACAATTCATTCTCTGGATTTGTATTCTTGTATTCTGATTATAGGAACTTTCCCTGGCATATTTAGTTTTATATTCCCGCTGTCCCTAGGATGTTACCCACTCTTAATTCATCTGATTGAACTCAGCTAAATCTGATCTGTGTATAAAACTTTTATTTTATTATTTTAAAATGAAGTAAATCTACATTGGACAGATAACAGTAGATATCATACCAGTTGCATATGAAATTTTTAAAAAATAGATGAAATAGTTTTTATTTTGTGAAAAATAGGTGACAGTGAGGATACCCTTAAAAACACAGGTCAGGCTTTGGCTCACATTAGGATCCCTTTACATTATATATAAAAAAAAGAAAAAAAGAAGTTATGATATACATTTTCAGAAATTAGATTTCATGATTTCTTTGGTTATTATAAGTAACACCTTCCCTTACTTTTTAAATCTTTTCAAAATATAATAATTACATTTTAAAAACTTATCCTTTGGTATGCATATTAAAGCTAAAGAAAAATTACCTGGGGTATAGATTGCAACAATTTTTTTTTACACTCCCAAGAAACTGGACAGAACATACAGAAACTGAAGCCAAGAATAAAATGAGTAGTCAACAATATCCAAATAACAGAGAATGTTCATTCCTTTAAAATATGAAGGACTGTGTTAATTAATCAGTGTCTCTTAGGTATGCTTAAAGCTCTCTTTGTAAACAATCATGTCAAGATGAATGTTTCTACCTAAATTTTTGTTCTGTATATCAGAACTTTAGAGCTACGATCCTATGAAAAAAGCAAATTGTCTTTTGACAATTTGTAAATTGGACCATTAGTGGAAAGGTAATGAAAAATAAAGTAAAAAAGAAATTCTGTTCTATAAAAACTTGGGTCTGTGTCCTTACTATTACGCGATTCAGTCTTCAGGAAATCGTGAGTGAGCCATTATTTTAACAGTGTATGAAATTGTTGGTAGAAAGGCATTGAAATGAATTGATATTAACTTTACAATTGTACAATGTATTAAAGAACATGCCCTTTTTATTAGAATAACAATTTGGCTTGGATTCTTATCGCCATCTTTGGCAGATAGAATAGCAATAGAAAATTAGAAGGAAAGCAACTTTTTTTTTATTATCTATGCATTGAATAAAGTACTGATGCTAGCAAGTGGAAAAGAATCAAATTAAAGAAACTAAAATAAAGGCTAAAAATATCAAAATCAACAGAAATATTGTCAAGCTGTCTTAAATATGTTAATCATTCCAGGAATCCTTTTTTTTTTGCAGAAAGATGCAATGTACGATGCTTACTCTTTATGCAAGGCTGTATTTAGTTTCTTACCTATAAAAAACTTTTTTTTTTTAAAAAAAGGAACTTGTTAAAAGAGGACATTTATATTAATTCAGCATTAATAGAATTTCTGTAAAGAAATTATGCCATATCCTCATTCTGTCAATCATTGTGATTGCTCGTATTAATGTATTTTTAGGCCCTTCTGTGTGATAAGTGGTATGAAATGACCAAGCAACGTCTAGGTAATTGCTTCCTAGATGGCTCAGTATAAAAGCTCCTATGTTTGAGCTTCATTATGCTTCCTCTGGAAAAAGCCTGAAGACTGAATATGTGGTGACATTTCCCCCAAATATATCACATCTGGATGTTAACACAGTGACAGACCTCTGTAGTATGAACTGAGCCAAAAACTTGCTGTGCTGCATTAGAGTTTTGTGCATGTCAACAATCTGCATTATGATGAGCTCAAACACTGCTGCGCCAACAATGACCACTTAAAACCTTTTTAATTTCACAACTCCAGTGATCTTAAGGGTTGCCAGCTGCAAATCCAGTCTTCTGGTGCAATGATGTTGATCTTTAAGGCAAAGAATTGGCAACATGTTTTTAATGAGGAGAATTAATTGTATGTTCTAAAGGTTTAATGGCTGTAGGAAATGAGCAACATTTCCTACAGATGCAACAAAGGAGAGGGGAATCCTGACATGCAATTTTTGCTGTTCAGGATAAGAAACTCTACATTAAGCAAATGAGGATGAGTGCAAGAAGTACATTTGTATCATGATCAAATAAAGGAAAATGCACTCCTTTTTAAGTGGGGAGGAAAAATGAATGAGGTAATTGAAAGCTATGCCAAAAAACAAAGGACAATGGAAGCATTGAGTGCAGTCTAGTTCATTTTCTCCATTACATATAGTCCAATCTAATATAGTATGGCTGGAAGATATATATATATATTTTGTAGTTTAAATCAGCTTCTCTGGCTCAGTCATATGCACTACAATGAAAATGACAGCTGTTTTGATATCTGATTTTTCCAGATAAAACTCTTAATAGAAACACCTCTTCACCAGGTTTTCCAGAGTATCTGCCAATCAGTAAAGAAAAAAGAACCTTGAGTAGATCTGCCAGGTTACCAACTCAAAATGGCAGTTTTATATAGTCATATAAGCTCAACTTACTTACCGTACATGTTAATAGCATATTGGTGTCTCTGTGAAAGTAGGTGGGAGGTGATGTGACTTTATTTCAGCATTTGCTCTTTTGATGCAACTGAATCAAGGAAAGAAAAGCTGTGAATTTTGGGTATGGAACATTCTTGGGATACATGAAATGTTGTTTTATATTCACATAGTACATCAATCTGCTTGACTGAAAATGGATCGTAATTTTTTAGAAATAAATCAGAGTAGGAAATGTTTCACGGTGTGTTGGATATGTCTGAAATATGATTTATGGTGCACTGGCTTCTTTTAGTTAAACTGAGATTTGGTCTAATCCATTGATTCTTTTATCATCTTGGAATCATTATGCTGTAGGGATGGGATGCACATGAATTAAAATCTATTACCATGTTGTCCTTGCATAAAATGGAAAGGCCAGTGATGCTAAACACTCCATAAGAGGGTTGTTGCTGTAATCATTGGCTTGTTTCCTTTCTTTGTATTACAGGATATGGTGTGGTGGACAGTAAGGAAAAACTATATTTTGAGGTTCTGTTAATTTTGAAGTGCACTGCATTTCATTTCTTACATATTGTACAATTGAGTAAAGTATGAATCCTGGTTTCTTCTGAGAAATAGCTTCATTTTTGATTCAGATCTTCATGGCTGGGAGGAACATGCTTGCACTCATCCTGGTCTTTCCACGCATCTTATCCAATTAGGAGGATCAGCTGCCCATCTCAATACCCTGCCTTGTATCCATGTTTCTCTGAGGACATCTGAGATTCATTGGTAGCGGAGAAAAAATAAACGAGGGATTTAGGGTGCTTTGGGTTGCTTTGGTGTTGATGTGCTCATGTGACCAATCTTGATAAAAGCAATACTCAGAGCTAATGTTAATAACTGGATACATTTATGTAGTTAAAACTATATATGATACTCATAAGAAGTCCTTCTGCTGAATCTCAACCATTCACACTTAATGGTTTTTAATTTTTTGTTCACATACAAGAAATTAGGAAATTGTTATATTAGCTATTTTGCTCTTTTAATAATTTCTCATTTTTTAAAAAAAGTTTCATATGAAATGGTTACAAAACTGATGTATTTAAATGTGAGATGCGAATACTGGGAAAATGCTGGAGTAGTGCACAGATCCAGCACATAATTAACATTGTTTAAATTTGCTACAATTGGAAACTCCTGCCTCGTTGAGGAAACTACATGTAAATGCCCCCAGAACATAGTACAAAATAGTCTATCTATTTACATGGAAACACAAAGAGGTGGGACCAAAAGCACTGATGCATAAAGATCTGAAGGTCCAAAGCAATTCATTTTGCTATGTTTTCTGTTCATTATATTAAAGCAACTTAACTTGGATTACAATATCTAAAGCCTTCTGGTGGTCTCCACTCAATGAATCGTTAGTTATAATAATGCAAGTGGATATTTAGATTATTTGCCAGACTGATCATAAACTTACGTTCTGCTTTCCTGCCCCTGTAGAACTAGAGGCAGATATTCAACTTGCCCTAGTTCAATGTCATTAATACAAACCACCAACAATTGGATAAAAAAAAAAAGTTGCTGCACAGTTTTTCTTAACTTTTGTAAAATATATTTTAAATACTTCAAACAGAACACGATCAATAGTATTGACCAAAAGTAAAAGCAAAATGATTCTTTTTGGCTTAAAATATTTATTTACAAAATTATGTCCAATTTCATAGCAGCAAGTTTCATTTCTTCATGATAACTTTTCAGGATTTCTGATAGACACATAAATGTATGCCTACTTAGCTTTAACAATGTATGTTCAGATGCTCTGAGAACATTTTAAAATGTATTCAATTTAATATTAAAACGTTTCTTTTTAGTCTCTGTCTTACTTATAATTCAGAACAAAATAAAGCTTTCAATTACTGCAAGAGTGCCTCAACATGACCTCAACAACAAAACCTCAATACAGAAGGAGTGAGTAAAGTACAGAACAACAACAAATGGTGAAACCAGTATTCCAGCATGGTCAACTGTATGTTGCTTTAAGCCAAGGAAAAAGAAATGAAAACTTTTTTAGGATATTCTAAAAGAATGGCAGATCAACCACAAAATTTTCATCAAAACTGACCTTTGTTAAATGAAAGTCATCTATGGTTGTCTTCATAGGCATCTTTCCTCTTTAATAAAATTGTGGTTTTGGAAAGGGTGAACTTAAATCAATGCAAAAACTAGAGGAACAAGTATAAAAATGAATTGGCTTTCTTACGCGCAAATACATTCAAGGTATGAAAAAGACTTCAAAACAGAAGGTTTCTAGAATAAATTGACTGATTTAGATAAGATTTTGACAGGTACTGATGAAAAGGTGATTAAAAAATTGTATGGATATTTATTAGAAATTTAACTAGAAGAACAAGTTAAAGAAACTATGATTGTTTGGGGGAAGAATTTTGGATATGGGATTGATCTAAAGAAATGGCAAAAATTGTGGTTTCAAAATTATAAAATGACAATGTCAACAGCATTTAAAGAAAATCTGTATAAGATGTTTTACAGGTGGCATTTTCCCCCGAAAAGAATAGCAAGAATGTTAAAGAATAAATCCGAAAGATGTTGGAAATGTCATCAGATACCTGGCTCATATTACCATATGTGGTGGACTTGTGCAGATGCAAAAAAATATTGGACTAAAATACACACGTGGTTGAAAAAAATGATTAAAAAGCATATCGATTTAAAACCAGATTTTTGGGGGGGGGAATTCGACCTGATACATACAGCAAAGATTTAAAATATTTGATTGTAGACGTATTAACAGCAGCTAGGATTGTATTTGCTAAAAATTGGAAAAATAAGAAAATACCATCGCAGGAGGAAACTGTCAAGAAAATACTGGAATGTGCTGAAATGAGTATGACATTTGAAATTAGAGAACAAGAGGATAAACAATATTACAAAATTTGGGACCTTTTCTATCAATGGTTAGACAATAAAATATAGTAATAGAATATGTAGAATTATAGAAAATAATGAATATATAAAGATGTATTTCTTTTTTTTATTATTACATGTATAAAATGTTTTTAAGATAGATTTGGAAGGACTATATGAATTGTTATAAAATAAACTAAATATAGCTATCTCACAAAGTATGAATGAATAAAATTATAGTCAAATGATTGATTAATAATACTAGGATATTCAATTTCTGATAATATGAGTTATTATATAATGTAACTGTAATTGAGACTATGAAATCAATGCACAAAAAATTTGTAAACTAACTGACACACTGTATACTTATGGAAAAAAGCTGGATGTTTTTGTTTTATTTGTTTTTGTTTGTCCTTAAAAATCAATAAAACTTTTAAAAAAAATTGTGGTTTTTTTTCTTTAATCTTAAAACAAAACAGTAACAATTTGCCTGTGGTCATTCTGTTTCTCTGTTTAGGTAAGGAAATATTTCTGAAAGAATGACCTAACGAGTCACAGGTTGTCCAGTTATGCATAAATATTTCCAGGAACATCGTGTTTTTTAAAACTGACAAGGAACTTACTATGTGTTTTTCTATCTCTATGTTTATTAACCCCATATTAATCTGTTCTCTTAACAATAAGATATGTTAACAATTGGTTCTTCACTTGTAATCCTCTAAATATAGTCTGAAGTAGCTTTCCCACCCAAACTGATGACAAAGCCAACACACAATAATTGATGAGAGACAGCTTTTGCAAGAATCATTTTATCATTTCTTCTGAAATTCTTTGACTTATTAAATTTTCTAGTAAAAAAGTTTAATTCTCTGACTACCTACTTGGGCATCATTTAATGACTTTGTTGGATGAACAGTAAGCATGTGATAAAATTAACAATCCTTTGGCCTTGTAGTTTTCAACAAGCCATGTAACACTGATAATTGTTCCAGATGATTTCCTTCTCTTTTTAGCAAAAAATTATCAAATGATTTATGGTCTTGACCCAGTTAATGCAATGTTCATAAAATATGTGTGTTTATATTAAAAAAAAAAACTTATTAAGAAAAAAGAATTAAGCTTGAAAATTGGAAAGAATAAAGCAATTAAGAAGGGAAAACCAAAGTGGAAAATCCATCTACAGTTAAAAATAAAATTAGATTGGATTTAAGTAATTTGAAGAATTTGAGGCAAGGAAATTTGAAGAATAAAAAAATCAGAATTAGCCTGGCAAAAAAATATGACCTGGAAAACAAGGAAATTACAGTTGTGGTTGAAGAGGTGAAACAAAAAGTTGTAGCTATTGCAGATAAAATAAAGTTATATGATAACCAAATAATGCAGTTTCAGCAAAATTCACAATTTCAAGCGAACCAGGATCATTTCTATCACATCCTTGAAAGTGGATGTAGTGGTACCACAAGTGAAAAACCTAATAAAGGAAATACCCTGAACTTTTGGAAGAACTTGTGACAAAACAGCAAGAAGCACAACAGGAATGCAAAGGGGATCAAGCAGATTGAAAGCACTGTAAAAGTGACCAGAATGAAACATGTTCCCATAACAAAAGAAATGGTGCAAAAAACGAGCAAAGAAGATGAAGAACTGGAGTGCCCCTGGTTTAGATGAGCTTTATGGATTCTGATTGAAATCACTAACAAGTTTGCGTGCAAGATTAGCAAACCAGATGAATCAGGTTCTGGAAACACCAGAAAATGAAAAATGGCTGACAACTGGAAGAACTTTTTGATTCAGAAATATATAGAAAAGGAAAAAAACCTGAAAATTAAAGGCCAATCACTTGCCTTCCAACAACATACAAATAACTTACAGGCATTATTACAAACTAAATTTATGGATATATAGAAAACAAGGAATGCTACCTGTTGAACAGAAAGAGTGCTATAAAAATTCAAGAGGAACCAAAGACCCACTGATGATTGATAAACTGGTTTTGAAGAAGTCAAAGAAAAGATGAACAAATTTGTCTGTGGCCTGGATTGATTTTAAGAAAGCATTTGATTCTGTTCCACACAGGTGGATTGAGAAATGATTGAGACATTTTTGGAATTAGTAGCAACATCCAGATATTCCTGAAGACTTCCACTAAGCTATGACAAACTAAGCTGATGGCCTGTGAAGAAGAACTTGAAATTGAAATCATATGAGGAATCTTCCAAGGTGACTGATTGTTACCCTTGTTATTTGTATTTTTGATGATGCCACAAACAAGCATTCTGAACAAAACAAACTGTGGCTATAAATTAGCTAAAAAGGAGTTGAAAATTTCCCATTTGCCCCGACATGGATGATTTAAAACTGGGGAAAAAAAAGTGAATTGAGCTCCCTGCTGAAAAGCACTGTGGAGTTTAGAGAGACATTGAAATGCAATTTGGGATTGACAAATGTGCAACAATTGTTGTTAAGGCAGGAAAAATTGTTGAAGATGATGGATTCAAATTTGATAATGAAGAACTGATAACAAAAGTAATACCAGAAGAAGAGTACTTAGGAATTTTGAAAGCTTCTGACCTGTTGCACAACCAAGTCAAGGAAAATACAAAAAGCGACTCCAGAAAATCTTGAGATCAAAATTGAGTGGAGGAAACATAATAAAGAAAATTAACACATGGGCTATGGACTATTAACACATGGAATATGATATTCAGCCAGAATAATTGGTCTCAGATAGAACATGATAACTTGGATTGAAAGACAAAAAACCCCAATGACAATGCATCATGCTCTGCACCTAAAAAATAATATTGATCTATTGTACTTGCCCAGATCTCAGGGCGGCAGAGGACTCTTATTGGTGAAACAAACTGGAAGAGGAAAAACACAGCTTAAATGACTACATGAAAAAGCAAAAGAGCCTTGCTCCAAATCCATTTAACTATGGTGAAAACGCATCAAATGAATTCTATGCTGGATCAAGTATTGCACAGCTCTGCAAAACTTGCATTGAACACTATGGCTCCTCGGTGTTCAGCAAAAAATATGCTACAGGGCTCAGCTCCCTTTGTTAGGCAACCAGGACATGGAGTTCACAGGCAACTGGAAGACAAATGAATCTTAACAGCTCTTAGGCCCTTGATTAGGATTTGAACTGTTAAGTTTTACCAGTCCTAGACTGTGAATCAAACTGAAGATTAAATAACAACAATAACAATAATAAATATTAAATTTATTATACAGTACATAGAGTAGTACATAGAGCAGTACATAGAGGCAGCAGAATAGAAGAAAAAGAACTGGAGAAGAGAACAAAATACAAAGACAAATAGAAATACAAATTCTACAAATAGAAATAGAATGACTGTGGCAAAAGCAAGTATAAGTAGTACCAATAGTAATAAGGACCTTGGGTGCAATCCCAAAATAATTGGAGCACCACTTGGACATGATCAGCATTGATAAATTCATCATTAGTCAATTGCAAAGGCAGCTTTACCTAGAACAGCTTCCATCCTGTCACAGTATCTGTAACACCATCAAACATCCAGACCTGCCAATCCCAGGTCCTCAATAGGGATACAAAATGTCAAACTCAGTCTGAACATCTGGCTGACTATGTGATGAACCATAATAATATAAATATATATTTTATAATAATATAAACCTGTATTTCCTTCCTTCTGCTATTAATTTTATTTTCTATTATGTGTATCTTTTCTTTCATTGACAGGAAGGGTAGCAGTATTAAATGAATAGAGCACCAGTGAGGAACATATAATTAATACAGCAAAGAAAGCTTATAACCATATTTGTTTGGTTATAATACATCAGGGGTCGGCAAACTTAAAACCTCAAAGAGCCATTTGGACCTGTTTCCCACAGAAAAGAAAACACTGGGAACCACAAAACCTGGGTGGGCATGGCCAACTCGATGTCAATCACTCCCCCCAGTCATGCCCGGCTCTACCTCACCCTTCCCCTCCCAGCCACCTCTTGTCACACCCTACCTTGCCTTAGCTTCCGTGTTAAAGGCCTCAACATATCTATAGTTCTGTACAAATGCTGTTCACCTTTCTTTCTCCAGTGTCTCATCTCTAGCTGGATCTCACTGCTGAACAGATTGTAGAAAATTTATTTATTTATTTGTCATACAATTATTAGATAACAGGTATAAGTATAAACATGGTTATAAATGCATGAAATGGATAATGAATAAGAAAAAAAGAAACAATAGGACAGGGAGGGTAGACACGTTTTGGTGCACTTATGCACGTCCCCTACAGACCTTTTAGGAAAGAGGTGAGGTCAATAATAGACAGTCTAATGTTGAAGATTTTGGGGTTTGGGGAAGAAACCAAGAGTCAGGTAGAGTATTCCAGACATTGACTACTCTGTTGCTGAAGTTATATTTCCTGCAATCAAGTTTGGTGCAGTTTATCTTTAGTTTGTATCTATTTTGTGCTCTTGTATTGTTTTGGTTGAAGCTGTATTATTCATTGATAGGACATTGCAATATATAATTTTATGTAGTATGCTTAGATTGAACTGAAGACGGTATAGTTCTAGGTTGTCTAGGTCTAAAATTTCAAGTCTGGTGGCATAAGGTATTCTGCTACAAGTAGAGGAGTGGAGGACTCTTGTAAAATATTTCTGGACTTTCTCAATTGTATTAATATCAGATATGTAATGCAGTTTCCAGACTGATGAGCTGTATTCAAGTATTGGTCTAGCAAATGTTTTATATGCTTCAATTAGTAGAGTGATATTATCGGAGAAAAAGCTATGCAGGATTAGGTTAACAACTCTTAATGCTTTTTTGGCTATGTAGTTACAGTGGGCTCTAGCATTTAGATCATTTGAGATGAGTACTCCAAGATCCTTGACAGAGTTTTTGTCATCAACAAGGTTTTGACTGTTCGACTTGTATTTTATTTTTTGATATTTTTTTTGCCAATATGTAAGACAGAGCATTTATTTGTTGAGATTTGAAGTTGCCATTTGTTTGACCATTCTGATACATAGTCGAGGTCTTTTTGAAGAGTAGCAGCATTGTCAGTGGTGCGAAAAGAACGCAGTTGCTCTTAATATAATCACAGAGGTAATTAATATAGAGTATGAAGAGAGTTGGTCCTAGAACACTACCTTGTTAACAGGTACACTCCCAATTTTGACCCTTTGTTGCCTGTTTGACAGAAATGCTTCTATCCAGTTATGCATGTATCCAGATATACCATAAGACCTTAGTTTTAGGAGTAGTTTGTCGTGTACCACTGAATCAAAGGCTTTACAGAGGTCTATGTAAATTGTGTCAATTGCTTTGCCCTGATTGAGTTGTGTAGTCCATATGTTTTTGCAGTGTAAGAGTTGC
Organism: Laticauda colubrina; assembly: GCA_015471245.1. Classification (NCBI taxonomy): domain Eukaryota; kingdom Metazoa; phylum Chordata; class Lepidosauria; order Squamata; family Elapidae; genus Laticauda; species Laticauda colubrina. The sequence goes on from BLBF01000017.1 coordinate 34,978,070, forward strand.
AGATTACAGAACAGTTTCCTTCTGAAACCAGATTTAATTGAAGCCAGAACTTTTCCTTTTGGAATTTGTGGATAAACAAGTTGAAAAAAAAGTTGTGGAAGATCATTTCAATATGATTATTGTGATGAGATTCCAATATGAACAAAGATGAAAAAATTCAGTATTACCTACCATGGAGGGATAGTTGGTGAAATTGACAGAACTTGCTAGTTGGACAAATTGACTTCTTGAATGAAAGAAATGTCATTCTGTCATTCATCAATGACAGAAAATCCTTTACATATTTCTGGGTGAAAAAGAAAATGAAAGACTAGATTATAGAAATTACATAGTTATGACAAAATTTGAGAATGTTTTGATTATAACTATGTATAACTGCTGAGAGTCCCTCCCTCCCTCCAACCTCCCATTTTCTACTTGTTTCTATCTTTTTTCTTTCTTTCATAATTGTCTTGCTATTCTTGCATTTTTCTTTTTCTTTTTTAATGTATGTGGTATGTGTCTATACAATCTACTAACAAAAAACTATTTGTTAAATAAGAAAAAACACATTTTTATAATAATCTTGATTAATTGTGTAAACCTAGCAAAACAGGAGGGATGTGAAACATTAATAGTATTGATGCCAGGAACATAGAAATTTGAAATGCTATAAAAATAGGGTCTTATGTATTAGTGTCTGTTGGGGATGTACAAGGAAGATAAGTGATGTCATGCCCATCTTGTGCAAATGAGACAAAGTGTATACTGCATTCATTTGTGTCATAATATCATAATATAATTTGTGTCATAATCATTGACAAACATTGCAATGACTTACCTGTCAATGAATATTTCAGCTTCAACCATAACAACATAAGAACACAAGGTAAACCACACCAAACTTGATTGCAGGAAATACGACTTCAGCAACAGAGTGGTCAATGTCTGGAATACTCTACCTGACTCTGTGGTTTCTTCCCCAAACCCCAAAAACTTTTAACGTTAGACTGTCTACTATTGACCTCACCCCTTTCCTAAGAGGTCTGTAGGAGGCGTGCATAAGCGCACCAATGTGTCTACCATCCCTGTCCTATTGTTTCTTTTATTTTTCTTACGTGTATCCATGTATTCATAACTATGTTTATACTTAGACCTATTATCTTGTAAGCAACTGACAAATCAAATAAATAAAAATAAATGTTAAAAGTTGAAATTCCTCTGCCACATAAGTTTATTCTGGCTGTGAGATGCTCCTTTGTGTTCAGGCCTGGCTTCAGAAGGATAATGTAGTACTTGGGGATGAAGATGCAGACCAGCAGACCAGCACTGGAGGTTAAGATGGTGAAGACTTTCTTTTATTTTTCTTATATGTACCCATTTCATGTATTCATAACTATGTATATACTTATACCTATTATCTTGAAAGCGATTGACAAATCAAAATAAATAAAATAAAAATAAAATTATATAATTCATGTCAATTGTACAAGGATACTGCAAGATATGAGGCACAATTGAAGTTTCTATTAGATGCATGTTGGCTTATTCATTGTCAATGCTCAATGCTCAATATGGTAAATTGAAACAGGTATTTTCTTCCCCATGGTGTATACTTGCATATATCCCTTTTTAGGAAGTCTATGGGACATAACTAGATTTAAGTTTTGATTTTAAATCACAATTTTTTTTTTTCTGAATAACCACAATTGGATAGGTTCACAAAACATATTAATCCCATAATCCAAGCTTTACAAATCAGTTTCTGAATTTGTACATTATACTATCTAAAAGCCAAACAAGTCATATGTAGGCATAGCATAATATATGAAACACAGTCTGAAACTAGTAATTTGCTGCTGTTTCTTTAACATTTTGAGTTGTAGCTGATTAATAGTTTCAGTTGCAGAGATTGAAAAGCTCAAGTGCTGGTTTCTACATGTTATGAAATCTATGCTAAAGGAGCAGGCTCACCACATCTGTTTCTCTTAAGTATTAGGAAGACATCACCCACATTAGTCTATTTCCTTCTTTGCATGTCAAAAATAGTTATTTCTGGACTGAGGGGAAAGACGAAGGAAGAAGTTCAGATTCAAGAGTGCATAATAAGGAAGTAGTAGGCAAGATGAATGGGGACTTATTTCATACATAGATTTGTCAGTATCTGTCCAGGAATTGGTGCTTGCAGCTATTAAACATCTGGAGACTTTGAAATAAAACAGCTGTTTCTCTTATCTTAGTGGGTATATACAGTGTCCTCATAGAACCCTAGAGACGAGTCACAATTTTTTTCTGTAAAATATTCATTGCTTTCCAGGAAATCTTAGAGAAATGGATCTTAATGAGATATGAAGTTGGGCAGTCTTTTATACATGAAAGAATGAGGGGAACTGCCTAGATATAGTAGTCAGTCAGTCAGTCATTTGCTGGAACCAAAAGGTTTAATTAGACTTGAGTCTCGGATCAACTTGGACGAAAAGAATATTAAGAAACCAAGGAAGCAGCTGTTGCATGCATTGGGTCACTGCTATCAACTGGATCCTCCCCAATCTGCTCCCAGACTCTGGGACCCACTATTTTCATTTTTCTAAAAGCATAGAAAGTACAGCTGAAGGAAGGGGAATTATAGCCCTTATATAGCCTTAGCAATCTAATGGAAGATCTTGAGACATTCAGCCAAGGTCAGCTCAAAGCATCATAACTGCTCTATAAGGGAAAAGTTTGTATAAAATGGAAAACAAAAGGAAGTTGCTTCAGCTAATATGAAATCTTGAATGGTCACATGTGAGCTCACTGCAGGTCAGATTCATTGCTCTCTGGGATTTCTTTTTTTACAAGCATGCACTCAGCTATCTTCAATCTGCAAAGTGAAAATGATAATTGCTGTCATCCAGGGATCTTGTAATAATGGTTTTACAGAATTTTTAAAAGTAAAATTTAAATGGGAAACATCTGCCAGGCACTAAGCCTTACTCCTGTGCAATTCATAGGCAGGCTTTTTTGCTTCTTCCCTTCCACACACACACTATTTGCTTAATGTTTAGTAATTGCAAGAAGTTAACATTAAAAAGTGTCATTTGAGTTGAAGATTAAATACAATCCCCACCCCAAAAAAGTTTTCCTCATTTTTTTTGATACAATACTTTCATTATCATGGCTTAAATAATTTCTAAGACAATGGAAGACTGTAGTGAGCTGTTGCTGTGTCAATTTCACAGAGCTATATTTTTGTGCTCATTATTATTCTTGGATGTCTCTAATTTACATCTAAATGTAGTGACTAATTTTGATTCAATCATGTCAAAAGTGATAGGTAATGTGTGGGAGGAGATGACAGCCCTACCCATCAGGAATTGCTAGAATGTGAATTCCTTGGGGCAATGATTTAATGCCCAAGTCAGGCGCTGCTGTCAGAATTGGAGGCCAAATTATGACACATTATGCTGTACTATGGACTTGCACACACAATACATTCAAAAAAGTGATGGAGATTGGAGTCCATAAACTATGCTTTAACCATCACTACATTTTTCTCCTCCCCCTCTCTCTTTGCTTACTACATATGTTCGGTATCCCTAATCGTCCTATTTAAATCTCATCTGAAACAACCATCCTCCCAAATCCTTTGGAGAAAGCCCCATGTGATTAAAGCAGGTTGTAAAATTGGCAAACCTGATGTACATTTTTGCTTATCCCTTCCCTTTAAATCATTTATGTTTCTGAAAGCAAGCAACATGTCAGCGGGATATGCACAGGCAGACCAGAGATTCTTTATTATATGGTGCTTTCCTTTTCCACCTGGGTATTTTAGAAATCTTTTCCTCCAATAACTCGTAGCTATTTTGGATAACTTGTTCTAATTATTCCCTGTGCATTTTCTTTTTTTTTCTTTTTAGCTTAAGGGGAATTTGTCTGTCAAACTTTAGATTTTCAATTTGGAAATATATTGTGCTTATAGATTTCTTTTTAAAAGCAATAAGTAGGATACAGTGCAAATATATTTATTACAACTAATTTGGACATGGTGCATTGTTTTTAATATGATTTTTTTTATTGGGAAGGAAACAGTTCCTTATGATTCTCCCAAGCAGCATGTTCTTATCATGAATGCATTTTAAAGACAGATATTTTCAAAATGTGTAAATGTATGGTAAATATTTGATATGAATATTGCATTGCTTTGGGGACAGTGACTTTCTTTTTCTTCTCTTTCTCTTTCTCTTTCTTCTTTCTCTACCTCTTTTTGCACAGTTCCAGCTGATATAGTAACAGCCCAATCACACTGAAAAATGTTTTTCTTCCTTCTGACTGACTGTACTGAATAATATAATGTGAAGAAAAATGAGCCCCTGTGGAAATGTTATTAATTTCTAGTGCTGACACTCTGAGAAATAAAGAAAATAATCCTAACATTATAATAGTAAAGAAATATGGTTGGATTGTGTGTGGTGTTAACATTTGCTCCTGATTTTTAGAAATGTTAATTTAGTCTAGTTTAAATTTTATCCTCTAGGATGCAGTTTATAAAATGAAAAAAGGAAAGGATAAAACATACCCATTTCAACTAAGGATTTATTTTATTCTTTGACTTTATTCAGGCTGAACTGAAAGTATTTTAACTAATTTGACATCGTGCAAACACACACACACACACACACACATATACATATACATATACATATACATA
>BLBF01000017.1:35007735-35051643 GCA_015471245.1 Laticauda colubrina
CATTGATACACAGTTGCAAACACATAAATGATACATAGTTACAACATTCCTATTTTCTGAGTGAGATAATATCCCAAAAGGAATATAATGGGAAAACAGAAAGCCATTTTTCCCATAGGCATTGTCCAGTCTCTTTGCAATGGAACAAAACTTATCTCAATGAGAGTAGGTACTCTAAATCCATTATCAGGCTTACAATAATGGCATTTTAACTATTATTAAGAAAAAAATAGTTGAACTTTCAAGAGGTTATGATCTGACAAGCAAGCAGGGAATTGTAGAAATGGATAAGGGAAGGTTACTATATGGTACTCCTTTGATCTTAAAATATTTTTTAAAACTGAAGATCTGTAAGGATGTATTCAATATTTAATATGCCATTGATATCTTAATATTCAGATGGATAACTCAGCTGCAAGTTTGGAAAAATATTTATTGATAAGTAATTCTAGCTCTGTTTGCTTTTTTGCTGTTTTCTTTACCCAGTTGTAAATATTAATAATAAAATGAATAATTAACATAATAATATGGTTGGAAGGGACCTTGGAGGTCTTCTAGTCCAACCCCCTCCTCAAGCAGGAAAATCCTATACCATTTCAGACACCTGGTTGTCCAATCTCTTCTTTAAAATCTCCAGTATTAGAGCATCCATAACTTCTGGAGGCAAGTTGTTCCACTGATTAATTGTTTTAACTGTCAGGAAATGACTCCTTAGTTCTAAATTGGTTCTTTCCTTGATTAGTTTCCACCCATTGCTTCTTGTCCTGCCTTCAGGTGGTTTGGAGAATAGGTTGGCCCCCTCTTCTTTGTGGCAGCCCCTTAGATATTGGAACACTGTGATCATGTCACCTCCTAGTCCTTCTTTTAATTAAACAAGATATACCCAGTTCCTGCAACCATTCTTCCTATGTTTTAGCCTTCAGTATCCTAATCATCTTTGTTGCTCTTCTCTGCACTCTTTCTAGAGTCTCAACATTTTTTTATATTGTGCCAACCCAAATTGGATGCAATATTCCAATGTGGTCTTACCAAGGCATTATAAAGTAATATTAACAGTTCAAGTGATCTTGATTCTATCACTCTGTTAATGCAGCCTAGGATCTTTTTTAAAAAAAAAAGTTGATGAAACTGAAAACAGCAAGTCAAAAGTTGGTGACTTGAAGGACACCAATAATGACATGGGCCTGGCACTTTGAATAGACATCTTACAAATGTTTTTGCTTTGTTTTTCAAAACAACTTTTTACTTTCTACATTGTGGCTGTATTAGGCCAGATGTATTTTGTATTCCAAACTAAAAATTATAACAAAAAAATTATTTTTATAATTTTTAATTATAAAAAATTAATTTCGAGTGCTATCAAATAATTTAGCTCTGGTATAGGTTCTATCCAAATCTATAGATTTGATTTATTGCATTTGCAACAGTTGCACTAAAGGAAGGTAATCCCTTCTGAAAATACTGTATACTGGCAGAGCAGGAAACCAATTAGAAATCAGTAGACGATAAATGGGCATTTCTAGCAGCAGTTTACTTAATATCCCCATTAAATAAGCCTCTTTGCATTGATCATTTAATTTCCTCCCAGTCCTTGTGGTTCTTTAATTGCTGTCTAAATGAGCCTTGTGTTGAAGTCCAAATATACTCTTGGATTGGAAGGGAGTGATCCTTTCCATTCTTTGTCTTCCTAGTTGCCAAGATCTGTCAGGAGTGATCATGTAAATTTTCACTTTTCTTATAGTCTCATTGGAGAAATGGAAAAATGAGAAGTTGTCATTTCTTCTCAAAAGAGCTGAGCTGTACCTTCTCCTCAATTGTATTTCTTGAACTTTTTTTTCTCTTAACATCATCCTGTAAAATAAACTGAAGTTGTAATTTTGCATGGCACTTTTTCATTTTGGAAGTTACTGGAGGTTGAACTAAATCTGCGGTATTAGTAATGATGTGCTACAGAGATTTTGCAACAGTTTCTGGATATAGGTGACTGAAAGTATTATGGACAAAACATGAGATTAGGACAGAGAATATGGCTTTCGGAACTATATAATGAGAGAATAACATAAAGAACTCCAGAAGAACAGATTTAGCTTTTCCTTTTATTTCTCTCTCTGTGTTAAACTAAAACTCTGAGGCCTTATTGTGGCATAGCTCTCTGTGTGTTTGTGTGTTCATGGTAGAGATGAATGAGGAATGTCAGGAATATATGTTGATAGTGTATATTCCCAGCAGAGTCACCCAGTATGTGAAGATCATCCCAGTTGCCCAGCTAAAACAAGTAGACATCTATACTGGGCAGCAACTATATAGGAATATGCCAAGATCACTTTAATGAAAGTGGTAAAAGCATTAAGTCATACTACGTAGAAGAAGCAAAAGTAAAAAACTCCTGTTTATAAAATATAAAGTGATTGATGATATAGAGCTGAATGGCCTTCAGGTTGGATGGAAACTAGTATCCAGCTAAGGAAGAGCTGAGGATCTTTTGAAATACTAATTATAATTGAAGACTTCAGGATAGCTAGTTGCTGATATTACCATATTGGAAAAGAACATCAGAAGCTGCAAAAGGTAGAATTATAGTAAAATAAGTTCATGAGCATGAACATAAGAAATCTCAATACACTTAAAAGTGAAATAAAATGACTACAAAATGAATTGAGTTGGACTGGGATGGGACACTTCAGTCAGATCACACCATTTATTATTTGGGAAAATGAAAAACAAAGAATAAGTGTTGCTTTTGTAGTTAGAAAAGATGTAGCAAGAACAGCACATGGCTACAATGCAATCAATGAATGAATAATATTGATTAGACTTAATATGATAATAATTCACGTTTCTACTACAATCACTGATGCAGAAGAGGAAGTTGATAACTTCTATTAGGAAATTCAATTGGAAATGGATGGAATAGGTGAGGAGGATATGCTGCTTTTGACTGGAGTGCCCAGTTTGGAAATGTAAACAAAAAAAAAGATTGGATTATGTGACTTAGGAAACCAAAAGAAACCATGAGACCGACTTATCAATTTCTACCATTCCAATGATTTATTTGCAGGTAACACTGCCTTCAAACAAGATGCCTCTATGTATGGACATCACCAGATGGCGTTATGTATATAGAAATCAAATTGACTATATGATTGCTAAAGGAGAGGGGGGTGCTCCAATTCAGTATTATCAAAGACATGGTCAGGTCCTGGAACAGATCATGAACAAATGATGGAAATTGCCAAGAAAAGAAACACAAACATCTCAGAAAGGAACTTAATAAAGTGTTTCTGTTTGAATAGGAAAGAAACAATGTTACAACAATGGAAGATGGAAGGAATATACTGTTAGGAGTATAGTTAGTATATATACTGTTAGTATATATAGTTAGGAGTATACTGAAACACAATACAGTTAGTCACATCCAAATTGCCTTAAAAGGTGTTCCTTACTTACAAGAACCTTTAGTAGTTGGAAGATAAAGTTAGATTAGCATTGGTCATTATTTAGTCAAGAGGCTATAGGAACTGATTCAATAACTACTGAAATACAGTAAGCAAAAGAAGAAGAATCAAAGTTCTAACTAAGTTATACCAGCAAAACTGGAGAATGATACAATGGCCAATTGATTAGAAGAGGTCAATCTACATTCCAATACCAAAACAATGCGACTTAACAGAGTGTGGAAACTATTGTACAATACCCTTATTTTCACATGCTACCAAATATTGCTTAGGATCATTCAGCACAGATTACAGCTCTATATGAAAAAAAGAGATGCCAGATGTTCATGGTGGCTTTAGGAAAGGCTGAGGAACATGGGACATTATTGCTGAGACACACTGGATAATTGGGAAAGTCAAAGAATACCAACAAGAAGCTGGTTTGTCCTTCATTGATTGTGGAGAAATCTTCGTTTTTGTTAATCACATCGTAGTGTAGAAAATGCTCAGAAAATTGGGAATCTTAATATATTTTTGCGGTCCTAATGAGAAACATACAGTATATATAAGTCAGAAAACCACAGTATGGCAGAACATAGTGAAACAAACTGGCTGTACGTTAGCGGGGGAGTACAGTCTGACTACATAATTTCCCCTTGTTTGTTCAACCTATGTGTGGAATGTATATTAAAGGAAGCTGGACTTTAAAATCATGACTGTGATTTTAAAACTGGAGGAAGAAATATCAACACCTTGCTATGCTGATGATACTGCCCTGATAGCCAAAAATGCAATAGATCTGGAAGTCCAAGTGCTAAAAGTCAAGCACAATGAAAAAAAATGGTACTAAAATTAAACAGAAAGAAGGCCAAACTAATGGCAACAGGTAGAATAATCAAACATAGAACTGACAATGAAGACACTGAAGTGATGTTTTTTTAGGATCAACTATCAAGCAGTCAACCAATATGTCACAGGCTAACACTTGGTAGAGTAACTATCAAGTCTTTGGAAAAGATATTGAAATGCTCTGATGTGTCATAAAATCATGCAAACCATGGCATTCCATGTGACGCACTATGGAAGCAAAAGCTGGACTTTAAGAAAGCAGGATAGGGAAAAGGCTGGAGAAGACTCCTGAGAATACTGTGGGCAGCCAAGAAAACAAACTAATTGGTTTTTGAGCAAATCATCCCAGAGTTCTCACTTGAGGCACAAATGATCAGGCTCAAATTATCCCACTTTGGACATATTATGTTGAGACCCAATTCTCTAGGAAAAGCTGTGTTGCTGGGAAAATTGAAAGGAAAGTGAATAAGAGGACCAGCAGGTTAATTGTCTGTGGGATTGCCTCTTCCTGAAAGTTTTGAACTAGATCATCAGGCCCACCTTCCATAAGAGCTACTTAACCTTCCATAAGAGCTAGTTATTTCTCCAGCTGCTGGGACAGGATGAGACTGGAGTCTGAAGGTAGCAGTATTAGCTGGATTGAAAGAGATTGATTTGGCATTAGATGTTTGGGTTTGCTTTTATATTTTTTTAAACAGTATTGTTATAAATTTTGGTGGAATACAACTGTTGTGAAGTGTCCAGCACTGTGCCTTAAGATGAGCAGTCATATAAATCAAATAAATACATACATCAGATAACACACTTTTAATACAACATTAAATCTTGTTTCCACACTGTAATTTTATCATTTTCTTGATATACAATTGATTCAGATGTAGAGAGGAAATATGTATTATCAGTGCAAGACTGTAAATCTATAGTCATAATTTTGCCATCGTAACACCTGAATTATAGTTTAGGATTGCTATGCATTTGTTTTGCGCTATACCATTAGGGTTAATAATGCACTTTTGAGAACCTCCTATTTACAATGCACTGAACAGATATCAAGATCTATACCTTCTCATTTGTCTGATTAGGATAATGGTAAAGTGGAGACTTCTTCATTTGACATTGCTATACCGAGTTTTTATTTTTTTATTTTTTTAAATATTTATTAAATTTATAAGCTATAGATCTTGCAGTTCAAGACAACTTTGAGCAGTGTACAATGTAATCAAATTTATAGAGATAAAAACAACTACCAGTACAAATATAAAGACAGATTAAAATTACAGAGGATTAGGACAGATCTTTAAAAAATGGAATGGAACAGCAATGGTGCGTTCACTATTACTGCATCAACCACCACTAGCCTAAAGCTGGTGTAACCTGGTATAGCCAGGTTTCCTTAAAGATTAGAAGAGAATGGGTGGATCTCACTTCCGGTGATAAAATGTTCAAAAGAGTGGCAACTGAGACAGAAAAGATTCTTCTAAATGCCACCAGATGAAATTCCTTGGCTGATGGGATTCATAGTAGACCTCTTCTGCTAGAGCGAGCAGGGGAGATCAATCTGTTTGGATGAAGGTGGCGCCTTAGATGTCCGAGAGCCCTTTTTCATACCTAAAGTGGATCTATTGATGGGAAAATAAATTTAACTATCATGTAAGTGATAATGAATGTTTGTTTTCTGAATGGAAGAATCAATAGTGACATGGTAAACCAATTCCATTGAAGGAATTCACTTGGATACTGAGCCATTGTCTACTGCGTTGCCATTGGAGTCTGGGTGGAGGATTCACTTGTGAGAAGATACTTAAAGATGCTTGAACAATTGGTAGAGTAGAAAGCAGTCGGTTGTCTTATGGTCTTAGAATTGGTGGTAATGGGAACATCATGTTAATGTTGGTACCACTTCTGATTTGCTGCTATTAATTACTGGAGTTAAATAGCTACAGGATGAATGATGGCAATGGTTAAATTGTATTAAAAACTGTTCAAACTTTGACCATTAGTGAAAAAGAAGTGCTCAGTTTCCTTGAATCAGACATTGTTATTGATGCTATCCTGATGATTACCTTTATTGGAAGACTGATTTTAGATAATTAGGCTATTTGAAATTTATCCAATATTAATGTTTTAAAATTGAAGTTTAGATGGGAGACCAAAAGTTGCTGATTCTGCATGCTATACATCTTTTCCATATCCTGCTTCATTTTATTTTATTTTTTGGTTTTGCTTTCTAAAGTCTGAAGTCTGGAGATAATTTGAGAACATGAGCTTTCTGTTATAACTCCATATAAAATTATATGACACCATTGCTTGATGATTACAGACATGATGGGTTCACACACCAATTAGTTATTTAATTCTGGTTTCTTCAATAAGCCACAATTCACTTTTTTACTCATACAACATGTAAGCTAAAATCAGCAGTGTTGATTTAATATATTTTAATTTTAACTTTTGTAGGGAAAATCAATGCAGTATACATAGAACAGTATACATTGTTTTATTTATCCCCATAACAATCTTTTGAAGTAGTCTGAGCTAGCAGAACTTGATTGTAGCTGAGACTGGAGTAGAATCTGTCTTTCTGATACTAGCCCAATATCTTACTCAATATTGCAGTTTAAAACTATTCAATACAATTCAGTGCAATTTTCACTAATGTCTCACAGCAAATCAGAAAAAATTACCTGGCAATATTGCCTCTCAATTGTATATGGTCTTCCAGATATTGCTTTCCTCCATGTCCTTAAGCTTTAATTGAAAGGCTAGAAAGCAAAACATTTGGACTTACTCCCAGTTGGATGGGTGTAGGAGACCATATTGACCAGTAACTATTTAACTATTTGGTATGTATATACATAAACACACACACACACACACACACACACCAATTCTTTATCCTTAAAACCCATGTCCCACTGTACCAACGGATGCAAAGAGGATGTAAAACGGACAAAAAAGCTTGCCATCCATTGGAAAACGCGATGCATCCGTTGTGTACTCACTGCGTACGTATTTCATACGCTCTATCCGTCAAACATCCGTCTACTACTATTTCATCCGCTCAAAAAGTTTTGAGCTGCACAAAACTTTTTGAGCAGATGAACTTTACGCCGCGTGCGATGTACATCTGCGACACATACAGGCAACAAACGTTCTACATCCGTTGTCATCCGTTACACGTCTGCTGTATCCTTTCGGCATCCTCTGGGCATCCTCGCAACTCACATCCGCTCCAGCTGAAAACGGAAAGAGGGAGGAAGTGAAAGGTACACGGAACATCCACACAGTGTTAGTAGCATAGAAATAGAAAGGATGTAAGCGGATGCATCTCGTATATAAAGCATTAATATGGACAAAACGTTTGTATATGGGATGTATCTCGGATATTTAAGATGTCTGGAGTATGCCTAGAGTATGTGGAAGGACACCGAGCAGAAAACCGATATTTCCTGTAAAAAGGGGGAGGAAATCACCTGGATCTCAGTATGAGTCCAGCAGCCGTGGTGTACAGACCTTTTCACCCTTGGTCTTGCTCTTCCACATCATCCATTGATCTCCACCATGGATCATCGCACATTCCTTTTGGTAGCCGTGATCATTCAACACCAGAATCAAGCCATGTTCAGACTGTTTCACCTTTTCTATGCAAGGAGAGGAAGGAGACACCCAAGAGCTGTGTGGGTCTGACGATGGATCAGAGAAGAGTGGAATTTGGACTCTATGACAAGCTGATGGTGGAGCTGAGGAATGAAGACACTCGTGCATTCCAGCACTTCATGAGGATGCCACCATCCATGTTTGATGAACTTGTTGAGTGTCTGAGACCCAGGTTGACCAAGCCGAGCACCAACTTCTGTCCCAGCCTGGACCCTGGACTGAAGGTGGCACTGATTCTGCTCCACCTGGCCTCTGGAACCACATACAGAAACATGCAGTATGCCTGGAGGGTGCCACACAACACCATCAGCAAAGTGGTCAGAGAAGTGGTGCAGGCCATCATCGAAGAATACATGGAGGAGCTCCTCCAGTGCCCCACCACTGAAGAAGGCTGGAGGAAAGTTGCAGAAGAGTGGTATCAGAGGTGGAACTTTCCCCACACCGTTGGAGCCATAGATGGGAAGCACGTGGCCGTCAAAGCTCCAGCCAACTCAAGGTCCTCTTATTACAACTACAAGGGCTTCTTCAGTATCATCCTCTTTGCCATGGTTGATGCTGATTACAAGTTCATCTACATTGATGCTTCAGGCAACGGGTCAGCTTCAGATAGCCAGGTATACAACGCCAGTGACCTCAAGGATGGGCTGGAATGCAACCTCATCATGGGTTTTCCAGATCCAGACCCCCAACCCAATGACACACAAGATGTGCCCTGAATCATCGTGGTGATGACACCTTCTCCCTCAGAACCTACCTCATGAAGCCCTACACTTCAAGATACCTCACCCGTGAAGAGAGGATCTTCAACTACAGGCTGTCCAGGGCAAGACGGGTGGTGGAGAACGCCTTTGGCATCCTGGCCAACAGGCTCCAGGTACTTCTCACCACCATGCAGCATCACCCACAGACCATGAGGAGCATCGTGGAAGCTTGCTGCATCCTGCACAATCTCATGCGCACCCGCTACCCAGTGTTGCAGAACAGGCTTATGGACCGTCAACAAGGCAATGGGGACATGGAGCCTGGTGAATGGAAGCAAGGACGAAACCTGATAGACACTGTGGATGTACAAGGCCCCAACAGAGCTTCACGTGAAGGGAAGAAGCAGCGCAACCTATTGAGGCACTGGTGCAACTCCCCAGCTGGAGCAGTGGAGTGGCAAGACAGGATGGTAGATGATTAATGGATGCTTCCTTGAGCCTGTCTCATAACACTGATGAGATTGTGCCATGTATGTTAAGTGGCCCTACAATGAACAGGGCATTTAATAAAGAGTTGTGTTTATGTTGATATGTGTTGATGAATTGTTATTGATAAAAAAGGGCCATATGTGTGGCAACTGGGAGGGTGGACCATACAGTCCCACTATGCTTGCACTGGAGGTTTATCAATCCCACAGCTATCCTTACCCATCCCACAACTATCCTTACCTATCCCACAACTATCCTTACCCATCCCACAACTATCCTTACCCATCCCACAGCTATCCTTACCCATCCCACAGCTATCCTTACCCATCCCACAGCTATCCTTACCTATTCCACAACTATCCTTATCCACCCCACAACTATCCTTACCCATCCAACAACTATCCTTACCTATCCCACAAGCATGCAAAGGCTTAACCATTTTTTCAAAGTTTTCACCAACACTTTATTAAGTAAATAAAATGAACCAAGTGTGTGAAGCAAAGATAACCTTTATTAATAACAAACTGTATGACTTTATTAAAAAGCAAAATGACCCAAGTAAAGTGTCTGAAGCAAAGATAAAGTGAACAGGTAACAACTCAGTCTCTGGCACTATTCTCAGTCACTCTGAGGCATGTCCATGGTCTCAGCTGTCGAGCGGCCAGGGACCGTGGAGGTGGCTGTGGCTGGAGTGCTGGTCTGAGGCACCATTGGGTTGTTTGGCCCCGAGAGTACAACAGGGGATGGTGTGTTCAGGAAGCTCTCAGAGAGCTGACTCAGTCCCGTGAGGTTGAGAGGCCCTTCATCAAGGACCTGGGATGTCAGGCACAATACTGATGACAGATTTTCTGTTGATGGGCTTGGTTGTGAGGTGGAGAAGGAGGAGTGTAGTGGGGCTGTCTGGTCTGCATCTGGGTGAGGTGAGGAGTCTGTGGCGTGCGATGTACCTGGGCCTGGACTGGGAAGGGCTGCCTCTGCTGTGGGAAGTCCTGGTACTCGTAGCCTTGGTAGGTGAGGGGCTGTTGAAAGCCGTGGAAGGGCTGTGACATCGCCTGGGGTGGAGGAGCAGTCCTGGAGTGGGTCGGAGCAGGTTCAGCTGGGCCTGGAGGGTGGTGCAGCAGTGCTGTTATCTTCTCTTTCATCACCTGGTACTGGGCCTTGGGCAGGTCCATGAGGGTCTGGCTCACGTAGGTGATGAAGGGCTTGTGGTTCGATGATGGTATGTCGCTGTGGACCAGCTGAGAGAGAAGATCTGTGCTGGTTTTTATTGTGTCCCTGATCTCCAAGAGGACAGTGTGGGTCTGGCCCTCCAGTCTACCTCTCTGCCTGCTTTCTGTGGAGGTGGAGCTGGGTGTGGGTGTGGGTTGGTCTCTGGCTGCTGCTTCTTCTTGCTCCATTTGAGACAGGGGATCCTCCATGTCCTCTGCCATGGGGAGTGCAGCTGTCAGGGGGGTCTCTGTCGTGGGGCCGTCCAAAGACACCTGCCTGGACACGGTAGCTGTCTCCTGGCTGGAAGAGGACTGGCTGTCTGTGAGCTGTCTGAGGGAGAGGGCTGACAGAGGGGCTGCTCCTCGGTGGCGGACCTCACCCTCCAGGAAGCTGCACTTGGCCATGACGTACATCTCCCGGTCAGTTAGCTTGACAGCGGCCTGGCCAGATTTCTTCAGGTGCAGCTTGCCATACCAGGTGTGCATGTGCTTCTACCATCCCAGGAATAAATCTGCAGTGTAGCCCAGGCTCTCTGCCTTGTCTCTCCACGCTGCCTGCTTTCTTTTGGTGTCACGATGGAGCCTGTGGCCCTTTCTCCACACGTACTCATTCTCCCTCAGCCATTCCAGCATCTCCTCCTCATGGTCCTCGGAAATGGAGTACTGTTTCCTCTCTTCCTTCTCCTTGTCTTGCCTCTTCCTCTCTCTGGCAGGGGCTTCAGGGCCTTCAGCAGCAGGGCTTTGAGGGCCTTGGGGCTGGTCCACCACAGCAGCAGCAGTAGCAGCAGTACTAGCAGTAGCACCAGCAGTAGCAGGAGAAGCACCAGCAGGAGAAGCACCACCAGCAGCAACACCAGCAGCAGCACCAGCAGCTTCAGAGTCAGCTCCAAGGGGTGGGATGGTGGTTCTGTCCTTCTTGCCAGGGCTGGCAGGAGTAGGCACAGGCTTCTTCTTCTTCCCTGACTGACGAACCATGGTGTTCTTTCAAGATGTCTCTGGCAGCAGGTCTTTCCTCTGAATGCTGACTGCTTGCGAGCTGCATCTTTTTATATCCACGGAGCTGACGCAATTCATCCTCCCCACATGTGCATTGAACACTTTGCATCTGTGATGCATCCGCTACGCATCCGCTATGCATCCTATAGGCATCCGTGATGCATCTGCGTCATCCGCTACGCATCCGCTCCTTTCACTATGCGTCCACTTCGCTATTCTCCCCCGGAAGCCCTTCGGATGTGTCATCTGCTTCCATCCGCTTCCATCCACTAGGCTTCCTACGAACATCCGCTTACATCCTCGCTATGTACTACCCCCGTCCTTTCCTTTCCGTTGTTTTCTGTTCTGTTTATGAAAATTTTTGCCACTTTTGAGAGCGGATAACAAGGGATGGAGCCACCCCCGAAATTTTGCTTGTCCGCTGTGTCCTTTTTGCATACGTTTTGCATCCGTCAGCCAGTGTGACCTAGCCTTAAAAGGATTGTTGAAAATATTTGTAGGTAAGGGCATTTTATCAAAATCAGAAAGCGTGGGGAATTTTGGGAGCTGAAGTCAACAGATCTTAAAGTTGCCAAGTTTGAAGACCCCTAGTCTTGTCCTAGACTGACCTGAGTAGTGGTGGCTTTTTTATTAACAGTATTTACTATGTAAATCAATGGCAAACCAGGATGAGGACTGAAGCACTGGCTCAAAGGGATACAAAATCAGGCATTTGCTGAGACTTCCCAAAGCAACATAGTTCCATCCCCCACCACAAGATGTCCTTTGTAGAGAATATTTTTTACAAAATCCTCAGGAAATCCATTCATCACAAATTCTTTTTCTTCCAGATTTGAGTATCCATGAAAAGCATCGAAGTCCTAAGTGCTCAAAAATCCTACAACCAAAATTGAAAGTGACTGCAAATTGCCTGGATCCTATCTGAACTATCATTGTCTTTGTCATAGATGGCAAATGCAAATTGTGCAATGCTCTGAAATGCCTTGATAGGTATTGCCTGAATATGTCAGGTCTTTCCAGGTGCAGGTTTACATGAGTAACTGAGAATAACTGCCAAATATGTCTACATGAACAACCAGAACTCCTCTTTTGATCGATACTCGCCATAATTTTATGTTTTTCTCCTTTTTTTAATGTAAGGTAAAACAATAAAATGCTTGAATGTGCTAAATTTGATTTTAATGAAGTAAGTAACAAATTGTATTGATTGGAAAACTAATGACTCTCACTCTCTGAGTATAGGTGGATATTCAGAACTGCTAACATATGAAATTCTCCTAACTGCTTAGAATGTTAACACCCAGTTCGAGCGAATAGGTGCGAACTGGTAGAATCCAATCCCTGCTTAAGACTGTTTTTCTTGACTTCAACTGTTTTAAGACTGTTGTTTGGACTGGAAGCAAGATGCAATCAATACTGATCAAGGAGGCATCTTGCGGTTATGAATGTGTCTGGTATTGATGCAAACTGCAAGTGAACCAACAGTTTAAAAGTTCTCAATTTTGTAGAGATTTTATGCCAATTTATTATTGATACATGACTTCTGAAGAAGTTCAGGAAGTTCCTATAATTATCTGGTAATGAAGCCCTTACTTTTTAAAAATATAGAGAAGTAATAGTCTTTGACTCTTGCCTAAAAGCTTTTCCCCCAGGTTTTCTGCTCTCACGGCCTCTTTTGCAGGCAGATCCTCAGCAATGAAGGATGAAAGACTCTTGCACATCCTTCATGCCAAACAAATAATACAATTAAGGTACATGTGGAAGTGGAGTGACACTAGCATGTCCCATAAGTACAAACCCCCTCAGGGGCCATGCTACAATAGGCAATGATTGATTTGGCAGCTATTTGCATACAACCAATGTCTTGATGGTGAAGTAGCTGATGACTGTCCTGTGAATAAAGAGCAAGATTGTTTTAATGACTCAAAATGACATCACAGACAAGAGGACTATTTGGTATGAAATAAATTAATGCTTTCATTTTACAAATGTTTCTCTTTTATGAGGATTGAGAAGTCCATTTTCCCTGACTTGATATCCTCCATATGCATTAGGCCTGAATTCTATTATTCTAATCCAGGATAGCATAATTCATGCTGGCACGGGATAGTGAGAGTTATGATCAAAAGATACATTTTAATCTTTTCTTTATGTTTGCAGATTTTCTTTGCCCATTTCCCTTCAAATGTTTGAGAATCTCCCTTTCTGGACAAATTTTGTCTCTGAATGAACTTACAGTACAGCTGATTTGCCTTACCAGAAAGGAAATTCTCTTTTGGAAAGCTTCCAAAATGCTATTTATTTCTCTAGTCTCTATTTCTATTCTCCATTGCTTGCAGTCATATGGAGAAATGAAGATGATGAACACCATCTATTCTGCTAAGTAAATGGCTGCAAAATAAGAGGTCTAATTTTTTAAATCTGTGGCTGAATTTATTTATAATAAATCAGTTCAGTGGTGAGATTCAATTTTTTTTTACTACCGGTTCTGTGGGTGTGGCTTGGTGGGTGTGGCTTGGTGGACATGGCAGGGGAAGGATACTGTAAAATCCCCATTCTCTCCCCAACCCACTAACCTGTTTTCCACCTTCGTTCTCCCGTACAGGACAACAAAAGAAGACTCAGCCAATCAGCTGGGACTTGGGAGGCAGCGAATAGATGCGGGTGGGGCCAGTCAGAGATGATATTCCGAACTACTCAAAATTTCCACTACCAGTTGTCCGAACTACTCAAAATTTCTGCAATCGGTTCTCCAGAACTGGTCAGAACCTGCTGAATACCACCTCTGAATCAGTTCATACCTGTACTCAGGCATTATCTCTTGAGGCTACCTATAATTATGCTGCCAAATGCTTCCAGCCTCTCTCCCATTCCATAGATCTTTTTGTTTTCCATAGGAACAGCAAACCATTCTATGCCCCTTAAGGATGAACTGGATCATGCAAAGAAGTCATATAAGCATCTGGATAACAATCATCACCAAGATGATTAATTAATAATTAAATTAATTATTTCCATTAATATTGGAGACTGATTTTCCATCAAACAGCTAACAGTATGACATCTAAAAAGCTATATGCTATCTTTATTAGACCATTTCCTGTATATCCACTGATAGTAATATTGCCTTTCTTCTGCACTTCCAGCCATGCTGAAAATGTGGTTTCAATCATCCTTGAAGGCATTACATCTTGCATACTTTGCCACTCATGTCAAAGAATGCAAAGTGGTATTTTCAACTCTAGGCAAGAAGAGCAGAAGAGAGTATTCATTGGAATTCATTGGAAAGTTCATGGGAAACAACAAGTATTAGATAGGTAGACCTAGACGTACAAACACAATTGAGCCCAAAATTTCTGTTGCTAAGCAAGACAGTTGTTAAGTCAATTTTGCCCCCATTTGCCACAGTCGTTAAGTGAATCACTGCAGTTGTTAGGTTAGTAACATGATGGTTAAGTGAATCTGGCTTCCCCGTTGACTTTGCTTGCCAGAAGGTTGCAAAATGTAAACACATGACCCTGGGACTCTGCAAATATCACAAATATGACTCAGCTGCAATGATTCATCAATGTGAAAAACATTTCTAAGTCACTTTTTTCAGTGCTGTTATAACTTCAAACAATCACTAAATGAACTGTTGTAAATTTATTTTTATTTTATTTATTTTATTTGTCAATCACTTACAAGATAATAGGTATAAGTATAGTTTTGTATAGTTTTATATTATATTTTATTATATTATATAGTTATGAATACATGAAATGGGTACATATAAGAAAAATAAAAGAAACAATAGGACAGGGATGGTAGGCATGTTCGTGCGCTTATGCATGCTCCCTACAGACCTCTTAGGAAAGGAGTGAGGTCAATAGTAGACAATCTAAGGTTAAAGTTTTTGGGGTTCGGGGAAGAAACCAGAGTCAGGTAGAGTATTCCAGACATTGACCACTCTGTTGCTGAAGTCGTATTTCCTGCAATCAAGTTTGGTGCATACTTAACCTTGAGTTTGTATCTATTGTGTGCTCTTGTGTTGTTATGGTTGAAGCTGAAGTATTCATTGACAGGTAAGTCATTGCAATGTATGATTTTATAAACCATACTTAGATCAGACCGAAGACAGCGTAATTCTAGGTTTTCTAGGTCTAGAATTTCAAGTTTGGTGGCATAGGGTATTCTACAATGAGTAGAGGAGTGGAGAACTCTTCTTATGAAATATTTCTGGACTTTCTTAACTGTGCTAATATCAGATACATAATGTGGGTTCCAGACTGATGATCTGTATTTGAGTATTGGTCTAGCAAATGTTTTGTATGCTCTAGTTAGTAGTGTGATATTACCAGAGAAAAAGCTACGTA
The DNA here is from genome assembly GCA_015471245.1 of Laticauda colubrina. Lineage (NCBI taxonomy): Eukaryota > Metazoa > Chordata > Lepidosauria > Squamata > Elapidae > Laticauda > Laticauda colubrina. The sequence goes on from BLBF01000017.1 coordinate 35,023,425, forward strand.
GGATTAGGTTAACAACTCTTAATGCCTTTTTGGCTATGTAGTTACAGTGGGCTCTAGCACTTAGATCATTTGAGATGAGTACTCCAAGGTCCTTTACAGAGCTTGGTGCATCAACAAGGTCTTGACTATTCAGCCTCTATTTTATTGTCTGATATATATTTTTTTGCCAATATGTAAAACAGAGCATTTATTTGTTGAGATTTGAAGTTGCCATTTGTTTGACCATTGTGATAAATAGTCAAGATCTTTTTTGAAGGGTAGCAGTGGAGAACGCAGTTGCTCTTAATATGATCGCAGAGGTCATTTATGTAGAGTATGAAAAGAGTTGGCCCTAGAACACTGCCTTGGGGGACACCACTATTGTCAGGTACAGAATTTGATAGGGCACTCCCAATTTTGACCATTCGTTGCCTGTTTGACAGGAATGCTTCTATCCAGTTATGCATGTATCCAGAGATACCATAAGACCTTAGTTTTATGAGTAGTTTGTCATGTACCACTGAATCAAAGGCTTTTCAGAAGTCTATATAGATTGCATCAATTGTTTTGCCCTGATAGAGTTGTGTAGTCCACATGTTTTTCCAGTGTAAGAGTTGTAGATTACAGGATAGTTTTTTCCCGAAACCAGATTGTTTATTGGACAGTAGGTTGTTTGTCTCTAAGTGGAGGATAATGGATTGGTTAATAATTGATTCCATGACTTTACAGGTGACGCAGGAGGTTGTATCCCCAACATAAGGAGATTGGTCTGTAATTTTCAACTAGGCTGGGGTTTCCCTTTTTGAAGATGGGGATGACCATGGCTTGTGACCATAGATTAGGCAAGGAGCTGGTCCTGAAAGATTTTTCAAAGATTATGCTTAGAGGTTCTGCAATGGCAATCGATATCTTTTTAAAGAAGTAGGCGCATATTCTGTCTGGTCCAATAGATAAAGATGGTTTAGATTGTGTAGTGCTTTTTCAACATTGTCTTCTATAAAATCGATATGTATTAGATCATTGTAGTTGTCTGTGGTTCAGCTAGGAAATACTGGGCATGATCCATTGCTTACAAATACTGAGCCAAAGAATGTGTTAAAGATGTTGGCTTTAATTGTCATTGCAGTCTTTACCATTTGGTCCTATCCGGGGAGGGATGGACCTTGAGTCTTTTAGTTTGTTGTTTACAAAATTGTAAAAAGCACAGGTGGAATTGGTGCAAAGGTTTTCCTCTTGTCTCATGTGACAAGTCTTTATCTGTTGGCATAAATTTTTGTATCGGCTTTTGAAATTGGCAACGTGACCAGATTTGTTTTTCTGCCAGAGTGATCTCTTTTTGGATTGAAGTTTCCCTATTGTTATGGGTAATCTGTTTTTTTTTGTGTGTGTTTTGAGAGTTGTTGTTGGTACATATAGTTTGATGACTCTTTTGACTTCAAGTAAAAATATGTTGTAATGGTCTTCAACGGTATTGCATCCAGTGAATAGAGATTGCCAAACAAGGGATGAGAGATCGTTGTCTGTCTATAAGATCATAGTTGCCTTTGTTGAAGTTATAATAGGGGATTACATCATTGTAATGATTTTTATGTGGGCGTATGTTGAGACAAAAGTCAATCATATTGTGGTCACTGTTGGAAAAGGGTTCTTTAGTTTGTATTCTGTAAATTGAATTCAAGCTATTGCAGAAGATGAGATTCGAGGCAGTTGTTTAGTCTAGTATTGTTGGTTACTAGTTGTTCTAGTCCCAGATTTGTAACAGCATTGTAGAAGGTTGCATGTATGGGTTCAGTTGTACATTCATTTAGGGTCCAGTCAATATGAAGTAGATTGAAGTCACCAAGAAAGATAAAAGCGTGTGGGAAAGATGTTGCCCATGTTAGTCATGAATTTAGCTTGTTTACATGTTCGATGTCATAATCAGGTGTTCTGTGACATAGTAAGAATCGAAATGTGATATTTAAGGATAGTTCACAGATGATGGTCTCAGGAAGAGCAAGCTCCTGAGTAACTTGGATGTTTTTCAGATTTAAAGACTTTTTATAGAAGATAGCAACACCACCTCCTCTACGAATTTCATGATAAACATGATAATCTCTTACTGTGGTAATGGAGTCAGGGAGAGATGTGTTGAGCCATGTTTCACAGACAAATATGATGTCGAATTTAGCCATATTTAGTAAGAGGAGAAATTCAGGTATTTTATTCACAAGGCTTCTTGCATTGAGTAACTTGCATTTAAGGCCAGCAGTAGTTGGAATTGAGGTAGTTAGGGGCGTGGGTACCTAGTCTTGGGTGATGGTAAATTGAGGAGTATATGTTACCTTAACCTTTTTGACTGCACTATTTACAATATCCTCATAAACCAAAACCACTTGAGTGCTCCCCGCCCCGATTTTTATGCCCTATAGGAAACAGATCTTTTGCATACTTCCAACTTCTCTCATCTGCATTACAACAACTTATCTAGAGTTGAGCCACTAAAGCTTCACTAATGATCTGAACGGTTTAAAGCCATGCCTGACTTAAAGATTGAAATTGGGAAGGAGTCTCATATGTGCTCCCTTCACATAGACTTTGCAACAGAAAGTACAGCTACATCATATATCTGAAACTAAGAAAATATTTGCTTGATGCTAAAGAAATGTCTTTATTCTTGAAAGGTATTTTCTATTCTCTCCTTCGAATCAAACATTTTTCTCTAGGCCTAGACATGTATCTTGACAATTGTCCCAATTGGGTTTCTTCACCAAGGAACAAATTAGGAAATTAATCTATTAATTAACTTTATTTCTAGTTTTGTTACAAGCTACACCTTTCTGGATTGAACCATATACAAAAACTACAATATTAGGCCAGAGTTAATTTTCAGTGTTATTTTGCTATTGATTTCACCAAAGTAAAAACAAAATCAGTCCTGAAACATGGTGGAGGTGGGGGAAGTGTATCTATATTTGTGTGTGGAGAGAGGCGGGGGATTAAAAGTGTGATGTTGAGATGCTAGTGACATCTGTCCCTTTGAATGAATCTATTTTTCCTTTCAGAGTTCTGAAGTAACTGCTCTATGGTGTCTCTGAACAACAATTTAATTTCAGCCATTAAAGATGTCTGTTGTGTTGTGCCTCTGAGAAGTGATTTTTTTTCTTCTTTCTTAAGAAATGTAAGCAGCCCATGGATTAGAAATGAAATTGGAGAAAATGTGCAACTTTGGGATGGCAAAAGTTGAACAGCAGGAAACAGCCACAATATAAATGCACAATTATAAAATGTCAGTCATGGTTTAATCTATGGCTGTATTTTTATCCTTGTTTTAAGTACACAGGAGGGCAGAAGATACTCACAATTATAGGTATCATCCTTTGTTAGAATATATCAGTAATAGCATCCACAACTTTCAGACACCTATGCTTTAAACTTCAATTTACAAACCCTACTTCAGGAATCATATAAAGTAGCCTATTTTATCAGCAAATTTTTGCCACATTTAATTTGTCAATCTTAAAGGTGTAACAGGGATGGTGTTACGTTCCAACATTTAGAAGATAATATATTTTATCTCTCTTCTCCAAACTGAGGCTTTCTACGTGGGCATGACTATTATTCTCATAATCTCTAGTCAGTTATGGTTTGAGAGGACTGCAATCCATCTTTCTATCTGCCCTTGTTTTCAGATTTCTGGTGAACCAGTTGTCTGTGGTCTTCTATAAATATAGCATAGCATATCATAGCATAGCACAGCATAATAGAACATAATTGAATCAAATAGAATAGAGTAGAATGGAATAGATAGAACTGAACAGAGGAAAAGATAAGAGAACAGAATAGAATACTTTATTTGACCTAGATGGGCCAGACACACAAGGAATTTGCTTCTGGTGTTTCTCAGTGTACTTGCAAAACAACAGAAAATAATAACAACATGTGGCTGACTGTGCAATAAACCATAATACGGTAGAAGATGGAAATAACAATAATAAAAGGATAAATAACACCACAGCCAGGCTCTGTGGATTAATATGCATACACTTAATGATTAGACAGAACGTAATAGTCACCATATTTTGTCAACTGTAAGCACAGAGATAGCATGAGGGGGAAGCTGTCCCTCTTTTTAGTTGTCTTGGCCATTTGCATTGTCGTGAAGGAAGGAGTTGAAACAGTTTGTGTCTAGGATGTGAGGGTCTGCAGCTAACTTCACAGTCCTCTTAACCCACACAATATACAAGTCTCCTATGGAAGACTTCTCCTTCCCTCACCCCCAAATTTAGTTATATTTTAAACATTATCATGATATTTAATCAATCTCACATTCTGCCATTCAAAAACAAATGAATAAATAAACAAAGAAATGCAAAGAAAAAAAAAGTTACTGTTTTTTTCTTGTAAATATCTATTTATGTATTTTTCCAGTAATTATTCCTGTCCCAATTCTAACAGATTTTGGCCAGATACAATTTTGGTAAATGTTTTCAGAATGGAAGGAATATTGAGGTAGTTTGATATTAGATTTTCACCGAATAGATTTTCAATCAAATTCCTCTATATAAAAGAAAAATCTTCAGCAATATAAATATAACGACAGAAAAAAGAATACAGTTTTTGAAGGAATGGTTTTTGAAATTCATGGAGCCACAGAACAAGCAGCTTTTACAGAATAATTTTTTTAAAAAAATCAAAACTTGATGATAAGCATCCACAGCCTTCACTGCAAACTAGGTATCGTAGCTTCTGAGTTAATTACTATAAAACATTTGTACTTCTGATAACAATGATTTAGTTTAAAGGTCACTGCTAATATGACTACTCTCCCAGTATTGATTTCATGTTTTATATTAATAGGTGTGCATAAAATTTATACAGATTAAGGTACTCATAAAATGCTCCTCATGTAAAAGAAGACTGCCCATAGAATTTTACCAGGATAGTCTGCGGTTGTCCTTTCTACTGTAAATTTTCCCAGATTGTATGCTATTTGGGGAGAGAGAATGATGATGCTTTTATTGGCTCTCAGAATGAAGCAAGTAAGAGCATTACATCCTCATTAAAGATGCTTCAAAATGTTTGCATAATCCATTTTTCACATTCATGTGTCCTGAGATATAATTATATAGTTACACCTGTGAACTGTCCTCTATTAGAGATTTTAGGAACGAAGAGCCAGTAGAATCTACTTATTTTATACTAAATTAGAATATTTAAGGTGGCATCACATTTGCTATATTGTATACGAAAACCCAAGTAGCATATACTGCATTACATTCCTCGTCTTTCTCCTGCTCCTCGATTTCTTGGACATCTCAAAGCAGTATACAAGAGGGTTTTCTTTAATGTCATCTCCACTACAACAATCTGGGAGAGACTGAGTAACCCAAGTCATCCAGTGAACTCCATTGTTGGATGGAAACTGAAGTGTTACATGTAATTATAATACTGAATAAAAGAACAACAGAGTTGTAAGGGACCTTGGAGATCTTCTAGTCCAAGTCCCTGCTCAAACAGTGGATCCTATACCATTCCAGACAAATGGTTGTCCAATCTCTTCTTATAAATCTTCAGTGAAGGTGAAACCATGCCTTTTAAAAGCAATCCATTCCATGAGTTAATTGTTCTCACTGCCAGGTCATTTCTCCTAAGTTCTAGACTGGATCTCTCTTTGATAAGTTTCCACCTCTTACTTCTTGACTTGCCCTCAGGTGATTTGGACAATTGATTGACTCCTTCTTTTTATGACAGCCCTTCACATATTGGGAGACTGCTATCATGTCACCCCAAGTCCTTTTCTTTGCTAGACATATGCAGCTCCCAAAAACATTCATCGTATGTTTTAGCCTCCAGCTCCTAATCGTCTTTGTTACTCTTCTCTGCACTCTTTCTCGAGTCTCAATATCTTTTTGTATCCTAATGACCAAAATTGGATGCATTATTTGAAGTGTTGTCTTACTAAAGCAGTACCAATACTTCATCTGGTTAGGGTTAGGGTTATATTATTATATTATAATTGCTGTGCCACCAGGGCAGAAGGAGAATATAAAGTTGTTTTCAGATACTGTGAGAAACAGAGTTATTTCACTGAACATGAAAGAGGTGAGTGAAAACAATATGACTGATTTGTATATTGTCTTTTTACACATTTGCACCTTTTAAGTTGTAATTCATTAAAAACCATTTTACAAACATCTGGATAAAAGACATTTAAAACAGTGGGATACCAGAATTAATAGTTTCATGAGATAACAATTTTGATAGAATTTTAGTTCCCATGATTTTTCACGAGGAAACTGGTTAAAATAATTTATATGGCAAAATAAACACACATAGTTTTAAAACTAATCATATCCTTGCTTAATTCCTTTGTGCTGCAGTTTATTCTGGAATCTTCCTTTGCTTCTCTTTACAGCTTATTTTTAAACTGTTGATGCAATCCCTGTTTAAAACTATGAAAGCCTTTTTAAAGGAAAAATAATAATTTACATTCTCTACTTTTTCTTTAAAACCTAATTGAACTATGTTTTTGACAGCTAAATAAATGGATTTTATTAAAAAGATTATTGTAAACTCTGATTATTTAGTATTCCTTTTTTATTATCTACTGTAGACTCTACTGGGAACTGTGAGTTTCTTTTCTTCATTTCCAGCATTGATTCTTGAATTAGATGGTTACATTGAATAATTAATATACTTCAAGTGATTGATGATTTGCATGGCCTGAATATTAGGTTATCAATCAAAGCCCACTTGTTCTAATGTAATCATATTGAATATGTGTCCAGATCTGTTTATTCAATGATGACAAGAGAAGCAGGCAATGCTCAGGGTATGCCAGACACTTCAGCAGGAAATAGCCTGGTTGAACATTCATAATGCAAAGATTATGAGCTCCTCAAATTGATGTAACAAAAGCCTGGAGCTCTTGGTGAGAGTTATCAGTTCCAATAAAAAAAGCCCTTTTTTCAATTTGAAAATAGTCTTGATTCCTTTGCCTTTTATCAGCTGTTTAGTGACTCTGTTAAACTACAGTGGAAAGTAATTATGTTCAAAGCACCACAACACAAGGCAACTGCTTTAAAATATGAAATGCAACAGCAATGACTTGAAGTGGTAAGTTACTACCATCCTTTCTCAACTGTTAAGCAACAAAAGCCCCATTGTGATTGCTTTGGTCTCCTTTACATTAAGACTAATAGAAACCTGAATTGCAGAAAATCTTCTCCATTTGCTCACATTTAAATGGCCTTTTCATATTGCTCAGCCTGAGATATTATTCAGCCTAAGACATTGAAGGGGGAGAATAAGACACCTCTTCCCACTTTTCTCATAGAAAGAAATGCAACTGGGCTAGCAGCAGAATCTTATGCTTTGACTAATGACATACAGCCTTCATTGGAGAGCAGTAGGTTAATCTGAAGGATGTAGTACAGGAAGGCTGCCCCATGTCCCATCCACTTTTTAAACTGTAATTAGGGTAATTAAATTCAGCAAGCTACATTGAAGAAAAACAGTTGCTTTAAAAAGTAAAGATTCCCCCGAAACATACTGGATTCCCAGTGACAATATGAGCATGTCTATGTGGTTATTCTTCACAGTAACGGAAAATGTTTGCTGTCAATTTCTGGGATGATTTTAACCTCCCAGTATAAACCATTCTTTAATTTCTTGGGTAATTTTCCATCCAATTAATAAGCAGAGCCTCCCTGATTGCCTTTTTTCATAGCCATTTAACAGCTATTTCCTGTGGGAGACAGATCAAGTTAATTTTATATTCCTGGAACCAATGTAGCAACATCCTAATTTTAAAAGAAAATCTAAATTCATATTAACCCAATATCGTCATAAATTGAAACTATTTTACTATTTTACTAACTATTTTACTAATATCGTCATAAGTTGAAACTATTTTTTCAAGTTCCAAGATTTCTCCCTGAGACAAAATGTAAAAAAGTGGAAAGCAGAGAAAGGAAAAACATGGCTGATATTCAAGTCATGTCTGCAATCTCTGGGCATATTTGCACTGTGTGCTATCCTGTATTAATTCTGGCTTAACTCTTAGCCATTTTAAGAATAAACTGTCTGGACCCATGTGCAAAAGATTCTTCCTTTTGCAGATTAGGTGCAACAGATACTACCATGCCCCCCCCCCCCCAATTTACACAATTCCCAACTTTTCATATGAGGAAGTCAATAGCCAATGACTTTCTGTGTTGCTGGACAGATATATTTTGTGTGTGCATCTGTTTGCATACACATACTTCCATGGACCATGGAAACTAATCAAAAAGAACTAGAAAGGATAGTGTAAATGACCATTTTTTTTGCATCTGACTATTGGCCAGGCAAGTTCTAGAAGATATAGATCTCATGAGTCACATAATTTCCTTAGTTTTGGTTCATTATAAATGGTAATACATGGGCAACTGCTAATGCAATTATTTGGATCACTAGCCAATGGATAATCAAACAAACCAACATCAAACAAACCAACTGTTTTATGGATATTTTTCTTAAATTATGCAACTGCCTTTATGGTTTGAATCTACTCATTTGATGCACTGTGACTAGAGACAATACTTCTCATCCTTTTTCCACAGCCCAGGGTCTCCAGTCTTTTTGGAGTTGGGAACATACATGGAATGTTGAGAATATTTGTGGTTATTTTCACAAAACAGATGTAGGGAATGCTTGCTAAATTTTATGGTAGCATTAATAGAAGACAGAACCAGTTATGAATTTGTTACCTATTTTGTCTCACTGCTTAGTGTTCTGTGCTACCTCTGTTAACCTGGATCTTTTTTTCTAGAAGATTTCTGATGTTTCTCCCCAGCCTATGATTTTGGATAGGGAGAGAGCACATGTCCAAACAAGGCCCTCAGAATTTTGCATGCTCTAGTGGGAGATTATTTTTATTTTTCTAAGAAAATTAATGGTATCTATTTGGGGCTCGGATACAGTCTTTGAAATAGGTATGATGCTGTCGATGGGTGCTTAGATTTGTAGCATGCAAGGTTCTCATATTTTAAATTAAAATAATAAAAATGTAAAAAGTAAACCTTGATGAGCAATCAGATTGGAGATCACCATTCTAGTCAAATAAATTGTGTGTTATATTAAGCTAAGGCTAGATGCTATTATACGATGGTTACTTGTCTAAATTTGTTGCAAAAATTCAATATAGCCAATAAATAGCTTGTTCTGAAATGGTAGCTTTATCTGTACTGCTAGCATGGCCTACAGGCTCCAGGTCCAAAAAAATTAGTGTAGTAGCTACAACTTTTTATAATAACAAGAAAAGCACAACAGTTGGAGCTTTCCATACATTTTTAGAAAATTTTGAACATACTTTAATACAGTGACTTTAAGAATTGTTTTCTCTACTAGGGTGAGGTTGATGGCATTAGGATATAGTTAGAAGTAAGTCACAACCACCTGGACTTTGTTTATTGAATGCAGCTTTGACATGACCCTGGATAGCTTGCCATTGTTTGTCTATTGTTCCCTACAATTTAATGCTTCTTTAAAAAAATTGGAAGACTTTAATACAATAAACCTTTTCTTTGTGTATGTGTTCTAATGACTGACAGTACTGTAACTGGCAAGGCATACAACCTTACACTGTACTATATGGTCGGTAATGGTTGACTACTTCTTGGAAACTTCTTTTTTTTTTATTCCAAACAAAAACTGCCTACAGAATGTCAGATATAAAAGCATTATCCTCTTTTTTTATAATGCTATAAAAACATTCTCTATATTATTGCTTTAAATACCAATGAATCCCTCCTACTAAACTTTGCTATTCTAGTATAGCACTATAACCCTCCACTCCATCCAAATTAACTGGACTTACTTTATGGTTGAAATTAAGTCTACCCTCCCCCCATTTTCTTTCTTCAGAATTATCCAGAACAAACATTCTTTAATAATACCCATTTTTTTTCTTAAAGGGAAAGTACGATTTATTAGTACATCCTAAAAAGTCAGGTTAAGAATTACAATAATGTAAGATTAACAGTAATGCGTTGTAATAAGAATCTACTTTGATGCCTAAAGGCAGGAGATTGTGAAATCAGAAAGCTGAGCTGTTAAGTACAAAGTGTAGTTTAGCAACTAAAATCTAGCTTAGCCTATCTGTATCCCTGGAGTTTCCCTAGCAGTCCCCAGTCCAGCTACTGACCAGTTAGAAATGTTTAACTTTTTGAAATTAACCATGATTGGATGGGCATTTTTCATAATCATAGCAAAGAAATATTATATTTCAAAGTTGTTGTTTTTTTCATTGTGGAATATTTATTCTGATTGCTTTTACATAACAGTAATTTACAACTGCAGGTAGTCAGCATTAAGCTGTTATATTAAAATGGATGCATCCAGAACACACCCTGTAGCTGGCTGTGTTTCTGCATTTCGTTTCATACCACTCTAGCTATGTTTTCATTCCATTGTTATTCTTTTTTGTCTCCCTAGGGTTGTTTTCTTGATTTACACTGATGGGTGCAGATTTATGGCTGATAATAGGTAGTGTATATCACTGTCCCCTTCCCACACCTTTTATTTGTTCGTAGCTGTGCATTCAAGATACAGGCAAATCAGTGGTGAAGCATATGTGTTTTGTTTTTCTCATGTGATTTCCTTTTCCACCTAACCAGTCAACATGGATTATGCTCAATTAATTCCATCATTAAAGAGCTTCTCAACTACCCCCCTTCCTCTGCTCCAGCCTCATCCAGTAAGATGACAAGTATTTGTGAATGTCCTGTTAACTGTATATGGACAAAGGCCAGTATGTGCTTCATATGGGAGATTTATTAAAATAAAAAGGAAAGCAATTTAATCTGTGCCAAAGGACTTTTTGAGGGCATGGTTTACTTACTGAAACCCCTAAGAAAATTGTCATCCTCTGCCTTGCAAAATATCTGCGATTGATTTAAACTACAGTTCCCTGATATCTTTGACTATCAAGAGTTAACTTTGTGTAAAGAAAAGTGTACAAATCAACACGATGGAAAACCATTTAATGAATAAATTGCTATGTATATCGAGATTTATATCTGACTAAAAGAAGCATTGCTTTTTTAAGGTAGTCATTCAAAAGCACAAAATACACTTTTGTGAAGAGAACAGACCAACAAATTCACAATAAGTGTGAGATTACCTCTGCAGACAAGATAATTCACAATAAAATTTTAACACAGTAAAGGTAAAAGAGAATATAGTATGGTATATAATTCAGAATTGTTCAGCTTTCTGAACATTATGCATTTGACATTCTGCTAGCTGGGATATAGCTATGAAATAATGAAGCAAATATTTTATTAAACAATAGATCTGTATTTTACCAAAATATTAAAAAGAAAGAACAAGATTTTTTTTTAAAAATGTGTCTTTGTATCTATATTTGTGGTCCTGCTATGACAGGAGAAGGTTAGATATATGAGTTATATGGACGCATCTTTTCAGTCAACAAGGTCACTTGTGGCAATAATCTGCTCATTAGAGGTGTAATCCATCACTCATGTAATATCAATTTAATGCCAGGGTTTTAATGCAGGTTGAACTAATCATTAACGGCAGTTTGTCAACTGCATAATTCACAAGGGATTGTGGGTGTGCATGATTTAGCAGATGACCCTTGGCTTCAGCTGAGTAAGAAGCTTGCCTCAGAGGCAAAATGAAGAGAGACAATAAACACTGTTCACTCATGAACAATTATTATACTTAATAGCATTGACAATCATTTTGGATCGAATTGCATGTATATTGGGGAACAGGATGTTTATAAAACTGGATTAAAATGTCTTTGAAACTTGGTTTCAGATATAACAATAAAAGTTACTACTAGGTATCTACATTCCTTCTCATTAAAACAAATCTATCAAGCATTTAGAGAAACTTATCTCCAGCCCAAATAGTTTGCAAGATTTCTACAACAGAGTTATTTATTCATCACTGCTAAAATTTCAGGTTGATACTGTATCTACATAAAGTGCCAAGTGCTTGGATTGACCTATGACTGTCATAGGTGAAAAGTATTAGTTAGGAAAGTCTGCATTAGTATCAAACTGATAGCGGATGTTCCCTGAGGCAGTTAATTCATTTGGAGGGAAGAGGAGAATAACCTGAAGTGAATTTTTGTGCCCACCTGAAATCTACTCAGAGAATTAAATGCATAGTTTGATTTACCAATCATTATAAATGTAGTATAGCGTCATATTCTCTATTTCAACTGTTGGGAAAAATCCTTTATTTTCCAATTTCCAATTTCAGAAGTGATGGATGCCTTGCCTTCCTATACATTTTACTGAAAGAATATGCCACCTGTTTTCTAGATGTGAATAATACCAATCAGCAATCACACTACAATAAAGGAACTTTTAAAATACAATTAATCAGAATAAACTTTCCCATATGAAAAATGGAACATAAGGTTTTGTTTACTCTCCCTCTCCCTCCCTCTGTCCCTCTCTCCCCCACTCTCCAACAGAGACAGAAAAATAAACCATAATTATAGCTTGTATTTTAATATTTTAATATGAAAAAGAAACAGGAATAATTCAGGCAGTCCTTTTTCCTGTTACAATAGAAACAAAATTTGAATTTTGAAGAAAAAGTATATTATAGAAAGTGTATCAATGCTTTTGAACATTGGTGTTTGAGAAGACCAAGAGGACCTGACAACACCAAGAAAAGAAACAAAGAGATTATCAAATAAATCAACCTACAATTCTAACACTAGGAACAAATGATTCAACTTTTTGCACATTGTGCAAAGACCTAATTTTTTTGGACAAGGCTGTAATGTTGGGAAAAAGATATGGGAAGAGAAGAAGAGGATGAGTAGAAGCAAGATGATCGATTCAATTACAGCAGTGATGGGTACATTGTTGGCAAACCTGAACAACGAGGATGGGAACAGATCCTCCTGGGAAAAAAATCTATTTGGTCACTAACAGTTGCCACCATAATCAATCAAACAATACATTAAATTTTAATGTGATATTACCAATTTCCTGGCGCTGTATGAATCACAATGCCTTTATCTTGTTTATTAAAGAATTCATAAAATGGTTATTAATCTACTGATATATTTTCAAGAAGCATAAAGAAACTAAAGCTCAATGTATAAGCAGAAGTATCTAAATTTAACACTCCATATCTCAAATAAAGGATCTTCAGGATCTGTGGAAGTTGTGATGAAATCTGTCTTGAAAAACTTGAATTGTCTTTATTAAACAGTACGGGTTAAAGGAAGCTTTTGTGATGGCTACAGAAGAAAGAGAATAGAAACCAGTCCCCAATAAAAATGAAGTTGACATGTCATTAGATTTATAGTTATTTATATAATAATGATGATGATGATGATGATGATAATAATAATAAAATAATAAAAATAAAAAAATATCCACTGACAATCCAAAATACTGACCTTGCAATGACAAAGTTGAAATTGTTTCACATTTAATATGTCTGTGCAGCAAAATCACACAAACTCATTACAAAGTTAGACATGATCGAGTTGCTAAATCAATCCTCTGGTCATGTTAAAAAAAAATAAGACTTACCTATATTCTTCATGGGAAGATAAAGTGGAAAAAGTTGTCAAAAATGAGAGGTGAAGATCTTGTGGGACTTTCGAATACAGATGGATCGTCATTTGGAACACAACATGCCAGATATAGTTGTTGAAGACTGAAGCATATAATTTATTGATATAAGCATTTAATTTATTGAGATGCCAGAGTTGAAGAAAAAGGACTAGAAAAAAAATCACAAAATATCACAATCTAGCCATAAAAACTATGCAATTTTGGATGAAACATATCACAGTTATATCCATTGGCACTTGGTATCATGTCCAAGAATTTTACAAAATGCATTAAGAAATTGCAGCTTCCTGCAATAACACCAGCAGAACTGCAAAAAACTGCACTACTCAGAACATCGTACATTTTAAGAAGATACTTGGTTGATACCTAGGATGCTGGCAGCAATGCGTATCAACTATCAGTATCAGTCAATTATATTTGTGATACATTTTTAAATATTTAGTTGACTGAGTTTCATGTCTAATGAATAAAAGATTATTATTATTAATTTATTATAATGAATAATTATAAACCTATAATTATAATTATTTATTAAAACCCAGGATAAAGGAACACCATATTTGATACTCAATTCTCAAATTATAGCAATAATTATGTTATGGCAAACCATAGTGTCTGATTCTTATCCTTATATACCACTTGCTGAATCATATATGATTAATATTCCATTAGTAATTTTTAAAGGAGCGACAGGAACTTGCTTTCTATTTCCTGGAAATCATTCCCTACTTTGTACAATATTACATGTTGGACCATTCAAATTAGAACTCATTTTAAGGCTTTGAAATACATTCTCAAAAATAAACATTCCAATTTAAGACTGTAGAAAACCCTGGGGAAAAGGATCTTTTGCAGTTGACTTTGAAGGATCATTTGCAATAGTGCTAACTACAATAATTGCTTAAAAGAATGAGAAAGCCATAGCATATGGCAATGTTTTAGCAGACCGGTTCTTCATTTCAAAACCTTTAGTTTGGGATATGTGTAGGAATGCCCAATTTAGCCCTTACAGCACAAGCCCTAATTTCTGACAGATATTGCAATATGGTGAAGATCAAAAGAACTGGATTTAGAGAGGGCTGATGGTGAATGTTGAAGGCCTATTATAACATACCATTTATATGTAGTATATGCTCTTGTTCTAATCTCAGTGTATGGATATCTTTTTAATAGTGAAAGTAACTTGGTGCTCTTTGTTTAGTGAACCAAGTTCAATACCTCCCCCCCAACTAAATTAAACAACAAAGTCTCTCTAAAGTTAAAGCAATATTTTCCATGAATGCACATTTTAGGCTTCTCTTATTCAAACATCATTTTATTCTTTAAGAATAATTTCTTAGTGTCTTTGGGAAATTCAATGCAGCTAGAACGGATAATTCATTAATTAACCCAAATTATGGTTTTATAAATTTATCTGATTGTAAATTGATCACTGTATGATCATGAAATATTGGAAACATGAATTTTGAATGTCTAAATGTGTGTGTATGTGTGAGTTTGAGAAAGATAGACTATATGTATGTGTATACACACACCATTTCAGTCTCTATCTCTCTAACACAGAGTGAGAATCTCCTCCTTCAAATGTAGACTTTCATTCAGATGAATATAGTGTTCTTTTCTAAATTTCCAAGGAAAATTTGGCCATCCATAAATATGAATTTCTTTTGCCACCTAAGAAGAATAAAAATATTGTGCTTTTTTCCAGATTGTGTGCTTTTTGAGTGGTAATGGTTATTTCCATTGGGGTTTCTCCTCTCGTTTTGAGAGGAGAATGAAGAATGAAGAACGAATGCTCATATCTAATGAATGCAAACTTTTGACGTTTCCATGTGAGCACTTCCATGTTAGGAATTCATAGCATCACCCACCCATCACATACCAGTATCTAATTAATGAAGATAGACTTCATGCTGTAAGAGTTGGCTAAGAGACATTATTAATTTTTAGTTTGGAAATGCAAGAATTAAATATCTTCTGTCAGGTTTTGTTATGGGGCAACTCATAAAGACTATAAACTACTCAGCCAATGATGAAATATTATAGCAATCCAAAAAGTGGGAATTTTATTGGAGGTTACATGTAAAGATTTGTAACAACCTCCTGTTTTATCCAGTGTTTCTCTTTTTTGCATCAACTTTATCTGCCCCATTCACATTATATGCAGAACAAGAAATTGGTTTTGAGGTTCTGAAGGTTCTTGTTGTTCAACAGCAAGCTAAAACAAATATTTTTTTATTTTCAGTGCTAATGAGTGTAGGTTTGTTTTCTATGCCAAATCATATATTTTAAATATATTTTCCTATATCTAAAGAAGAACATAATATGTTAAGTAACTATTCAAATTATACAGTCAGCCTGATTTATTTAAACTTTCTTTGTGGGCCTGCTGTAAAAGAACCTGACTGTGGGATTTGGTCGGAGATAATAGGCTAATATTAAATATTCTGGGGTTTTCTATACATTTAGGAAATTTACAACTATAGCTGATTATTGTGCAACTGAACAATACATTTGGTTGCTACACAGTGGATGCTGCGTGATGGATAAGTCCTGTAGAAGGTAGTGAGTCTGTCAGTCAAATGTTTATTACAGTCAAATACTAGTACAATTAGAAATACCCAATTTTATTTAACTTTATTCGAGTTAAAAACTCTAAAATAAAATAATAACTATAGAAGGTATAAGAAACATCTTGTTGTTTAGCAATAGAACATTTCAGTGACTTGCCTTTCAATATCCCAGACTTCAGTTTTGAAGACATTGATGCATAAAATAGCTAGAACTACTTATGAATCTACTGCTCAAACAATAACCAGCATAAGGTTACAATTGGGTAGCACTGACATAATACATGACATGTATTATTTCTTGATTCATTCTCGACTTGATAAATTATTTAAAACAAATGTGCAGCATGTATGGTGTAATGTTAAAATAATTGATTGTGAAAGGGAAATTCAAATCCAAATCTTAATTAGTCATATTGCATCTTGGATTGCATTTATACTACTAAGATCATACATACATATATACATATACATACATACATACATACATACATACATACATACATACATACATACATACATTTTCAGAGGTGGTAATGAGTTCTTAGGAGGAGCAGCAACAGAATAAGTAAATAGGTAGAATTTGTGCTGAATTAATTGGACTAATTTTTTCCCAAATGAAATCACTGTACTAATAAAGGAGAATATTTGTTAGATGAATATATAGCAGTTCTATGACTTCGCCAATTTTATTCATCACAGAAGAAGAAAAGCAGGTAACATTTGAATGACACAACTAATAAGTAATAAAATGGAACAGGTAGAAAGATTTTAATTTTTGTTTGATGTTGGTAATTTTGCAAAATCTACCTAATTTGAAAAAAAATCTAGATAATTAAAAATAATATTGTGCATTAGAAAATGTACTTAGAAGGGACATTCATTGAGCTTAATTTCTGATTTAGAAGTATAATTCAAACTCTTAATAAAGCTCTTCCAGGTGCATTATGTTTTATATTTATCCCTGCATCAAAGGGAGAGGATAAACTAAAAAAAGAGAGTGAGACTTGAAAAAAGATAATACTTGAAAAGTGTTTTTCAGCAAACCCATACATCATTGTCAAGAAAAAAGATTAAACTTTATTGTTTCTTTTTGAACCAGGAACTCAAGGTGAGTGGAAATGTCTTGAAATGCAAAGTAGTTTCGCAGATAAAGTAAAATGGAGATGAAAACAGACAATAAAAAGACATCGGCAGTAATAGAAGAAACAGTCAAGAAGTTTACTCTTTTTAACTGTAATCCAGAAGTTTTATTTTATTGTTTGGACTTTCCCTTTCTTCCTTTCATCATGTTTAAGTATTCCAATTTTTATCTTTTTAAACAAAATGAAACCAGTTTAAGAATGGCACCAAAATAATTGTTGTAATTTGTTAGTTATGTGCTGTAGCTACTGCCAAAATAAACCACACAATTCATTTAAAATATCAGGAAATTTCATTTAAGATGTTAGTTATATACCCATTGAGGATATATTGTAGATCAGTTTCCCCTAGTATTAATCCAGCCTCTTAACAATATAACTGCAATTGATCCAGACTGTCACAATTATTTGGAAGTAATGAATGTCAGGACCCAAATGGTACCACAATGTTTAAACATTATTTTTCAAGTAGTAAGTTGGAAAAATTTCCAGCAACCAATTGCTACGTACAAAACTATTTCCAACAAAAGTTTCCTCTTGATATCATGAATTACTGGATTTGGCATGAACAGCCATATAAATATTTCTATAATAATGTAACTTCCTCAGTGTAAACTTAACATTTACTCAAGCCTGCTCAGCATAGCTTTTCCCCTCCTGCTCCCTTCCCCAAAAGATTCTTCTTGTTCAAGAGCAGAGGGGCTTTGCATACATATAATTATTTAACTTTAATCCTTGATGCCTGGTCTGTATATCTTCATTTTACAATTATCAGTTGTAAATCTTTCATAACTATGGAAAAATAAGTAACCATTTTACCTTTATTTAATGTATTTTCCATAAGAAAGTAATCTTAAAATAAACCTGCTTCAGAAAGCTGTCTTTTTCACATTAAATAAATGGTAAGGCACCTTTACAGAAGGGAACAGCTGACACTCTTGAACAGAGAGTTAGGAGGGAATTGACAATAGAAAGCAATTCATTCTTGAGATCATCATCTTGATAGCTCAGTGTTAGAGTTGAGAAGAGAAGGTTGATCAGAGGCATTTGAGTAGGCTGAAGAATTATCTGAATGAGAAGCCAGGAGAAAGATGTGGGTGAAAAATTGAGTTTTGCTTTGTTCTAACCATTTATACCAATAATTCCAACTATTATAATATATTGAAATATCTTTGTTTTTTAAAGCTAAAGTTAATCTGTCCATTTCTGTGCAATTTAAAATTTTTTGGATGGTCATCTCCTCTGCAGGTATATGAGGATGCTTCCAACATTGAGCAAAGGCCAATCTGGCCGCTGTTAGGATGTGTATTGTTATGTATTTTGTTATTTTTGATATTTGTTTATCAAAAATCTCTAACAGAAAGGACTCTGGTTTGTACTCGATCTGTTCTTTTGTTATATCCTCCAGCCAATTTCTAATTTTCTTCCAGTATTTTTGGGCTTCTATACATGACCACCACATGTGAAAAAAGGTTCCCTCTTTTTTTTTCCATTTCCAACATTTTGGACTCATTTTAGGGCACATTTTCGCCAATCTAGGAGGGGGAAGGTGCCATCTATAAAACATTTTATATGTGTTTTCTTTGTATGCTGCCGATTTTGTAATATTATTTCTTCCCCAGACTTTTTCCCATTCTATTAGGGTGATGTTACGTCCTACATTTCTACTCCAGGCTATCATATTCCCTTTTACTATTTCTTCTTCTAATTCTACTTCTAATAAACAATTATAAAATTTAGTTATATTTTTTTTACCTGGTCCTAATAAAATTTTATCTAATTGCTGGGGTTTATTGTTAATTCCAAATTCCTTCCTATCCTGTTTATATCTACTATGAATTTGTAAGGATACCCATTGATCTATTTTAAATCCCTGTTCTTGAAGTTCTTGTCGTGATTTCAAATTTACTTGTATGCCCAATAAATCTTTGTATTTAATCATTTTAGAAATATCCAAATTGTTTGGGTGAATCATCGCCTCAATTGTTGATAGCCAGATCGGTACTTTTAAGTAGTGTTTTTTGCATATTTTTTTCCAATTAATTAATAATGAATCTCTAATTAAGTGTCTGTGGAAATATTTCTGGTTAACTTTCCCTACTTCCCATAAAAAGGTGTGCCACCCCCCTTTGTAAATCATGGCCTTCTAAAAATAAGATTCTCTTATTATTTAAGTTCACCCAATCTTTTAACCATACTAGAGTGGCAGCAATATAATACAATTCCCAATTTGGAGGTGCCAACCCTCCCCTGCTCCTCATATCCTGCATTGCTTTTAAATTTATTCTGGGTTTTTTCCCTTGCCAAATAAATGTAACGGTAATTTTGTTAAGTTCTTCAAAAAAAATTTTGTGTAATTTAATTGGAATTATGTGAAACAAATATAAGAATTTTGGGAGAATATTCATTTTAATGGTAGCAATCCTACCCAATAGTGAGAGTTGCAGTCTGCCCCATAATTCTAAATCCTTCTTTACCTGTAGTAACAACTTATCACAATTATTTTCTTTAAGTGCCTTACAATGTGCTGTCAACCATATTCCTAAATATTTAACTTTCTTTGTCACTTATATTCCCATAACTTCTTCTAATTCTTTTTTGTTTTTCTGTTAAATTTTTAGTCATTAATTTTGTTTTCTTCCTATTAATTTTGAGCCCTGCTACCACTCCAAATTGTTCTAATTCATTAATCAATTTTTGTCCTCTTTCTATTGGTTCCTCAATAAAGAAAACCACATCGTCGGCGAATGCTTGCAACTTGTATTCTTGTGTTTTAACCTTTAATCCTTTTATCTCTGAGTTCTGTCCAATTCGTATCAATAGTGTTTCTAATGAGAATATGAAGAGCAGGGGTGAGAGCGGGCAACCTTATCTGACTCCCTTTTCTATTTTTATTGGGCGAGTATATTCCCCATTTACTATAATATTGGCCTGTTGTGTATCATAGATAGTTGTTATAATATTTTCAAATTTAGTGCCTAATTTCATATTATATATATTTTTGGATTAAAAATTGCCAGTTTAAATTATCAAAGGCCTTTTCAGCATTGAAGAACATAAGTGCGATTTGTTTCTCAGGGTGGGCTTCGTAAAATTCTAAAACATCTAATACTGTTCTTGAATTATTACTAATCTGTCTGGTAGGGAGAAATCCATTTTGATCTTCATATATATATAGATTTAAAATTCTTTTTAGTCTGTTAGCTATAATGGAGGTAAATATTTTATAATCAGTGTTTAATAATGAAATTGGTCTATAATTATTAATATATCTGGATTCAAATTCCTCCTTCGGGATCAGCGAAATCAGTGCTCCCCTCCATGAGTCTGGCATCTTGGCTGCCAATAATACATTATTATAATAAATTTATTACATTTATGTATTACATACATATATGTAATCATTTCCTTACATATCTTAGGGAACTCTCTTTTCCCTTTTTGATTCTTCCCCCCATTACTATGGTCTTCATTGAAAATTTCCATCATAAAAGGTCCAATTTGTTCTGCAATTACTTTATATAATTCTCCCAGAAACCCATCTGGGCCCGAGGCTTTATTATTTTTTTGGTTCTCTATTGCCGATTTCAGTTCAGACCAAGATATATCTTTGTTAAGTAATTCTATCATTTCTTCCTCAATTTCTTTATCTTTAATTTCATCTAAGTAATTTCTTATTCTGTCCTCATTTGTTTCTTCCTTTTTATATAACTCTTCAAAGTATTTATGTACAATTTCTTTTTTTTTTTTTGTTCTATCTCTTGTATGTTGCCATTCCCATCTATTAATTGATATATCAGTCTCTTTTCTTTCTCTCTCTCTTTTTAATTTATAAGCTAACCATCTTCCTGGCTTATTAGCATTCTCAAAGTCAGTTTGTTTAGTCATATTGAAATTTATAATCATTTTCTCTTGTTCAATTAAATTCAATTTGTGTTTAGCTATTATTTTCTGATTTTGCAATGTTGAGTTCTTTGGGGTCTTCTGTAATTGCATTTCTAATTCCTTAATTTGTTGTTGCAGTTTATTTTGTTGGGCATATTTTTCTTTATTCCTCTTGGCATTGTAAGAAATTGTTATACCTCTTATTACTGCCTTCATTGTATCCCAAATGTTTTGTTTCGTAGTTACACCATTGTCATTTTCTTTTTAAAAATAATTTAATTCCTCCTTAAATTTATCAATATATTCTTTTTCTCTTATTAATTGGGTATTTAATGTCCATCTTTTCTTTGTTTTCTTCCTGCCTTTCCATATTATCTGAATGTAAAGCGGATGTTCGTAGGAAGCCTAGCGGATGGAAGCAGATGGAAGCGGATGACGCATCCGCAGGGCTTCCAGGGGAGAACAGCGAAGCAGACACATAGCGGAAGGAGCGGATGCGTAGCGGATGACGTGGATGCATCACGGATGCCTATAGGATGCCTAGAGGATGCAAAGTGTTCACTGCGCATGCAGGGAGGATGAATTGTGGAAGCTCTGCAGATATAAAAGGATGCAGCTTGCAAGCAGGTCACCATTCAGAGGAAAGACCTGCTGCCAGAGACATCTTGAGAGAACAGCATGGGGAAGAAGAGGAAGCCTGTGCCTACTCCTGCCAGCCCTGGCAAGAAGGACAGAACCACCATCCCACCCCCTGGTGCTGACTCTGAAGCTGCTGGTGCTGGTGCTGCTGCTCCTGCTGGTGCTCCTGGTGTTGCTGCTGCTGGTGCTTCTCCTGCTACTGCTGCTGTGACTGGTGGTGGTGCTTCTCCTGCTGCTGCTGCTTCTCCTCCTCCTCCTCCTGCTGCTGCTTCTCCTGCTGCTGCTGCTGTGGTGGACCAGCCCCAAGGTCCTCAAAACCCTGCTGCTGAAGGCCCTGAAGCCCCTGCCAGAGGGAAGAAGAAGCAAGGCAAGGAAAAGGGAGAGAGGAAACAGTACTCCATTTCCGAGGACATGAGGAGGAGGTGCTGGAATGCCTGAGGGAGAACGAGTACCTGTGGAGGAAGGGCTACAGGCTCTATCGTGACACCAAGCGGAAGCAGGCAGCGTGGAGACAGAAGGTGGAGAGCCTGGGCTACACTTCAGATGTCCTCCTGGGGTGGTGGAAGCATATGCACACCTGGTATGGCAAGCTGCACCTGAAGAGATCTGGGCAGGCTGCTGTCAAGCTAACTGACCGGGAGACCTATGTCATGGCCAGGTGCAACTTCCTGGAGAATGAGATCCGCCACCGAGGAGCAGCCCCTCTGTCAACCCTTTCCCTCAGACAGCCCACAGAGAGCCACTCCTCTTCCAGCCAGGAGACAGCTACCGTGTCCAGGCAGGTGTCTTTGGATGGCCACACGACAGAGACCCCCCCACAGCTGCATTCCCCGTGCCAGAGGACGTGGAGGATCCCCTCTCTCAGATGGAGCAAGAAGAGGCTGCCACCAGAGACCAACACACACACACACCCAGCTCCACCTTCACAGAAAGCAGGCAGAGAGGCGGACCGGAGGGACAGAGCCACACTGTCCTCTTGGAGATCAGGGACACAATCAAAGCAAGCACAGATCTCCTCTCCCAGTCCATTTTGACATACCATTCTCGAACCGCAAGCCCTTCATCACGTACATGGGCCAGACCCTCATGGACATGCCCGAGGCTCAGTACCAGGCGAAGAAGGAGAGGATCACAGCTCTTCTGCACCACCCTCCAGGCCCAGCTGAACCTGCTCCGACCCACTCCAGGTCTGCTCCTCCACCTCAGCCGATGTCACAGCCCTTCCATGGATTTCAGCAGCCCCTCGCCTACCAAGCCTACCACTACCAGGACTTCCCACAGCAGAGGCAGCCCTTCCCAGTCCAGACCCAGGTTCCTCGGATACCACAGATGCCACAGACACCTCAGCTGACCCAGCTGCAGACCAGACAGCCCCACTACACTTCTCCTTCCTCCACCCCACAGCCAAGCCCTTCCTCAGAACACTGTCATCAGTGTTGGGCCTCACATCCCAGGTCCTTGAGGAAGTGCCTCTCAACCTCATGGGACTGTGTCAGGTCTCTGAGAGCTTCCTGCACACACCATCTCCTGTTGTACTCTCGGGGCCAGGCACCCCAATGGCGCCTCAGACCAGCACTCCAGCAACAGCCACCTCCACAGTCCCTAGCCCCTTTACATCTGAGACCATGGGCACGCCTCAGAGTGACTGAGAAGAGTGCCAGAGACTGAGTTGTTACCTGCTCACCTGATCTTTGCTTAAAGACACTTTACTTGGGTCATTTTGCTTTTTAATAAAATCATACAGTTTGTTATTAAGAATGGTTATCTTTGCTTCACACACTTGGTTCATTTTTTTTACTTAATAAAGTGTTGGGGAAAACTTTGAAAAAAGGGTTAAGCCTTTGCATGCTTGTGGGATTGGTAAGGATAGCTGTGGGATGAGTAAGGATAGCTGTGGGATGGATAGCTGTGGGATGGGTAATGATAGCTGTGGGATGGATAGCTGTGGGATGCGTAAGGATTGTTGTCCAGTGCAAGCATAGTGGGACTGTATGGTCCACCCTCCCAGCTGCCACACATATGGCCCTTTATTATGAATAACAATTTAATCATTGATCCACACATTTCAACATAAACAAAACTCTTTATTAATGCCCTATTAATTGTAAGGCCACTCAACATACATGGCACAATCTCATCAGTGTGATGAGACAGGCTGAAGGAAGCATCCATGAAGCATCTACCATCCTGTCTTGCCACTCCACTGCTCCAGCTGGGGAGTTGCACCAGTGTTTCAGGAGGTTGCGCTGCTTCTTCTCTCCACGTGAAGCTCTGTTGGGGCCTTGCACATCCACAGTGTCTATCATGTTTAGTCCTTGCCTCCATTCACCAGGCTCCATGTCCCCATTGCCTTGTTGATAGTCCACAAGCCTGTTCTGCAACACTGGGTAGCAGGTGCGCATGAGATTTTGCAGGATGCAGCAAGCTTCCATGATGTTCCTCACAGTCTGTGGGCGATGCTGCATTGTGGTGAGAAGTACCTGGAACTTGTTGGCCAAGATGCCAAAGGCGTTCTCCACCACCCGTCTTGCCCTGGACAGCCTGTAGTTGAAGATCCTCTCTTCACGGGTGAAGTCTCTGGAAGTGTAGGGCTTCATGAGGTAGGTTCTGAGGGAGAAGGCATCATCACCCACGATGAAGTAGGGCACATCTTGTGTGTCGTTGGGTAAGGGGTCTGGATCTGGGAAAACCATGATGAGGTTGCGTTCCAGCCCCTCCTTGAGGTCACTGGCATTGTATACCTGGGCATCTGAAGCTGACCCATTGCCTGAAGCATCGATGTACATGAACTTGTAGTCAGCATCGGCCATGGCAAAGAGGATGATGCTGAAGTAGCCCTTGTAGTTGAAATAATTGGACCCTGAGTTGGCTGGAGCTTTGCAGGCCACGTGCTTCCCATCTATGGCTCCAACGGTGTGGTGAAAGTTCCACCTCTGACACCACTGCTCTGCAACTTTCCTCCAGCCTTCTTCAGTGGTGGGGCACTGGAGGAGCTCCTCCACGTATTCTTCGATGATGGCCTGCACCACTTCTCTGACCACAATGCTGATGGTGTTGTGTGGCACCCTCCAGGCATACTGCATGTTTCTGTATGTGGTCCCAGAGGCCAGGTGGCGCAGAGTCAGTGCCACCTTCAGTCCAGGGTCAAGGCTGGGACGGAAGTTGGTGTTCGGCTTGGTCAACCTGGGTCTCAGACGCTCAACAAGTTCGTCAAACATGGCTGGTGGCATCCTCATGAAGTGCTGGAATGCACGAGTATCTTCATTCCTCAGCTCCACCATCAGCTTGTCATAGAGTCCAAACTCCACTCTTCTCCCAATCCATCTTTGGACCCAGACACCTCTTGGACGTCTCCTTCTTCTCTTTGCGTAGAAAAGGTGAAACAGTCTGAAGAGGGCTTGGTTCTAGTGTTGAATGATGGCGGCTACCAAAAGGAGTGTGCGATGATCCATGGTGGAGATCAATGGATGATGTGGAAAAGCAAGAGCAAGGCTGAAGAAGTCTGGACACCAGGGCTGCTGGACTGAAAGTGAGATCCAGGTGATTTCCTCCCCATTTTTATAGGAAATATTGGTTTTCTGCTTGGTGTCCTTCCACATACTCTAGGCATACTCCAGACATCCTAAATATCTGAGATACGTCCCATATGTGAACGTTTTGTCCATTTTAATGCTTTCTATGCGAGATGCATCTGCTTACATCCTTTCTATGTCTGTGCTACTAACGCTGTGTGGACGTTCCACGTACCTTTCACTTCCTCCCTCTTTCCGCTTTCCGCTGGAGCGGATGTGAGTTGCATGGATGTCCAGAGGATGCTGAGAGGATACATTGGACATGTAACGGATGACAACGGATGTAGAAAGTTTGTTGCATGTATATGTCACGGATGTAGATCGTATGCGGCGGAAAGTTCATCCGCTCAAAATGTTTTGTGCAGCTCAAAACTTTTTGAGCGGATGAAATCGCAGTGGACGGATGTTTTACATATAAAGCGTATGAAAGACGGACGTAGTGAGTACACAACGGATGCATCGCATTTTCCAATGGATGGCAAGCTTTTTTGTCCGTTTTACATCCTCTTTGCATCTGTTGGTTCAGTGTGACAGGGGCTTTAGGGAACTCTCTTTTCCCTTTTTTATTCTTCCCCCCTTACTATGGTCTTTCTGATAATTCGGCAATAGAGTTAAAATCTCCTATAATACAGATATTCCTTTTTTCAAATCCTATTATTTTTTGGTATAGGCATTTAAAAAATTCTTTCTGATCTTCATTTGGGGCATAAATTACTACTAAATTGAAATGTCATTAATCCAGATCTGCAAAACCAAAGTTCTTCCCTCAGGGTCTGATTATACTAATTCTGATTTCAAATCCTCTTTAACATATATTGCAGTCCCTTTCTTTTTTCCTATGTCTGCTGGTGCAGTAAATAGCTTCCCTAGTTTCGGGCAATTTAAATATCTTTCGTCTTCTTTCCTTATATGGGTTTCCTGCAGGCATATTATGTCACATTTTGTTTAATGAGTTTTGTTAATATCCTTTTCCTTTTTAACATCGAATTTAGGCCATTTATGTTAATTGATATAAGTTTCTTTTCTTCTTCCATTTGCTTAATTCTATTTCGCTCTTTGTCTCGTGATAACTCGTCTCTCCTAATGCTTGCTGGCTTAAGATTCCTTCTTTTTTGTTTCTGTAGTAGCTTTGGTCTTCTTGTAGGTTTATTTCCAGTTCCTCCTTACTACTCAGGTCTTCCGAACTTACTAATTGTTCATAAAATTCTTGGGTTCTTTCCATGGTATCTATTTTAATTTTTCATTCTTTCCACCAAACTAACATCCCCTCTGGGATTATCCATTTGAATACAATTCTTTTTTTATTTAAGTAAGCAGCTAAAAATTTGTAATCTCGTCTTGTTTCTCTTACTTTATATCATAAGATAGTAAGAATAAGATACATTTATATGAGTGATGTACAAATTTTTGTAAAGACAAAGTGTGCAGATATGGCAAAATTAAGGGAAGAAAAGATCCTACAAACTGTTGAAAATAATAATTTTTTAATTTTTTTCTGTTTCCTTCTCCCTACCCTTTTTTTCTTTTCCTTCTGCTCTTTCATATATGTATATATTGTCAAGTTGTTGTTTTTTAGTTGTAAAAAATAATAAAATTTGTTTAAAAAAAAAAAGAAAAATGAGTTTTGCAAGTTTCCTCAGGTTAAGATAGTGAAAGGGTTGACCATTAGGAACTCCCTTGATTGCAAACACTGATGGATCTTCTTTAGCATTATGGTTGCTGGGGAGAATCTAGGAGAGGGACTGTAACCACAGTTGATATGTAGGCTTTTTATCAGCTAACACAAGAAAAACAGAAGGCACTTCTGTTATGTGATTCTATTATTAGCTGATGAAGCATGACTATTTGAAGTTTTGTTACAAGACTGCTGACCCATGCTTGTAGGTTATCTACTGATTGTAAACCAAGAAATCACCCATAATAAGTATTAATTTTGAGAAGATAAATTTGGAATAGCTTTATCTTTATTGTTTAAGCCAATTTAATAATAAAAGTGTTTACACTAAAATATAATTTCATTAATTAGCTGCATTTTTTCTCTCACTATAGGGTAGATTTATTAACAAAATATTTGAAAAATATTTTGCAATACTTGCAATACTTCAGATAATTGTTTATGACTCTTATTATAAATAATATTAGTTGTATATGAGATAATCATAAAAAGTAACTAAGTAATGCAATAAGAAAAAAAGGAAAGGACATGGAAAATTGGGAAAATAGAAGAGGCAGCAAACAAATTGAGTTGAGATATTCCAGTTGTTAAAATACTCCAATTGTTAAACCAACACACTAAAATTTTTGCAGACATCATTCCAAGTTTAGAGTATGACATAAAAATTCATTGTTGTAATACCAGCTCATAATATTATTTAAGACACTTTAATCTTAAGGTATAAAAACCGAGTCAGTGGGTACAAAAAGTCAGAGTCCTTTCTCTAAACTTGAAATTTAAAAGAAAATATAATCAAATTAGCATGACATTTTTAGAGCCAGGAATGCTGAGATTCTCTAATCTTTTTCTAGATCTGTATTCACCAGAGGCCAGTCCAAAAATTAGGTTAGAGTTCTGATCACAGGGAAGGAAGAATGTGGAACAGGATGTCAGAGGAACATAACCAAGATACTTCTCAACATCAAGGAGTCTGGCGTATTTTTCTATAGCTAGACTACCTTAGCTCTCTTCTTAAAATGCCTCTCTTCTTAAAAAAAACATGCTAACTTCTGCTATGGACAGGATTTGAAGAACTAACTTCACAGATTCTTCCATAAGATTTTTTAGATCCGTCTATCTATCTATCTATCTATCTATCTATCTATCTATCTATCTATCT
>BLBF01000017.1:35051833-35103383 GCA_015471245.1 Laticauda colubrina
ATCTATCTATCTATCTATCTATCTATCTATCTATCTATCTATCTATCTATCTATCTATCTATCTCTATTATCTAATATTTTTAACTCCGGAAGATAGTAATGATGGCAGAAATAAAGCTGAAGACTGCTTCTCATTCTCACACTTCTTCTCTTCTTTACCTCACAGTTCCATCCAAATTGGGACTGTTCCGGACTAAGCAGGATAAGTACCAAGTATGAGGAAAAAGAACAGTTAGAGTCAGCTGACTTCCATTTGTCTTCTGTTTTTAATTTTTCATCTTAGCACTGAAATACATGAGAAAGTAGCAAAGGAAATGATTTTTTTATCCCACTGAGAAATCCCAATCAACCTTTATATGTTTGGGAATATATGTTACATGTCTAAATCTTGGTGAATAGTTTAAAGGTAAGCTTGGCACCTGGCATGGGAAAAAAGGAGATTCTTTTCAGGATGGAGCTTTTGAGCCTTGGTAGAAGAGATTTCCTTCCACTGCTGACTTGGGTAAAGAACAATATAAGTGAACACTGATTAAACTTTTCTCAAGCTTTCCAAGGAATTCCCCAATCTGGAAATAACTAAGTTGTTTGGAAAACCAGGCCTTTATTGCAGCAAATTTAAGGGCATGGCATTCTTCTGGAAAACTAATGCAACATTTGTACTAGAATTTACAGTCACATAATTTGGATTTGAGCTGCACTGCCATCTGCTCTTTATTTAAAGAGTTGCTGTCTATTCCTGATGTCATTGCAATCAATGACTGTTTTGTTTTGGAAAACTCAAGGCTTCAACAGATAATGTTACATGGAGATTAACACTAATTGGGAAATGGCAACATTTAAGTTCCAATTAATATTATCTGGCCAAATGTAATTAAAGGACAATGTAGATGCCAGGGATTTATTAGGACAACATAACTTAAATTACTTATTTGAGTAATATGTAACCTATAGCCCTGAGGGATTTAAAAATGATTTGATATAATCTGTTGAAGGTGGAAATAGCAATATTCCTTTCATGGTCCCATAACCCTGACTGGATAACAGTGGTGTGCCACATGAATTTGATTCATCTGAGTAGTCCCACTGACTTTTATGGTCCACGCATGTAAACTGTAATGTGTTCAAGCAATGTTGTGCAGATTTTGGGCCTACTGCCAAGAAAGCTTGGCTGGGATCTTGCATGATATTTACAAAATGCCACCCAAAGCAAAAAATTAAGTAGCTTTCATATTTTTGCTTCATCAATCAAAAGATTCTGAATGCAATATAATGAAGAGCATTTGGCAGGAGAGAAGAAAAGCTAGCTCTCCCTGCCTCCCCTCCCCCATCTCTTTTTGCTAAAATACAACCAATGCTTTAACAGATAGCAGAACAGTTTGTGTGCCTGAGAAAAGCATTCAAGGTTTGTGAATTGTGCACAAGTAAGTGACAACTTTATTCAGCTATTCCATCGTTTAATGACAAATCATTATGCCAGGAACCTTCAGTGCTATTTCAGTTATCCATTTAATCCACCTATTCATTTTGCAAGAGTGGTAATTATGGAAAAATTACTGCCAAACTATGAGGCTCAATTAAAATTCAGGCTATTTTGTGTGATGCACAATCTCCTACCTTCTTTCCTCCAATCATCTTACAAATCCTCTGATAGAAAGTTTGTGGTGTTTTCTTTTTCTTCTCTCACACTCTCTTTTTAAACACAGCTTATAATAATAAGCCATCTGCCTGACTTTAACATGAAAGATTAAAATGATATACAGTATGAAGGCTTCCTATTCAATTGCTAATGTCCAAGAACCCAACTCCAGTAGTGAAAGCTGTCATTTGGGGGATAGGGGTGGGTGGGTGGGGAGGAAGGGGTAATTAAAAGATATCCTTGCAGAAACAGTGAGCCTCAAACAAGAAGCTGGCACACACAAGAAGCAAAACTAATTTTTTTTCCAAAAGAGGAAGGTTCTGGCCAAATGTCCCACCAGCTAATCTTCTGTATCCTTTACTTCACTGTCAACTGCTTGAGTGGGACTAAAAGATGGGCATGTGACTAAGAAGATAAAAGCGTGTGAACCTTGCTTTGTTAAGCACGTCAAGACAGCAAATGCTTTACTGCGTGAGGTAGAAAGCATGATTAGTAACTGGTAGCAATGGGGAAATCAGAGAGATTAAAAAGTACCTTAAATTTCTTAGGAAATTAAAAAAGAAGACAGAAGCTTTTTCAGAAATCACAGCATATAATGAGAAGCCTGTGAACAGATCTGACTTTCTTTCAAGGCAGCTTAAGGGAAAAAGTTAATTAGAAACCTGATTTGGAAAATTAAATGGAAAAGTGTCTCTTATTTCAAGCTGAGGAAAATAACAACATTTTGATTTTTTCTTTCTCAATTTTAAGAAAATAGAGACCTAGATATCAAAGGGAACAGGGCTGTGTGTCATCACTAACACCTTCAAGCTGTGTCGAACATGAAGGTGAAAATTGCCTAGTGCAAAATTAATATACACATAGTTTATGAGATAGGTGTGCATATCTTCTGGCACATCAGAGTTTTATCTGTGGTTCTCCATAAATTGCCATCAAATATAGTCATTTTTAAAGTGATGGAAGGTGAAAATTACATAGAATCAATAATCATAAACTTGAATTAATTTAGTTTCACTGAAGTAAAAATATGCTTTGTCCTAGTCTTCACCCAAAAGTTCACCCCCTCTTTATTTAAATAAAGCCTGTGCAGCAAAATGTGTATTCTATTACAAAATATACTGCCACAGGTAATCCATTAATGGCTGTCATGAAGAATGAAAAAATTGTGGCAAAGCTATGTTAGCAGCTAGCTGCCACGCATAGAGCTATATATGTATATATTTTCAGAAAAAGTATTATATTCCTTTAAAGAAACCATATCTAAAGTTTAGTCTCTTTCAATCCCATGTAATTATTATGCATCAAATTAGGAAGTGATGTTTCCTGAAGTTGAGATATCTAAACAAGATTTTTTAGGAAAGTTATCAAACAATAATTGATGCGTACATTATACTTTATGATAAGTTATGGCTCTTCAACCAGTTCAAAGGCTGGGTGTATCACTGAATGCATAAAATGAGGGAATTAAAAATAAAGATTGATAATGGGAATTGTCATTATATATCATACTGTGCCTGGTGAAGGGATGGTACTTTAAAAGGGCACTGGGATCTAGTAAGAATTTAAGCCCATGTCACACTGAACCAACCGATGCAGAGGATGTAAAATGGACGAAAAAGCTTGCCATCCATTGGAAAACGCGATGTATTGCTTCCTCTCTATCCGTCCAGCATCCGTTTATTGACGTTTCATCCGCTCCGAAAGTTTTGGGCTGCCCAAAACTTTTGCGTGGAAAATGTATCCAGTTCGTCCATTCTGCATCTGCTACACATCCGCTAGGCATCCGCTATGCATCTGTTACACATCCGCTATATCCGCTAGGCATCCGCTACGCATCCGCGCAACTCCATCTGCCCAGACGTGGGGAGGAAGCGGAACGGACGCAGAACAGATGCAGAACGGATGCCTAGCGGATGCAGCACGGAAACAAAGTGTTTAAAACGGAAAAAACATTCGCAGAGGGGACCTATCTCGGATATTAAGGATGCCTAGAGGATGCCTAGAGGATGCCTAGTGGAAAACCTATATTTCCTATAAAAAGGGGGAGCAACTCCTCTGCATCTCACTTTCAGAACAGCAGCCCAGTGGTGCAGACCTCTGCAGCCTTCATCTGGCTCTTCCTCTTCCACAGCATCCAGTCATGTCCACTGTGGATTGTAACAAAGTCCTTTCGGCAGCCACCATTGTTCTGCAACATTGCGAAGCCATCTGCAGGCTCTGTGAACTCTACTGCGAGAAGAAAAAGAGGCAGCCTAAAAGAGTCTGGGTCCAAAGATGGTTCACCAGAAGAGCAGAGTACGGACTGTACAACAAGCTGATGGTGGAGCTCAGGAACGAAGACACTCGGGCATTCCAGAACTTCATGAGGATGCCTCCAGCCATGTTTGATGAAGTTGTGCAGCGGCTGACACCCAGGTTGACCAAGGTAAACACCAACTTCTGGCCCAGCCTGGAACCTGGGCTCAAGGTGGCACTGACTCTGCGCCACTTGGCCTCAGGGACTACCTACAGGAGCATGCAGTACAGCTGGAGGGTGCCATCCAACACCATCAGCATTGTGGTCAGAGAAGTGGTGTAGGCTATCATCGAAGAATACAAGGAGGAGCTCCTCCAGTACCCCTCCACTGAAGAAGGCTGGAAGAAAGTTGCAGAGCAGTGGTATCAGAAGTGGAACTTCCCACACATCGTTGGAGCCATAGATAGCAAGCACGTGGCCTGCAAAGCTCCAGCCAAGTCACTTATTTCAACTCCAAGGGTTTCTTCAGCATCATACTCTTCACCATGGTTGATGCTGACTACAAGTTCATGTACATCGATGCTTCAGGCAACGGCTCATCTTCAGATGCCCAGGTATACAACGCCAGTCACCTCAAGGAGGAGCTGGAACGCAACCTCATCGTGGGCTTCCCAGATCCAGAACCCCTGCCCAACGACACACAAGATGTGCCCTACTTCATCGTGGGGGATGACGCCCTCTCCCTCACAACCTACCTCATGAAGCCCTACACTTCCAGACTCCTCACCCGTGAAGAGAGGATCTTCAACTACAGGCTGTCCAGGGCGAGGCGGGTGGTGGAGAACGCCTTTGGCATCCTGGCCAACAGGTTCCAGGTACTTCTCACCACTATGCAGCATTGCCCACAGACCATGAGGAGGATCATGGAAGCTTGCTGCATCCTGCACAATCTCATGCGCACCCGCTACCCAGTCTTGCAGAACAGGCTCGTGGACCTCCAACAAGGCAATGGGGACATGGAGCCTGGGGAATGGAGGCAAGGGCAAAGTTTCCACCAAGACTTTATTAAAAAAATAGAAATGAAGCAAGTGTGTGAATCAGAAATAGACTTTATTAGCAACAAGCTATAAAACAAAAATGAGTCTCTGGCACTCCTCTTGGTCGCTCAGTCTCAGGGGTGAAGGGTCCAGGTGCTGTGGAGATGGCTGGTGCTGGAGTGCTTTTCATTAGCTCCTTCAGAAGCAGAAGCAGCAGAAGCCCCAGCCCCAGAAGAGCGAGCCCGTGCTGCAGAAGCCCCAGCAGAACCAGAGTGAGGTCCAGGGGGCGGGATGGTAGCTCTGCCCCTCTTGCAAGGGCTGGCAGCAGATGGCTGAGGCTTGCTGTACTTCTGCATGGTTGTGGGGTTGCTGGCTGGCAGGGAGGCTGGCAGGAACCAAGGCTGGCAGCAAGGCTGGCAGGGAGGCTGGCACCAAGGATGGTAGGAAGGCTGGCAGGCAGGCAGGCACCAAGGCTGGCAGGCAGGCTGGCAGGCAGGCTGGCAGGCAGGCAGGAGTGGCAGGCAGACATGAACCAAGGCTGGCAGGAAGGCAGGCAGCAAGGCTTGCAGGCAGGCTGGCAGCAAGGCTGGCAGCAAGGCTGGCAGCAAGGCTTGCAGGCAGATATGCAGGCAGGGCAGGCAAGGCAGCCAATCCGTCCGGCAGCAGGTCTTTCCTCTGAATGGCGACCTGCTTCCGAGCTGCTTCCGTTATATCCGCGGGGCTGATGCAATGCATCCCCCCCGCATGCGCAATTAACGCCAGGCATCCGATTGGCTTCTGCTGTGCATCTGCTAGGCTTCCGCTGTGCATCCGCTTCATCCATTCGACGTCTGCTCTGCATCCGCTGTATCCGTTCCGTGTCCACTTTGCTGAGGTCCCCTGGAAGCCTAGCGGATGTGCCATCCACTCCCATCCGCTTCCATCCGCTGGGCTTCCGTTCTGCATCCGCTTTGCATCCGACCTGCGTCCTCCCCGCGTCCGTGTTATCCGCTCCGGTTATGCAAATTTTTGCCCCTTTTGAGAGTGGATAACAACCGATGGAACATTTTGCTCGTCCGTTGTGTCCTTTTTGCATCCATTGGGCAGTGTGACATGGGCTTTAAGGAGGTTCAAACTAACTTGTGTCAAGACAAAATTTTAATATAAATTTTGAAACATCTCAAGCTGAGGGGTGGTTTCAGAAATGTTAGAATGTGACATCATCTTTCAAGATCTTGAAATTCAGGATAATTACTGATAGCATTTCCAGTATCCAAACAATATAGTATGAAAAATGACTAGTAATATAAAAAAGTATGAGCCGAAGCATTCCCCAAAGAGTGGTCTCAAGGAGGAAGTACTGCTTATAAGTTTATATCACTATCATATGAGTAAGTTTTAGGTCATCCTGATTCACACATAACATTAAATTGTAATATGATTGAATCTTGTTTAGGTTGATATCTGAATCCACCACCAGACCAATGGTTTTATTTTATTTTATTGTTTTAAATGAAGAATTGAATTCTGACTTGGCACAATGTATCAACTAAGCAATTCTGTTTTATAACTGGGCCATTATTTTTACAATTTTTAACTAGTTCTGAACAAAGAATATATATAAGTTCATAAATTCATAAAAATTATATAATTTTTTAAATCAAGCCATTCTATGACTTTGCCTTCAGTTTTTCTTGCTATGTGACCAGCTCATTACCATTTCAATTCTTTTACTTTCTTGAAGATATCATATACTTTTGTTTGTTCTGTGATCCATGCACATGTTTATCTATCTTGTCTTGTAATGCCAAGGATATATCTTTCCACGATTCTTTTTGCCACTCGTAGCTTTTGTATTGATTGTGAGGTTAGTGTCCATGTTTAGAATAGGTAGCACACAAGCTTCCATGAAACAGACCTAAAACAAGATGGATTGACGACATTAGCAAATATTGTGGGCCCAATTGGCAAAAGAAAGCCCAGGACTGTATTAGTTGGAAACATGCAGAAGAGGCCTTCATTCAGCAATGGATGGACAATGACTAAAATGACTATTATAATTTTATAATACAGATTTTATTCTTAAAAAGTTGTTGAAGCATTATGATTCCACATAGTTATGGTATGAAGTCAAAATTATCCTAAGGACTGAGAATAAGGCTATTTGAATAAATTTTGATGAACCAGGCTAGCGTTTTGCAAAACTGTGTGTCTATTTGATTTTGTAGATCTAACTTGAAATTTCAAGGTGAAGAAACATTAAAAAATAAAACTAAATCCCGCATTTGTATTTGTATCATTTTATTGAGTTTTACACAATCAATTTAGATCTTTTCAATTTTGCTAAAATGTTACATTCATAATTGCATTATTAAGATTTACAAAGATGTAGAATGCAATGCTTTATAATGTTAATCAGCCATACTTAATCATGGAATGTGTAAGTTGCTCCGTACAGTAATGGCCTTTCTTTTTGAATGCATTGATTTATATATAGTTTATATAATTTATCTATTCCAAATTAATTGCAGGATAAAGAAACAGTCCCTGGCCAAGGGATAGATTCTCAGTTAATGCAAAATATTGTTCACTATGTTCACTATGTTCTCTGTTGTGCATGCCTGCAAGAATGCACCTACATTTGGCTATTTCTTTCAAGATCAATTCATACAATGGTAGTTCAACAGCAATCATTCAGGTCTACCATTACCTTAACTTTCTTTTGAGTACTGGCATCATTCCAGATTAATTCCTCTGGCCAGGTTAAATGAATTCTCAGATAAGCCCCCTTAACCAATGGAATAAGTGATCTCTTCACCCCACTTTATTGTTCCCTTTAAAACCATAAGGAACACCTTTTATTACAGAATCCAGTCTGGAAAAAGAAATTGCTTATTCTTCACTAGTTACTCTAGCTGGCTAACAGGTACATGATTTGCTCTACTGAAAAGTGAGAAGAAAGAGGCAGGGTTGAGGGGACTGATTCCACTGTATTTGCTTCTCTTAAGCAGCTCTTTTGCCTTCAGCATTGTTTCTTATCAAATGAATTTCTTTTCAAATGAATTTCTGACACTTCTGCCTTTTACTTTCTATAATTCTGTGTGGCAAATTGATGAAAATTGATGTGCCCCTTTCATGTCCAGGGAGACTCAAATCTTCTCATACTTACAGGCACAAACAGCTGTAAGTATGCATTGCGAATCCATCTTATACAAGTCTCTTCTCAGAGGAGAAAACAGACTGATTTCACTTGGAGCCACACTTTCATTTTATTGAGTTGGCTAACAAAGTTAAAATGCCACCAAAGTTAACAGAGAGAACATTAGTGATCAAAATACTACTATGTACTTCCTTGGCAGCTCAGGAACAAGTGTTTTTTTTTAAAAAAGAGGTTTCTTATTCTATCCATTTTCATAATTTTTCATTGTGAGCAGATAAATAGTCTATGCATTTGTGCAATAGGCTATAAGATGGAGGCCATGAGTAGAAGACCTGTGACCTTTCAGATGCTATTGAATTGCCATTCCTATTTGCTCCAACATTCAGCAATCTTTGAAGGGCCACAGGTTTCCTATTTCCTGTCTTAGTCATCAAACTGGCACAACACTACATAATGAACTGCATTTGAAACAATACATACACACCTTATGACTGCAAATCAGCCACAAAGATATTTGAAAAATAATTGACTCAAGTGGTTGAATCAAGCACTGCAATACTTCTGGAAGCACTGAAACAGTTTCAACTATACTTTAGAAGCAAGGACATGTACCTTTTATAATACACTAGGAATTTGTCCAGACAAAGTCAATTAAAATAGCAGAAAGTTGTATAAAGGACTTTGACAAGACTACTAACCTATAAGAAAAAATAATGTGAGGTTTAATTAGTAGCCAGTCAGTCACTCTAGAGATGTTCATCTACACCCAAGTAACAACTTATACAAACTGTTTAGCCTGCATAACTCATTAACTAACAGCTAAAGGCTAGGTCACACTGGCCGACAGATGCAAAACATATGCAAAAAGGACACAGTGGACGAGCAAAATTTCCGTCCGTTGTTATCCGCTCTTAAAAGTGCCCCAAATTTGCATAAACAGAGCAGACAACAACGGAAAGGAACGGACGTGGGGAGGATGTAGCGGGGATGTAAAGCGGATGTTCGTAGGAAGCCTAGCGGATGGAAGCGGATGGAAGCGGATGACACATCCACAGGGCTTCCGGGGGAGAATAGCGAAGCGGACGCGTAGCGGAAGGAACGGATGCATAGCGGATGACACGGATGCATCATGGATGCTTATAGGATGCCTAGCGGATGCCTAGCGGATGCAAAGTGTTCACTGCGCATGCGGGAAGGATGAATTGCGTAAGCTCCGCGAATATAAAAGGATGCAGCTCGCAAGCAGTCAGCATTCAGAGGAATGACCTGCTGCCAGAGACATCTTGAGAGAACACCATGGGGAAGAAGAGGAAGCCTGTGCCTACTCCTGCCAGCCCTGGCAAGAAGGACAGAACCACCATCCCACCCACTGGCACTGACTCTGAAGCTGCTGGTGCTTCTGCTGCTGCTGCTGGTGCTCCTGGTGTTGCTGCTGCTGGTGCTTCTCCTGCTGGTCCTGCTGGTCCTGCTGGTGCTTCTCCTGCTGGTGCTTCTCCTGCTGGTGCTGCTGGTGCTTTTCCTGCTGCTGGTGCTGCTTCTCCTGCTGCTGCTGGTGCTTTTCCTGCTGCTGCTGCTGTGATGGACCAGCCCCAAGGCCCTCAAAGCCCTGCTGCTAAAGGCCCTGAAGCCCCTGCCAGAGGGAGGAAGAGGCAAGGCAAGGAGAAGGGAGAGAGGAAACAGTACTCCATTTCTGAAGACCATGAGGAGAAGGTGCTGGAATGGCTGAGGGAGAACGAGTACCTGTGGAGGAAGGGCCACAGGCTCTATCGCGACACCTAGAGGAAGCAGGCAGCGTGGAGACAGAAGGCGGAGAGCCTGGGCTGCACTTCAGATGTACTCTTTGGATGGTGGAAGCATATGCACACCTTGTATGGCAAGCTGCACCTGAAGAAACCCGGGCAGGCCGCTGTCAAGCTCACTGACCGGGAGACCTATGTCATTGCAAGGTGCAGCTTCCTGGAGGGTGAGATCCGCCACTGAGGAGCAGCCCCTCTGTCAACCCTCTCCCTCAGACAGCCCACAGAGAGCCACTCCTCTTCCAGCCAGGAGACAGCTACCGTGTCCAGGCAGGTGTCTTTGGAGGGACCCACGAAAGAGACCCCCCCGACAGCTGAACTCCCCATGCCGGAGGATGTGGAGGATCCCCTGTCGCAGATGGAGCAAGCAGCAGCAGCCACCAGATACCAACCCACACCCATCCCCAGTTCCACCTCCACAGAAAGCAGGCAGAGAGGAAGACCAGAGGGACAGAGCCACACTGTCCTCTTGGAGATCAGGGACACAATCAAAGCCAGCACAGATCTGCTCTCCCAGCTGGTCCACTTTGACATACCATCCTCGAACGGCAAGCCCTTCATCACCTACGTGAGCCAGACCCTCATGGACATGCCTGAGGCCCAGTACCAGGTGATGAAGGAGAGGATTACAGCTCTTCTGCACCACCCTCCAGGCCCAGCTGAACCTGCTCCTACCCACTCCAGGTCTGCTCCTCCACCCCAGCCGATGCCACAGCCCTTCCACGGATTTCAACATCCCCTCGCCTACCAAGCCTACCACTACCAGGACTTCCCACAGCAGAGGCAGCCCTTCCCAGTCCAGGCCCAGGTTCCTCGGACGCCACAGACGCCACAGACACCTACCTGACCCAGCTGCAGACCAGACAGCCCCACTCCACTCCTCCTTCCTCCACCCCACAGCCAAGCCCTTCCTCAGAATATCTTTCATCAGTCTTGGGTCTCACATCCCAAGTACTTGATGAAGGGCCTCTCAACCTCACAGGACTGAGTCAGGTCTCTGAGAGCTTCCTGCACACACCATCTCCTGTTGTACTCTCGGGGCCAGGCACCCCAATGGCGCCTCAGACCAGCACTCCAGCCTCAGCCACCTCCACAGTCCCTGGCCCCTTCACCCTTGAGACCATGGGCACGCCTAAGAGTGACTGAGAAGAGTGCCAGAGACTGAGTTGTTACCTGCTCACTGTATCTTTGCTAAAGACACTTTACTTGGGTCATTTTGCTTTTTAATAAAGTCACAGTTTGTTATTAATAAAGGTTATCTTTGCTTCACACACTTGGTTCATTTTTTTTACTTAATAAAGTGTTGGGGAAAACTTTGAAAAAAGTGTTAAGCCTTTGCATGCTTGTGGGATTGGTAAGGATAGCTGTGGGATGGATAGCTGTGGGATAGGTAATGATAGCTGTGGGATTGGTAAGGATAGCTGTGAGATGGGGAAGGATAGTTGTGGGATGGGGAAGGATTGTTGTGGGATAGATAAACCTCCAGTGCAAGCATAGTGGGACTGTATGGTCCACCCTCCCAGCTGCCACACATATGGCCCTTTATTATCAATAACAATTTAATCATTGATCAACACATTTCAACATAAACAAAACTCTTTATTAATGCCCTGTTCATTGTAGAGCCACTCAACATACATGGCACAATCTCATCAGTGTGATGAGACAGGCTGAAGGAAGCATCCATGAAGCATCTACCATCCTGTTTTGCCACTCCACTGCTCCAGCTGAGGAGTTGCACCAGTGTTTCAGGAGGTTGCGCTGCTTCTTCCCTCCACGTGAAGCTCTATTGGGGCCTTCCACATCCACAGTGTCTATCAGGTTTTGTCCTTGCCTCCATTCACCAGGCTCCATGTCCCCATTGCCTTGTTGATGGTCCACAAGCCTGTTC
Source organism: Laticauda colubrina (assembly GCA_015471245.1). Taxonomy (NCBI): domain Eukaryota; kingdom Metazoa; phylum Chordata; class Lepidosauria; order Squamata; family Elapidae; genus Laticauda; species Laticauda colubrina. The sequence continues at coordinate 35,063,569 of BLBF01000017.1, forward strand.
TGCAACACTGGGTAGCGGGTGTGCATGAGATTGTGCAGAATGCAGCAAGCTTCCACGATGGTCCTCACAGCCTGTGGGCAATGCTGCATTGTGGTGAGAAGTACCTGGAACCCGTTGGCCAGGATGCCAAAGGCGTTCTCCACCACCTGTCTTGCCCTGGACAGCCTGTAGTTGAAGATCCTCTCTTCACGGGTGAAGTATCTGGGAATGTAGGGCTTCATGAGGTAGGTTCTGAGGGAGAAGGCGTCATCCCCCATGATGAAGTAGGGCACATCTTGTGTGTCATTGGGTAGGGGGTCTGGATCTGGAAAACCCATGATGAGGTTGCCTTCCAGCCCATCCTTGAGGTCACTGGCATTGTATACCTGGCTATCTGAAGCTGACCCGTTGCCTGAAGCATCAATGTACATGAACTTGTAGTTAGCATCAACCATGACAAAGAGGATGATACTGAAGATGCCGTTGTAATTGTGATAATCGGACCCTGAGCTGGAGCTTTGCAGGCCACGTGCTTCCCATCTATGGCTCCAACGGTGTCGGGAAAGTTCCACCTCTGATACCACTGCTCTGCAACTTTCCTCCAGCCTTCTTCAGTGGTGGGACACTGGAGGAGCTCCTCCACGTATTCTTTGATGATGGCCTGCACCACTTCTCTGACCACAATGCTAATGGTGTTGTGTGGCACCCTCCAGGCATGCTGCATGTTTCTGTATGTGGTCCCAGAGGCCAGGTGGCGCAGAGTCAGTGCCACCCTCAGTCCAGGGTCCAGGCTGGGATGGAAGTTGGTGCTAAGTTTGGTCAACCTGGGTCTCAAATGCTGCACAACTTCATCAAACATGGCTGGGAGCATCCTCATGAAGTGCTGGAATGCACTGGGGTCTTCATTCCTCAGCTCCACCATCAGCTTGTCATAGAGTCCAAACTCCACTCTTCTCCCAATCCATCTTTGGACCCAGACACCTCTTGGACGTCTCCTTCTCCTTTCGTAGAAAAGGTGTAACAGTCTGAAGAGGGCTTGGTTCTGGTGTTGAATGATGGTGACTACCAAAAGGAGTGTGCGATGATCCATGGTGGAGATCAATGGATGATGTGGAAGAGCAAGAGCAAGGCTGAAGATGTCTGCACAGCAGGGCTGCTGGATTGATAGTGAGATCCAGGTGATTTCCTCCCCCTTTTTATAGGAAATATCGTTTTTCTGCTCGGTGTCCTTCCACATACTCTAGACATCCTCCAGACATCCTAAATATCCAAGATACGTCCCATATGCAAATGTTTTGTCTGTTTTAATGCTTTATATCCGAGCTGCATCCGCTTTCATCCTTTCTATGTCCGTGCTACTAACGCTGTGTGGACGTTCCGCATACCTTTCGCTTCCTCCCTCTTTCCGTTTTCAGCTGGAGCGGATGTGAGTTGCACGGATGGTCAGAGGATGCCGAGAGGATACATCGGACGTGTAATGGATGACAACAGATGTAGAACGTTTGTTGCCCGTATGTGTCACGGATGTATATCGTACGCGGCGGAAAGTTCATCCTCTCAAAAAGTTTTGTGCAGCTCAAAACATTTTGAGTGGATGAAATAGTAGACGGATGTTTCACAGATAGAGCGTATGAAAGACGTACACAGTGAGTACACAACGGATGCATCGCGTTTTCCAACGGATGGCAAGCTTTTTTGTCCATTTTACATCCTCTTTGCATCCGTTGGTGCAGTGTGACATGGGCTTAAATAACAGCTAAGAGTACATGTGTGGATCATTTGCAGAGGTTGCTAAATTATACTTCTAGCACTGTTTGCCCTCAATTATTATGGATTAAGTTGCTGAGAATTCAATCTGAAATAACTGGGGTTCAACAGGTTTCCCATTTCTATTGTAACTTATCACATGGGTGATGTAGGAGTAAAGGCCAAAAATCCAGTTCAGTAAAGTGCAACTTTTAATTTAGTGAGATAGTTATTTAGAGAAAATAAGAGCAAATCTTGTTTGCAAGCTATGTACTAACTAGGGAGTAAAAGGTTTATACTGGGAAAACTATATTTCATGCTAAAGTAAAAACGCAGTTCTTAAGGTATCATTCTATAGCCTTTTTCCATTCATGCCTAATTTCTCTCTACTTTGTCACAGTGGCTTTCAAAAATAGTTTCTCTTACCTCTCAGTGACATACAGAACCTATCCCAATTTCATTCAGGCAATATTTCTAGAAATGGAATGTGTGAATTCTTCATTGCCTAAACCAGAAATGCATAAAATATTACCCTCATGCTTTGAAATACTTCTGGCTGCTGCTTTGTATTTAGTTTATCACTAAAGTTGGCTAGTCTCCAATAGCTTCTGGCCACCATGATTGTTAACATCTTTTGTCAGATATCTCAGGTGCTGTCTAGAGTAAAAATGTCATCCTATGTACAGATTCCCAAGTAAAAGAATGTAGAGAGAACACACTAAAGAACAATTCCACAATAGGATATTTCTTTGGGATTATAGCCCAGGATATTAGGAGTAAAGGATCGTTTAAATAACAGAAATTTAAGAATCTTTATGATAAAATGAATTAGAGTTGAATATTAGTTTGGCTTTTTCCAGTTATTCCTGTGCTGGAAATTGTGCTATCATTTAGTTTCTTTGAGACATATATGACCACAGGATTGTATCAACTACATCTATGGGATCATCTGTAAACTCTCTGTGTAATCAGACAGAGTTGGCAGGTTCTGGTCCCATCAATTAAAATGGGGTCATCTAACAGGACCCAGGAAGGAGGCCTTTTCTGTCATATCACCTGACACCTGGAACTCACCCAGAGTTTTGAATTTGTCTTCATTGCCTATTTTTAAATAAGTCCTTTTTAAATAAAACCTCAGGCCTTGGGCTATGATAATTGTTGGCTACAGTATGGAAGTAAGGTAGTTATCACTTTTCTTGATATTATGGGATTTTTGTCCTTTTACATTTTAAACTACCCAGCATTATTCCTAAGCTACATATCCCTAGAAAAGTATTTTATACTTAAGTAAAGGCTTTGTCACACTGCCCAACGGATGCAAAAAGGATACAACATAAGAGAAAAATGTTACATCCGTTGTATCCGCGCTCAAAAGGGGTGAAAATTTGCATAATTGGAGCAGATAACACGGACGCGGGGAGGACGCAGGGCGGATGCAAAGCGGATGCGGAACGGAAGCCCAGCGGATGGAAGCAGATGGCGCATCCGCTAGGCTTCCAGGGGACCTCAGCGAAGCGGACGCGGAACGGAAACAGCGGATGCAGAACGGATGCACAGCGGATGAAGCGGATGCACAGCGGAAGCCTAGCGGATGCACAGCAGAAGCCTAACGGATGCCTGGCGTTAATTGCGCATGCGGGAGGGATGCATTGCGCAAGCCCCCCGGATATAAAGGGAAGCAGCTCGCACGTGGCCAGCATTCCAAGGAAAGACCTGCTGCTGGATACCTCGAGTTCTTGCCTGCATGTCTGCCTGCAAGCCTTGCTGCCAGCCTGCCTCCAAGCCTGCCTCCCAGCCTCCTGGGCAGCCTCCCTGCCAGCCTTGCTGCCAGCCTGCCTTCCAGCCTCCCTTCCAGCCTTGCTGGCAGCCTGCCTTCCAGCCTCCCTGCCAGCCTTGCTGCCAGCCTGCCTTCCAGCCTCCCTGCCAGTCAGTCTGTCTGCCAGCCTTGGTGGCTGCCTTCCTGCCAGCCTTCCTGCCAGGCTTCCTAACAGGCTTCCTGCCAGGCTTCCTAACAGGCTTCCTGCCAGCCTTCCTGCCAGGCTTCCTAACAGGCTTCCTGCCAGCCTTGGTGCCAGCCTTCCTGCCAGCCTTGGTGCCAGCCTTCCTGCCAGCCTTGGTGTCAGCCTTCCTGCCAGCCTTGGTGCCTGCCAGCCTTCCTGCCAGCCTCCCTGCCAGCCAGCAACCCCACAACCATGGAGAAGAAGCGAAAGTCTCAGCAACCTGCCACCATCCCTGGCAAGAGGGACAGGGCCACCATCCCGCCCCATGTCCCTGACTCATCTTCTGCTGGGGCTTCTGCTGCTTGGGCTCACTCTTCTATTGCTGGAGCTTCTGCTGTAGCTGCTCCTGGCGGTGGTGCTTCTGCTGCGTATTCTGCTGAAGCTGCTCCTGGCGGTGGTGCTTCTGCTGCTGCGTACTCTGCTGAAGCTGCTCCTGGTCCTGCTGGTCCTGCTGATCCTGCTCGTTCTGCTCGTGCTCCTGGTCTTGCTGACCCTGCTGCTGGTGCTTACTCTGCTGCTGCTGATCCTGGTCTTGCTGCTGCTGCTGCTGCTGCTGCTGCTGCTGCTTATGATCCTGCTGGTGATTATGCTGCTGCTGCTGCTGCTGCTGCTGCTGATTATGATCCTGCTGGTGATGCTGCAGCTGCTGCTGCTGCTGCTGTTGTTGGTGTGGAGGAGCAGCCCCTACAACCTGGAAGCCACTCTGATGAGGGCCCATCTGGTCCTGCCAAAGGGAGGAAGAGGCGTATGCAAAAACGGGAGAGGAGGCAGTACTACATTGAGGAAGCACACGAGGATGAGGTGCTGGAGTGGGTGAGAGAGAACGACTATCTGTGGCGGGAGGGACACCGGCTGTACAGGGACACCAAGCGGAAGCAGGCTGCTTGGAGAGAGAGGGCAGAGAGTATGGGCTACACTTCGGAGGTGCTCCTCGGCTGGTGGAAGCACATGCACACCTGGTACGGGAAGCTGCACCGCAAAAAATCTGGCCAGGCCACGGTTAAGCTGACGGACAGAGAGAACTATGTCATGGCCAAGTGCAGCTTCCTGGAGGGTGAGGTCCGCCACCGAGGAGCACCAGGAGCCCAAATCTCTACCCTCTCTCTCCGGCAGCCTGCTGGGAGCCAGTCCTCTGGCGGCCGAGAGTCAGTCCCTGTCTCCATGCAGGTATCTGTGGAGCGTGCCATGGCGGAGAACCCCCGGGCAGGTGTTGAAAGCGTGGTGGAGAGCGATGAGGACTCCCTGGTGCAGTGGGAGAAAGGAGACATCGAGTCCACCGCTGCTAAAGCTGCATCCACCCACACCTCCGCCACCACAGTAAGGCAGAGAGCCAGACCGCAGGAGGGGCAGAGCCACAAGGTCCTGGTGGAGATCAGGGACACCATCCGCACCAGCATAGGTCTCCTCTGTCAGCTGGTCCCCATCGAATCCTCCTCCTCCAACCGCAAGCCCTTCCTCAATTATGTCAACCAGACGCTCAAGGAGATGGCGGATCCCCAGTACCAGGTGGTGAAGGAGAGGATCACCACGCTGCTTAACAACCCTCCAGACCCAGAGGAACCTGCTCCCACCCAGTCCAGGTCTGCTCCTCCATCCCAGGTGATGTCCCTCCCATACCAAGGCTTCCCACAGCCCCTCACCTACCAGGGCTACAGCTACCCGGAGGTCTTGCAGCACAGACAGCAGCCCTTACAAATGCAGGCACAGAGTCATCGGGCGACACCATTGCCACCGGTTCCAATGATGCCACCGATGCCAACCACGACAGTCCTCACCCCGCTGCAGACCAGGCAGCCCCACTACACTGCTCCTTCCTCCATCCCACAGCCAAGCCCGGCCTCAGTACATCTGTCCTCAGTACTGGGGCTGACACCCCATGGCATGGAGGAATGACCTCTCAGCATCACGGGGCTGAGCCAGCTGTCCGACACCTTCCTCAACACACCGTCCCGTTGTCCTCTCGGGGCTAGGCACTCCAATAACACCTCAGACCACACTGCAGCAGCACCCCCCTCCACAGCACCTGCTCCCTAACACCTTAGACTGGGCACACACCTCCGAGTGACCAAGAGGAGTGCCAGAGACTGGCTGCCTGGATATTTGTGGACTTTATTTGGACACTTGACTTGGGTCATGTTTATTTTACAGCTTGTTATTAATAAAGTTTATCTTTGTTTCACACACTTGCTTCATTAATTTTTTTCTATAAAGTCTGGGTGGAAATTTTTAGAAATGGTTTAAGCCTTTGCATGCTTGTGGGATGGGTTAAGATAGCAGTGGGATGGGCAGGGATACCTTTGGGATGGGTTAAGATAGCTGTGGGATGGGCAGGGATACCTTTGGGATGGGTTAAGATACCTGTGGGATGGGCAGGGATACCTATGAGATGGGTAATAGTTGTGGTATAGATAAACCTCCAGTGCAAGCATAGTGGGACTGTATGGTCCACCCTCCCAGGTGCCACCCCTATGGCCCTTCATTATCAATTACAATGTAAGCATTGATCCACACATGTAACATAAACACAACTCTTTATTAAACGCCCTGTTCATTGTAGGCCAACCAAACATACATGGCCCAATCTCATCTGTGTGATGAGACAGGCTGAAGGAAGCATCCATTAAGCATCTACCATCCTGTCTTGCCACTCCACCGCTCCAGCTGGGGAGTTGCACCAGTGTTTCAGGAGGTTGCGCTGCTTCTTCGCCTCACGTGAGGCTCTGTTGGGCCTTTGCACATCCTCAGTGTCGATGAGGTTTTGCCCTTGCCTCCATTCCCCAGGCTCCATGTCCCCATTGCCTTGCTGGAGGTCCACGAGCCTGTTCTGCAAGACTGGGTAGCGGGTGCGCATGAGATTGTGCAGGATGCAGCAAGCTTCCACGATCCTCCTCATGGTCTCTGGGCGATGCTGCATGGTGGTGAAAAGTACCTGGAACCTGTTGGCCAGGATGCCAAAGGCGTTCTCCACCACCTGCCTTGCCCTGGACAGCCTGTAGTTGAAGATCCTCTCTTCACGGGTGAGGTATTTGGAGGTGTAGGGCTTCATGAGGTAGGTTGTGAGGGAGAAGGCGTCATCCCCCATGATGAAGTAGGGCATATCTTGTGTGTCGTTGGGCAGCGGGTCTGGATCTGGCAAGCCCACCATGAGGTTGCTTTCCAGCCCCTCCTTGAGGTGACTGTCGTTGTATACCTGGGCATCTGAAGATGAGCCGTTGCCTGAAACATCGATGTACATGAACTTGTAGTCAGCATCGACCATGGCGAAGAGGATGATGCTGAAGAAACCCTTGTAGTTGTGATAAGTGGACCCCGACTTGGCTGGAGCTTTGCAGGCCACGTGCTTGCCATCTATGGCTCCAACGGTGTGGGGGAAGTTCCACTTATGATACCACTGCTCTGCAACTTTCTTCCATCCTTCTTCAGTGGAGGGGCATTGGAGGAGCTCCTCCTTGTATTCTTCGATGATGGCCTGCACCACTTCTCTGACAACAAAGCTGATGGTGCTGGGTGGCACCCTCCAGCCGTACTGCATGCTCCTGTAGGTGGTCCCTGAGGCCAGGTGGCACAGAGTGAATGTCACCTTGAGCCCAGGTTCCAGGCTGGGCGGGAAGTTGGTGTTTGTCTTTGTCAACCTGGGTGTCAGCCGCTGCACAACTTCGTCAAACATGGCTGGAGGCATCCTCATGAAGTTCTGGAATGCACGAGAGTCTTCGTTCCTGAGCTCCACCATCAGCTTGTTGTACAGTCCATACTCTGCTCTTCTGGTGATCCATCTTCGGACCCAGACGCTTCTTGGCCACCTCCTTTTCTTCCGGTAGTAGAGTTCACAGAGCCTGTACATGGCTTCGCACTGTTGCAGAAGGATGGTGGCTGCCAAAAGGACTTTGTTACGATCCACGGTGGACATGACTGGATGCTGTGGAAGAGCAAGAGTCAGATGAAGGCTGCAGAGGTATGCACCGCTGGGCTGCTGGGCTGAAAGTGAGATGCAGACGAGTTGCTCCCCCTTTTTATAGGCAGTATAGGTTTTCTGCTAGGCATCCTCTAGGCATCCTCTAGGCATCCTCTAGACATCCTTAATATCCGAGAAAGGTCCCCTCTGTGAACGTTTTTTCCGCTTTAAACGCTTTGTTTCCGTTCTGCATCCGTTCTGCATCCGTTCTGCATCCGTTCCGCGTCCATTCCGCTTCCTCCCTGCGTCCGGGCGGATGCGAGTTGCGCGGATGCGAGTTGCGTGGATGCGCAGCGGATGCCTAGCGGATATAGCGGATGCGTAATGGATGCATAAAGGATGCGTAGCGGATGCATAGCGGATGCAGAATGGACGAACTGGATACATTTTCCGCGCAAAAGTTTTAAGCAGCCTAAAACTTTTTGAACTGATGAAACGTCCATAAACGGATGCTGGACGGATAGAGAGGAAGCAAAACAGAGGCAGTGAGTACATCGCGTTTTCGAACGGATGGCAAGGTTTTTTGTCCGTTTTACATCCTTTTTGCATCCATTGGTGCAGTGTGACAGGGGCTTAAGCAAGTGTGCATGTAACTAGCTATTAGGCAACATCAGTTTAAACAATAGAATTTTAATACACCTAATTCAAAGACTGGACACTGTTTTTGATAGGTATGTCATTGGTTTTTCAACTCAAGCTGTTATTCTAGAAGGGACACTGCCTAAAAAATAGCTGACTATTAATTATTTGTAGCATATTGGTTAAGTTATAGCAATGTAAATGTACTTGGATAAAAACGGTAAAGGAGTCCCCGTGATTATACTTGAGTTTAGTTTTTAAAAGTTTGAAAACTTCAGTGGCCCCAAAAGGAGTAATAGATTATTAACAGACAGTGGTAAACACAAGCATATGAGACAGAGATCGGAAGAAATAAAGGTTTTAAACTTGCATTTGTTTCTGACTTTCTCAGTAAAAAAGAATAACAAACAGTATTGGAGACTCCAAAACTTTTTTCATGATCTTAAATCAAAAGAAAGAAATGAAGGATACATAAATCCGTAGCTAACTCAAAATCATATTCACAGTGTGTTCATCAGTGGTTTCTTATGAATCCAGAGAATATTATTGAATATAGTGCTTTAAGGATCAATCCTCACCTTCTTACTCTTTACTGTTAATGACTTCGACGAAGAAGTTGAAGGAATATTATCATTTCTAAAAATGACACATCATTGGATAGGATAGAAATGTTCAGAGATAAGATTCAAAATGATTTTGACAAGGTAGAGGGTGGGCTGAAGATAAATGTGTAATTTCCTCATGTAAGAAGCAAAAGTCTAATGCAGAAGTTTCAAATGGCTCGATAATAGTAGTTGGAAATATATTATTGTATTTTTTATTATAATTTGAATATAAGTCAGCAGAGTAATGTGGTTGAAGAAAATAAGGCTGCATCAACTGAAGAATAATTTCCAAATCACTAGAAGTAATAATGCTACTTTATTCTGCTCAGTGATATGCCATGTCAGGCAGTGTGTCTAGTTTTGATTACTATATATTCAGAAAGATTCAGAAAAACGTGATAGGTTTAGAGAAGGGCAATGGGTATAGTTGGGGACTAGAAACTAATTTCTATGATGAGACAGTGAAAGAGATGGATATATGTAGCCTTGAAAAAAGACAGCTTCATGGCAGGATGATGGATATGATAGCTTTCTTTTAAAATGATGTCACTTAGAAGAAGGTCAAGATATGTTCTCTCTTGTTTCTGAATGCAGGATACAGAATAATGGATGTATTATTTTAAAATATATCATTTCTACAGAATCTTAATGTAACTTTCATGGAAGTTTCCTTTGCCTTTCCCTGTACAGTATAGCAATCTTGTAATATAGGCTTGTCTGAGAACGAATAAGAAGTCCAAAATAACCCAAGGAACTCTCATGGTTGTGAGAAAAATTAAATCTATATCTCTGGAGTCATAATCCAACTTCACTGCATTATTTATTTATTATTTATTTAATTTATATTGCTGCCTATTTGCCCATGGTGACTTGTGGTGACTTACACAATGTAAAACCATATTTAAAATTACGCTCAGTAATAGAACTTGTAATAGTAGTTGATATTAATCATGGGAGTTTTATATTTAAAATGGTTGAAAATTACCAGATTATAGAAAGCTGTATGTATTAATTTTAGGAAAGCAAAACTTTTCTGTTATTAACAGATACAGTTTAGTTTAAGTTAAACACATATTCCTCTTTAATCTATAAATACAATTATTCCACATAATTTTTGAAAATAGGCCTGGAGACAGACAGTGGAAAGTAAAGCTATTCATTTCAAATGTATTCATTCTAAAAAGTAGTCTTCAACTTTTTCCAACAAAAAGCTTAATTTAGCCTCATTCGTAAACATGAGACCCAATTATAGATTTTATGTCCTAGATGTCGATTGGGTTTTAAAAAGTAGAAAATTAAAATGATCTGAAGAAACCAAAGTATTTTTTCAAATTTTATGTATTATCAAATATATAGGAAATTATATCAAATATCACTAATTATCATTGCATTAAACTGAGAGTCATTTTTGGTATTGACCTTACCAAATTTTACACTATGGCCAGTTATATTTTATTCAGTTTTTACATGCAGTTGTTGATCATCAAAAGGTTGGCATACCACTTGCTCTACTCTGGCCAGGAATGATAGAATAGGACTACAGCCTTTTTTGTTACCATACTGTCTCCTATTTTTTCAGTTTTAACCCTTTCTCGCCTCTTATTATTCTTTATTTTCAAAATTCTGTCAGACAATGTCACCCAGTAGATGATTATCATTCTTGGCCATTATTTTAAGCCTGTTTGCTCTGATTTTCAGAATCCACATGCCCTTTAATTTAGACCCTTCTAAAATGATAAAATAAAAAATGAACATTCTCTTGGGATTTCATAATCCTGTATGAAGCAACCTGGGTTTCATTTTCAAAACTATATGCTTTTGTTAATGAGGTCCAAAAGCATAATTCTTCACCTGTTATCATCATTACAAATTATTCTCATGTATTTGGAATACTGTAAATATAAGTTTCTATTACTGAATATATTCCAGAATATTTTCTGTTGTAAGTAGTAGTAAAGGAGATAATAAAGAGACTTTAAATTTAAACTTTATGAAGGAAAGATAAAACCACAGGGCTGTGTTGAAGCAGTTCCAAACTATACATATACACATATATATTCAAGACTTGACAAATTTGCTTTTCAGACCTTTTTCTGGAAAAAGAAAGTTAATGAGGAAAACTTTTAACAAGGCAAGCCCTGGAAGTGACCCTCTTGGATCTAAGCACAGTTGAAAACCGAGGCAAGGACAGATTTGATGGAGACCATCTTGCTGAATTTCATTGGCCTTCTCTTCAGGCAGCACTAGACATGGAGAAACAATTCACTTAATGAGGTAAGATCAATCCCAACAGAAAAACTCTGTGATAGGTCAGGTTTACATTCTTGTATGTGGAACACACGTTGCAACTAGCATTTATAAATCTTTGAAAAATAAAAATAGTGTCATTCTCTTTTAAAAAAACAATGTTGCTTTGTGCAACATTTAACTACCAGCTTTTGAAGCAGCAGCTTAAGTTCTTTTGTAGACAAGTTGTTTAATGTTACCCAGACAAGGTAAATCAAAGTCTAATAGAGTAGAAAAACAGCAAAGGCAGAAAAATAAGTAAAAAGATAAATCACACAGGAAGTTTTGCTCTCTCTTTTTTGTTATTATATTCATTCAGATCAAAGTGCTTTTTCAGCTCTAATTAACAAAAGCTAATGCAGATTGGAGACCTTCTGGCACAGAGTGGAGCCTTGAAGGATATATCTGAAATTTTCTGAAGATTTAAATAATTAATATGACACTTTGCACTTTGAATGGGAAAAATAAAATAATAATAAACAACAATAATAAATCCAACCCTGTACTCAAGTTTGACAACCAATGTCATTGCCATGTTGGATATCATTTCCAAGGAAAATGAAGCAAGGAGACTGCCTAGACTGTATTGTCTAATAGGATGGTCGTTCAGTGGATTGGTTTATCTTTTGTTATGCTAAGGGGGGTCTTTTGTGTGTCACTCCAGCCCCTCCCCAAATCTGCCTGGTTGAAGAAAGATATTGGGGGGGGGAGAGAAATCTGCTTTAGGAGTTAGAGGATGGTCATTTAATGGTTTTTAATCCTCTTAATCCACGTAAGAATGGAGATCTCTACGTGAAAATCCTATCCCAAAAGTCCTTTTGATTCAAATGCTTGGCTCATGAGACTGAGTTGAGGGAGGGGGGGATGCAGAAAAAACTATAGTAACATGATCTCCAGGCTTATGATATTATTCCATATTATTCTTTGTTTTTTTTTGTCCATAAAAGATCTAATAAACAAAAGTCCAACTTCTACAAAAGCACAAGTTGTTTTGTTTACAACAATTTATTCCTTCAGTGGGAAACTCTCTTGTTCTAATTGTCTCAACTGTATGCAAATTATCCCTAGCTTTGCCCATGCACTAATGCCCTTTCCAAGCTGTTTCTTAAACTTGCATATTTTTAAGAGACTGAAACCCTCTATTGAGTTTTGATCCAGATTAGTGCTAAACTATTGACATAATCATAGTTAAGCCTTTGGCGTAGTTCATTACTACTCCATAAAGGCAAGATTGCTTCCCACACTATCTTTAAAAAAAAATCACACAGACCCATCGTATTTAATTTGATAACTTAGCCTAAATTTACTATATGGTATTATCTCTTAAACACAGCAGCAGAATGAATAACACAGTAAGATTGGTTGTTCTTCCCTGAAAAATTAGCCTATTTTAAAATAATATTATATGGCTCAAGAGGAATTCAGTCAACATGAGATGATAAACCCTGTCGATCTGCTCAAAGCAGGAATCTCAAAACAGAAAATATTCTATTCATGAAATGAATCATTTAACATGGAGATAAATTGCTAAATTACTTGGATAAATTGCTAAATTACATGTGTCTTTGGAGATTTTTTTGTAAGTGGAGGTGTGGGGACCAAATAGCATTTTGGGAGGAGTACATTCCATAGGGCTACCAGATGTGAATTGCCCTTTTTGCTGCTGTGTAGTGAACATCTGGATTTTCTTGTAGCTCAATTCTGATAGTTTGGAAGCAGTACAAGAAAAAATATTTCTCTTATACATCTTTTAAAAGTAAAAGTATCTTCTGTTCATTTTCATGGTTTGATAGATTTGTAACAAGAAAGACCACTCTTCAAATATCAGATCTAAAGCACGGAGGGAGGATTGTAAAGCTGTATAACGACACGAAAAATTGTGGCTACTAAACAGTGCTAAATGTAGGTCTTTCCATTCAGACATTACAATATCACTGTACTTCAATATGATTCCTAGCTTAGCATCTTGTACCAATGACAACTTCCAGACTCTTTTCAAAGATATCTCTGTATATAGCATCACAATGCAATTTTATCACAAGTCTCAATATAGTTTGAGTTATAATTTTAACACGGTCTGTTAATTGTTCTTTAAGTTGAAAGTCTTATTTGTGCTCATTTGTACTTTTTAAATTATACAATCCCAGAAATCTTAGACCAAATATACTATATGTGCTAAACACCTTATTTTCTCCCTTAGGATATTTTTATGCAGTATTTAGTAATTTATTTATCTTATAAATATTATTACAATTAGTGTTGATAATTATAACCCTATCAAGAACAATAATGGAAAATACTTCTTGAATATTATAGAAAACAAGATTGTTAATTCACAACCAAGAAATTGCCACTGTACCTTTGTAATCACACAAGAATATTTGAGGAATTGGGTAGCAGTGACTTCTTTTTTTATTTTCTCAAGTTTATGGATCTCTCCTCCTTCTATCTATCCCTAATTAATAAAGGACAGTTGGTTGGGTGGCTTAATTTACAAGGCAGAGTCCTAAGTTTGAAAGATCTTCAGACAAAATCACAGACTTCAATCATTTGTTGCCAGACTTCCTCCATTTGGAGAGATGCAGTGAATATCTATACAAGTCAAAATAATAATTCCCAAATGTGTAATTATACACATACATTAACATATGCATTCATTATTAAAAATCAGACTATCACTACCAAACAAATAGATAAAAGGAAAAAACTTTTTTTTTTGCTTTCCAGGTGCTACTTGTGTCTTGTGTTCAATGATCTAGCTATGTAACCTTTATGAACTTTATCTCTCTAAATGAGTTACATTTATCTGGTTTTTCAGCAACAAAAGAGGTCACTTGGAGACAAAATAAAACCAATCTATCAAAGTCATAAAGAGAGAGATAACTGGGAAGCACTTTCCTCTGTGGTTTTCCAGTCTATCAGAAAGTTGACATTTTTGAAATTGATTTTTTGAGTTTTGTCAACTATTCCCAGTGTCAGTAAAGTACATTATGGGCTTCAGAAAATTCATGCTGAATTTCATAGAGTTTGTCAGGTCTAAAAGAAATGGCACAGTCATACAGTTTTCACTGACAGATTTAACCCCCTCACTACATAGCATGTATTTATTCAAACAAAATAAACAGCAAAGGAAAGAGAAAATATCCACATCCACATAGTCATACAGACATATACACACAGCAAATAGACTTCAGCTGGTAAAGACTGCACATATGACACTACAGTACAAGAAATGTAGATTGCTTCAAACATTTTCAAGGACAGAGAGTATACCCCTATTATCAGGCAGCAAAGATTCCAATAACTTAAGATCCCCAGGGATAGCATAATGATCAAGGAAAACACCCCTAGTCAAACCTTCACTTGAATATCTTTTGAAGGAAAACACAGAATTCTAAAAGGAATATGAAACAGTAAGGTCTCTTGAGACACGTCCTAATGAAATTTGCCACTCTCAAAATTAAAATTGCCTTGAATATGGCAAAGTCTATTCGGACCACAATAACAGCATTGATTTTTAAGGACTCCACCCTAGTCTGTTCAAGAAAAAAACATAGTTTCTTGAAAAAAATAATAAGAATAAAGCTTTTTTTCCCTAATTGAATTGTTCTGAAAACTAGTGTGTATATATTTGAACATGGAAGGTGAATTTCAATGTTGGTTTACCTGGAGGGGAAGGAAAAACAGTTCAAATGTATTTTTATTGTTTGTTAAAGTTGTGTTAAATTAATAGCTGATAGCAAATAGGACTTTCAGGACTTTCTTTATATCCTTTCAAAATATCTATTCACCTTCAAATAGATTTAGGCTAGATAATATCAGACTGCTACATTAAAATTTTTAAGCTGATTGGTTATGATATGTATTTTGAAAATAGAGCTAGAGACCTAGCTGGTTATATTGTTAAGCAAAGATGGAGCAACTGCCTCAGTGATCAGATGTTTGAAGGCAATGAACTAGATTCCTCAAATGTTCCTCCTGAACCCTGCACATATCATCTCCTGGATGAGAGAACTGTAGTGGTGTGTACCTTAGCATATACAATTGGTGTGCACCTCCAAAATTAGAATGTTGTCCACATTCTATTCTCTTTCCAGTATTGATTAAATTCTGCTCCATTCCAGTTTGCTTCTGTAGGTACTGTACAATGTAAGGTTTACCACATTGGCTGGACCTTTTTGTTCTATTGTGTAACTATTGCCTTTTGCATAGTACACATGGTTTACTGATCAGATGACCTAATCCACATGACAAAACTAAAACATTGCAATATAAACTAGGAGATGTCAATGATTTATGCTGCAAGGTATATATGCACTTAATTTGGAATGTTCCAGATGAAAATTTGTAACTTTATCCCTCCTTAAATATTCATCTAAAGTAATTTTTAGTGGTAGATGGTTTTGCACATACAGCATGGATCTCCATATGTATACTTCATGCTGGTTTTGCAACTTTCCTGAGTTCCTTGTGTTGAATCCCTAAAAATTGGGATCTAGTTAATATGACAGGAAGGCTCTCTTCACAATGATGAATAAGATCATCCTTCCGCAAACCAGCAGTCTCTGAATTTTATGTCTTTGATTTTCCAATCATTGGTAGCTAAGTTGGTGTGGAATTCTGGAATGTATGGACTAACATACCTGGGAACTTAAGTTAGTTGGACTATTATTAGACTCCAACTGTATTCATCCCATGCACAACTCCTCAATGAACCTGTATAGGCCTTTTCAAAAATTGATAAGATTTTTGTGCAATGATACCCTTTAGTTCAAGAAGATTTTCTTGGACTAAGTACAATGACTGGGCATGCTTTTTCTATTGTGGGAAGAATATTTACTTTGGATTGACCCCATGAATCTTCCTCCCATTTCCCTCTTACTAGCGAAAAAATGAATGTATTGAAAATATTCTAATGCCAATACTTGTAATGATGAAAGAAATGGATCACTAATTATATGCTTTTTCCTAATGACTTTTATTTGCCAAGTCTTAAATTGTGAAACATTTCTCAGAAGAATAGGAGCAGGCAATGACCATAACAAATTCTTGAAATGAAGTTTTTTTTTTCATTTTAGGTTTGTCTAGGTTTTTCCCCTATATGAAATCTTGCTAGAATTCAATGCAATATTTAATATAGTAAAATTAATTAATCTCAAATGGTATATTTCAGAAGATTAGTTATGTGATTATCCTGTCCTATACAGTGACTAGTTTCAGATTCTGTCCCATTTTAGCTAAGAAGCTGTTTCTGTAAAAAAATTTTTTTTTCAATTCTGCAGAACAGTATTGGTAACTTGAAAAATCTGATTTCCTTGCAAGAAGGTGTAAATATAATGTATTACAGCAATAATTACTGTCTTTATTTTTCAAAGAATTAAATGCACATTTTACAGTAACTGTCAATAACAAGGGAGGAAGGGAGAGAAAGAAGAAACATATATACACACATAGAGACATGCACACATACATGCACACTTGTAAATTTGAATGTAATGATAGTAACAATACTTGTTATAAGGATGCATTTACTGTTTTGAATATATATTCTTTAACTTTCCACATTAATTTAACACATGCGTGTTTTACCCTATTTCTTCTAATTTTACTACAACTATCTCATAACCTATTTCTACTGCATTCAACATACTTTGTTGTTTCTGACATATCCAATATTTACTTCCATATAATGAATTGTAACAAATATACTACAAATATAATAAATTTAATTACCATACTGTTGTGTACTGTTGGAAGATCTGAAGGAAAACTTGAATGAGAAGGTCAATCTAGTATGCTCATATTTGGAGTCAGCACCAACTTAATGGTACTCAATTAATCAATCAGTAAAAAAAGAGGTAGAATCCTGCACAGTCTTTGTGTATTTTCAGACACCTATTCCCCTGATATCCTGACCAATGTTTTGTCATTTATAGTACTCAATATTATAACCACCCTGTTAGATTTATATTTATTCTTTTCCTCTGTGTGTGTGTGTATGCGCGCACACGCACATATGACAGAAAAAAGCACATCTGTCATTCAATAGACTTTTTTCTAAGCATTATAAAAACTGAAAAACCATCACTATTCTCTATTAGTTTCCAAATATTCCAATTTGTTCCTACCCATTAATTCATATAACTTTTTAAAAAATACAAATTTCCCCAGGTTAGATTCTTTTAGAATATTACAGTATTATCCACCAAACTCCTATCTATTTCTTATACTAGAAAGAAAAATGCATATATTACTGGCCCATAGATTACTATATCCAAATAGATTTAAAACACTCTTAACCACTTTGTTATACATTTTAGCCTTTTCCACTTTATGTTATACATTTTAGTCTTTTCATTCATAAGTAAATACCTTATAGAGAAAAGTCTTAAAGTCTCTGTGAATGCATGGTATTGTATAATATGGTGAAAATTAGCATTTTCAGTGATCACATAATTTTGTGAATTCAGTTTGCAATATCTTTGGACACAGATTCTTTTCATATCTATTGATCCCAAGCCAGATCATCTCTATTGATCCCCATTTGTTTTTTTATATAAAATTTTCTAACTGTACGAGTTTACATTGTCCTCTATTGAATTTCATGGTGTTGATTTAGGACTGGTATTGAAGAACCCTTCTCAATTCTTTGCCTTCTATTTAGTTGATTATTCCTACTGATTTGAGAAACAACTCTTCCAGATTTTTTATAAAAGGATATAAATGTTAAACAGAGAAATCAAATTAAACAGACAGATAGAGCATTGCATCTGTCCATTCAATATGTTTCTCCAGAATGATGCAGGGTCTTAATCAAAGTACAATTCCTAAACAAGCTGCTGATTCATCCTAATGTAACCTAATGTTTCTTGACATTGGAACTTTAAGATACCTGGACTTCAACTACTAGAATTGCTCAGCTAGCATGTAATATTTATTATATTCGCAGTATTTCCATGTTCTCCCAGGTTATTGGTTTTCCCCATTTTTAAAAAAAACAAACTAATATGGCATAACTTACTTTTTAGAAACCATAAATTTCAAAATAAGTTTTTAATAAGTTCATAGCTGTAACTAGATTCTTCCCCTCATTCAGTTTGTTGCTAAATGTGTTGTGGAGCAAAGCACAGTTTGCATCTGTGAGAGGACATTTCTGTTTACAACATGGAGTGATTTTGGACAAATAGTTGTAATCAAGTTATAAAGTAGAATAACCAAGAAATTTGAAAAGCTAAGCAATATTTATTCTGCTCTCTAAAAACTGAGAGTGGCACCTACATTTCACCCTTGAGAAGCACCTGCTTTTGAAAGGCTGAGGAAGAAAAATCTAAGCATATTCAATTTATTCAACAATTTATTCATGAGGATGTATAGATGCCATTTTAGCAGGGGTGGGATTCTACAGGTTCTCACCTATTCACTAGAACCGGTTGTTAACTCTCTCTAACCAGTTCGGAGAACCGGTTGTTGGAAGAAATCTCCTTTTTTTTTTCTACCCTTCTTGCATTCTTGGCAGTATGACTAGACTTACTGTCTCCAAAGGAAGTTCTTTTCTTTTCTGGTAAAGGGGAAGGGTTGTTTTAAGCTTTTTACACTGCTGTTGGGAGGAAATATTCTGCTGTTGGAGTTAGCACTTTGAAGAAATAATTGAATAATGAAGCAGAGCTGCCAGAAAGAAGCTTGTAAAATGACAAGGAACTAAGATAAGAGACATTCATCAAGGCTTCTTGGCTAGCTAGAAAGATTGACATTTGAACGTGAGTTTACATACCCTTTTTGAGTTTTGGTCTAAAACTAGTGACTATTCAAAGTTACAATGGCACTGAAAAAAGTGACTTATGACCATTTTCCACACTTATGACCATTGCAGCATCCCCACTGTCATGAGATGCCAGACGAGAAATGCCCCTTGATGTGAGTGATGTCGAGTTGGCCACGCCCACCCAGCCACATGACCAACAAGCCATACCCACCAACTAAGCCACGCCCACAGACCTGGTTGTTAAAAAAATTGAATCCCACCCCTGCATTTTAGTATATATTTAATTTCTTGGGATTAGGGAAATAGCATTACTAACCTAAAGCCCCTGTCACACAGCACCAACGGATGGAAAGAGGATGTAAAATGGAGAGAAACACTTGCCATCCATTGGTTAACGCGATGCATCTGTTGTGTACTCACTGTGTCCGTTTTTCATACTCTCTATCCATCCAGCATCCGTCTACTGACATTTCATCTGCTCAAAAAGTTTTGAGCTGCATAAAACTTTTTGAGGGGAAAATGTATCCAACGCGTCCATTCTACATCCGCTACGCATACGGGGAACATCCGTTATACTTCCGTAGTCATCCGTTATGCATCCGCTATATCCGCTAGGCATCCGCTGCACATCCGCGCAAATCGCATCCACTCCAGTGCAAAAACGGACACAGGGAGGAAGTGAAACGGACGCGGAACGGACGTAGAAAGGATGAAAGCGGATGTAGCTCGCATACAAAGCATTAAAATGGAAAAAACGTTCTGAAAGGGGACGTATCTCGGATATTTAGGATGTCTGCAGGATGCCTAGAGGATGCAAAAGGACACCTAGCAGAAAACCTATATTTCCTATAAAAAGGGGGAGAAATAACTTGGATCTCACTTTCAGTCCAGCAGCCCTGCGGTGCAGACTTCTTCAGCCTTCATCTGCCTCTTGCTCTTCCACAGCATCCAGTCATCTCCAACATGGATTGTCACACACTCCTTTTGGTAGCCACCATCGTTCTGCAACAGTGCGAAGCCATCTACAGGCTCTTTCAACTCTACTACCGGAAGAAAAGGAGGCGGCCAAGAAACATCAGGGTCTGAAGATGGATCGGGAGAAGAACAGAGTACGGACTGTATAACAAGCTGATGGTGGAGCTGAGGAACGAAGACTCTTGTGCATTCCAGAACTTCATGAGGATGCCTCCAGCCATGTTTGACGAAGTTGTGGAGCAGCTGAGACCCAGGTTGACCAAGGCAAACACCAACTTCCGGCCCAGCCTGGACCCTGGGCTGAAGGTGGCACTGAATCTGTGCCACCTGGCCTCAGGGACCACGTACAGGAGCATGCAGTACGCCTGGAGGTTGCCACACAACACCATCGGCATTGTGGTCAGAGAAATGGTGCAGGCCATAATCGAAGAATACCTGGAGGAGCTCCTCCAGTGCCCCTCCACTGAAGAAGGCTGGAAGAAAGTTGCAGAGCAGTGGTATCAGAAGTGGAACTTCCCCCATACCGTTGGAACAATAGATGAGAAGCACATGGCCCGCAAAGCTCCAGCCAAGTCAGGGTCCACTTATCACAACTACAAGGGTTTCTTCAGCATCATCCTCTTCGCCATGGTCGATGCTGACTACAAGTTCATGTACATCGAAGATTCAGGCAACGGGTCTTCTTCAGATGCCCAGGTATATAACACCAGTCACCTCAAGGAGGGGCTGGAATGCAACCTCCTTATGGGTTTCCCATATCAAGATCACCTGCCCAACGACACACAAGATGTGCCCTACTTCATCGTGGGGGATGACGCCTTCTCCCTCAGAACCTACCTCATGAAGCCCTACACTTCCAGATGCCTCACCTGTGAAGAGAGGATCTTCAACTACAGACGGTCCAGGGCAAGGCGGGTGGTGGAGAACGCCTTTGGCATCCTAGCCAACAGGTTCCAGGTACTTCTTACCACCATGCACAATCGCCCAGAGACCGTGAGGAACATTGTGGAAACTTGCTGCATCCTGCACAATCTCATGCGCACCCGCTACCCAGTGTTGCAGAACAGGCTCGTTGACCTCCAACAAGGCAATGGGGACATGGAGCCTGGTGAATAGAGGCAAGGGCGAAACCTGATAGATACTGTGGATGTGCAAGGCCCCAACAGAGCTTCACATGAAGGGAAGAAGTAGCGCAACCTCCTGAAACACTGGTGCAACTCCCCAGCTGGAGCAGTGTAGTGGCAAGACAGGATGGTAGATGCTTAATGGATGCTTCCTTCAGCCTGTCTCATCACACTGATGAGATTGTGCTATGTATGTTGAGTGGCACTACAATGAACAGGGCATTTAATAAAGAGTTGTGTTTATGTTGAAATGTGTGGATCAATGAATAAATTGTTATTGACAATAAAGGGCCATAGGTGTGGCACCTAGGAGGGTGGACCAAATAGTCCCACTATGCTTGCACTGGAGGTTTATCTATCCCACAGCCATTACCCATACCACAGGTATCCCTGCCCATCCCACTGCTATCCTGACCCATCCCACAGCTATTACCCATCCCAAAGGTACCCCTGCCCATCCCACTGCTATCCTTACCCATCCCACAGCTATTACCCATTCCAAAGGTACCCCTGCCCATCCCACTGCTATCCTTACCCATCTCACAAGCATGCAAAGGCTTAAGCCATTTCTAAAATTTTCCACTAAGACTTTATTTACTGAAAGAACTGAACCAAATGTGTGAAGCAAAGATAACCTTTATTAATAACAAATTTTGTAAAAGCAAAATGACCCAAGTAAAGTGTCCCAAGCAAAGATAAAGTCAACAGGTAGCAACCCAGTCTTTGGCGCTCTTCTCAGTCACTCTGAGGCGTGCCCATCGTCTCAGGGGTGAAGGGTCCAGGTGCTGTGGAGGTAGCTGCTGCTGGAGTGCTGGTCTGAGGCGCCATTGGGGTGCCTGGCCCCGAGAGGACAACAGGGGATGGTGTGTGGAGGAAGCTCTCAGAGAGCTGGCTCAGTCCCGTGATGTTGAGAGCCCCTTCCTCCATGACATGGGGTGTCAGTCCCAAGACCGATGACAGATGTTCTGAGGCTGGGCTTGGCTGTGGGGTGGAGGAAGGAGGAGTGTAGTGGGGCTGTCTGGTCTGCAGGGGCTGTTCCACCACACCACCACCAGCAGCAGCAACAACAACAACAGTAGCAGCAAAAGGAGGACCAGCAGCACTAGCAGCACCAGTAGCACCAGCAGGACCAGCAGCACCAGCAGGACCAGGATCAGCAGCAGCAGTGTAAGCACCAGCAGGACCAGCAGGACCAGGAGCACCAGCATGACCAGCAGCACCAGCAGGACCAACAGCACCAGCAGCACCAGCAGCACCAGGAGCAGCACCAGCAGAGTAAGCACCAGCAGAAGCACCAGCACCAGGAGCAGCGCCAGCAGAGTAAGCACCAGCAGAAGCCCCAGCACCAGGAGCAGCACCAGCAGAAGCCCCAGCACCAGCAGAGTCAGCCTGAGCAGCAGAAGCCCCAGCAGAAGTAGAGTCAGGGCCAGGGGGTGGGATGGTGGCCCTGTCCTTCTTGCCAGGGCTGGCAGAAGATGGCACAGGCTTCCTCTTCTTTCCCATGGTTGTTGGATGGAGATGTGTCTGGCAGCAGGCCTTTCCTCTGAATGATGACCTGCTTGCGAGCTGCATCCTTTTATATCTGCGGGGCTAACGCAATGGATCTTCCCCATATGCGCAGTGAACACTTTGCATCCGCTAGGCATCCGCTAGGCGTCCGCTCTGCATCCGCTGTATCTGCTCGGCATCCGCTCTGCATCCGTTCCTTCCGCTGCGCGTCCACTTCACTGTGCTCCCCCGGAAGCCCTGCGGATGTGCCATCCTCTTCCATGCACTTCCATTCTGATAGGCTTCCATGGAGCATCCACTTAACATCCTGGCTACGTCCTCCCCCCATCCGTTCCTTTCCGTTGTTGTCCGCTCTATTTATACAAATTTGGGGCACTTTTGAGAGCGGATAACAACGGATTGAAAATTTTCTCGTCCGCTGTGTCCTTTTTACAAACGTTTTGCATCCGTTGGCCTATGTGACAGGCCCTTAATATTGTCAGGTTTATCTTTCATTAAGAAAACTTAACAATGAATGACATTATTTGGTTTAAATAGTTATTTGAAGATCTCTTTGTTTTCAAAACCAATTAGGATGATCTTCATGTGTTTTGAAACCTATTTTCTAACATAGATGACCTCTATGCCATGCATATATGTTTGGATATGTAGATATCATTGTCCATAGCTCTTTGGGGTATTCTTTCTTTTTTTCTTTGAATGACCATGAAAGGGTCATTATAATATACCATATATACAAGATTTTCTCAGTACTAATTTTTCAAGTATTCAAGTTTTTATTAGTTAGCCCAAGATCATCATTTAGGTTATGAAGCTCTCTCTATTATCTTTCACCAAAGGAAGTTTTTTCTCAGAGGAAGGAATTAGAAGGTATCCAAGCTGGAACAAACAAGGCAGATTTTTAAATGGACCCTTTTTCTTTCTATCTCATATTATTATTTAAGGCCCTGTCACACTGGCCGACGGATGCAAAATGTTTGTAAAAAGGACACAGCGGACAAGAAAAATGTTCCATCTGTTGTTATCCACTTTCAAAAGGGGCAAAAATTTGCATAACCAGAGCGGACAACACGGAAAGGAACGGACGGTGTGAGGACGTAGGGCGGATGGAAAGCGGATGCTCCACGGAAGCCTAGCGGATGGAAGCGGATGGGAGCGGATGGCACACCCACAAGGCTTCTGGGGGAGTGCAGCAAAGCGGACGCAGAATGGATACAGCGGATGCAGAGTGGACGCCGAGCGGATGAAGCGGATGCACAGTGGATGCCGAGCGGATGAAGCGGATGCAGAGAGGAAGCCTAGCAGATGCCTAGCAGAAGCCTAGCAGATGCCTAGCGTTCACTGCGCATGCAGGGAGGATGCATTGCATCAGCCCCGCGGATATAAAGGGAAGCAGCTCCCAAGCAGGTCAACATTCAGAGGAAAGACCTGCTTCCAGACACAGCTCTCCAGCCTGCCTGCCAGCCTGCCTGCCAGCCAGCCAGCCAGCAACCCCACAACCATGGGGGAAGAAGAGAAAGCCTCAGCCATCTGCTGCCAGCCCTGGCAAGGGGGACAGGGCCACCCTCCCACCCCCTGGCCCTCACTCTGCTTCTGCTGGGGCTTCTGCAGCCTGGGCTCGCTCTTCTGGGGCTGGGGCTTCTGCTGATGCTGCTTATGGCGGTGGTGCTTCTGCTGGTGCTTACTCTGCTGAAGCTGCTTCTGGAGGTGGTGTTTCTGCTGGTGCTTACTCTGCTGATGCTGCTTCTGGCAGTGGTGCTTCTGCTGGTGCTTACTCTGCTGGCACTCCTGGTGCTGGTGCTTCTGCTGGTGCTTACTCTGCTGGCACTGCTCCTGGTGCTGGGGCTTCTGCTGGTGCTCCTGGTCCTGCTGGTGCTCCTGGTCCTGCTTGTGCTCCTGGTCCTGCTGGTCCTGCTGGTGCTGCTGGTGCTTACTCTGCTGCTGCTGATCCTGGTCCTGCTGGTGCTGTTGGTGCTGCTGCTGGTGCTGCTGCTACTGGTGGTGGTGGTGTGGAGGAGCAGCCCGTACAACCTGGAAGCTCCTCTGATGAGGGCCCATGTGGGTCCTGCCAAAGGGAGGAAGTGGCAGACGCGAGAACGGGAGAGGAGGCAATACAACATAGAAGAGGAACATGAGGATGAGGTGCTGGAGTGGCTGAGAGAGAACGAGTATCTATGGCGGAAGAGACACAGGCTCTATAGGGATACCAAAAGGAAGCAGGCTGCTTGGAGAGAGAAGACGGAGAGCCTGGGCTACACTTCGGAGGTGCTCCTCAGCTGGTGGAAGCACATGCACACCTGGTACGGGAAGCTGCACCTCAAGAAATCTGGCCAGGCCGCGGTCAAGCTGACGGACAGAGAGACCTACGTCATGGCCAAGTGCAGCTTCCTGGAGGGTGAGATCCACCACCGAGGAGCAGCCCCTCTCACAACCCTCTCTCTCAGGCAGCCTGCTGAGAGCCAGTCCTCTTCTGGCCGAGAGTCAGCTCCTGTCTCCAGGCAGCTTTCTGTGGAGCGTGCCATGACGGAGACCCCCCCGACAGTTATACTACCCATGGCAGAGCGCGTGGAGGACCCCCTGATGCAGTGGGAGAAAGGAGAGGCCACTTCCACCACAGCCCAACCTGCATCCACCCCCAGCTCCACCTCCACAGAAAGGCAGAGCGGCAAATCAGAGGGACAGAGCCACACTGTCCTGCTGGAGATAAAAGACACCATCAGGAGCAGTGTAGATCTCCTCTCTCAGCTGGTACACACCGACTCCTCATCCTCCAACCGCAAGCCGTTCCTCACCTATGTGAACCAGACCCTCATGGACATGGCGGAACCTCAGTACCAGGGGGTGAAGGACAGGATCACCGATCTGCTTCACAACCCTCCAGTCCCAGATGAACCTGCTCCCACCCAGTCCAGGTCTGCTCCTCCACCCCAGGTCATGTCACTCCCCTTCAAGGCTTTCCACAGGCCCTCACCTACCAAGGCTATGGCTACCAGGAGGTCCAGCTGCACAGGCAGTAGCCCTTCCCAGTCCAGGCATATGTTCATCGGATGCCACCGGTGCCACCCACACCACTGATGGCACCCACGCCACTGATGCCACCCATGCCACAGATGCCACTGACGCCAGTCCTCACCCAACTGCAGACCAGACAGCCCCACTACACTGCTCCTTCCTCCACCCCACAGCCAAGCCCGGCCTCAGTACATCTGTCATCGGTACTGGGGTTGACATCCCACGTCATGGAGGAAGGGGCTCTCAACATCACGGGGCTGAGCCAGCTGTCTGAGAACTTCCTCAACACACCTTCCCCTGTTGTCCTCTCGGGACCAGGCACCTCAGTGGCGCCTCATTCCAGCAGCAGCCACCTCTACAGCACCTGGACCCTTCACCCCTGAGACTGGGCATGCCTCAGAGTGACCAAGAAGAGTGCCAGAGACTGGGTAGCTTCCTGCTGACTTTATTTTTGCTTTGGACACTTGACTTGGGTCATTCTTCTTTTACAGCTTGTTATTAATAAAGATTATCATTGCTTCACACACTTGCTTCATTTATTTTTGTCAATAAAGTCTTGGTGGAAACTTTTAGAAATGGTTTAAGCCTTTGAATGCTTGTGGGATGGGTTAAGATAGCAGTGGGATGGGCAGGGATACCTTTGGGATGGGTAAGGATAGCAGTGGGATGGGCAGGGATACCTTTGGGATGGGTTAAGATAGCTGTGGGATGGGCATGGATACCTTTGTGATGGGTTAAGATAGCTGTGGGATAGATAAACCTCCAGTGCAAGCATAGTGGGACTGTATGGTCCACCCTCCCAGGTGCCACACCTTTGGCCCTTCACTATCAATAACAATGTAAGCATTGATTCACACATTTCAACATAAACACCACTCTTTATTAAATGCCCTGTTCATTGTAGGCCCATCCAACATACATGGCCCAATCTCATCAGTGTGATGAGAGAGGCTGAAGGAAGCATCCATTAATCATCTATCATCCTGTCTTGCCACTCCACTGCTCCAGCTGGGGAGTTGCACCAGTGTCTCAGGAGGTTGCGCTGCTTCTTCCCTTCACGTGAGGTTCTGGTGGGGCCTTGCACATCCTCAGTGTCTATCAGGTTTCGCCCTTGCCTCCATTACACAGGCTCCATGTCCCCATTGCCTTGTTGGAGGTCCATGAGCCTGTTCTGCAAGACTGGGTAGCGGATGTGTATGAGATTGTGCAGGATGCAGTAAGCTTCCACGATCCTCCTCATGGTCTCTGGGTGATGCTGCATGGTGGTGAGAAGTACCTGGAACCTGTTGGCCAGGATGCCAAAGGCGTTCTCCACCGCCCACCTTGCCCTGGACAGCCTGTAGTTGAAGATCCTCTCTTCACGGGTGAGGAGTCTGGAAGTGTAGGGCTTCATGAGGTAGGTTGTGAGGGAGAAGGCGTCACCCCCCACGATGAAGTAGGGCACATCTTGTGTGTCGTTGGGCAGGTGGTCTGGATCTGGAAAGCCCATGATGAGGTTGATTTCCAGCCCCTCCTTGAGGTCACTGGCATTGTATACCTGGGCATCTGAAGCTGACCCGTTGCCTGAAGCATCGATGTACATGAAGTTGTCGTCAGCATCGACCATGGCGAAGAGGATGATGCTGAAGAAGCCCTTGTAGTTGTGATAAGTGGACCCTGACTTGGCTGGAGCTTTGCAGGCCACGTGCTTGCCATCTATGGCTCCAACGGTGTGGGGGAAGTTCCACTTCTGATACCACTGCTCTGCAACTTTCTTCCATCCTTCTTCAGTGGAGGGGCACTGGAGGAGCTCCTCCAGGTATTCTTCGATGATGGCCTGCACCACTTCTCTGACTACAATGCTGATGGTGTTGTGTGGCACCCTCCAGCCTTACTGCAAGCTCCTGTAGGTGGTCCCGGAGGCCAGGTGGCGCAGAGTCAGTGCCACCTTGAGCCCAGGGTCCAGGCTGGGCCAGAAGTTGGTGCTCTGCTTGGTCAACCTGGGTGTCAACCGCTCCACAACTTCGTCAAACATGGCTGGAGGCATCCTCATGAAGTTCTGGAATGGACGAGGGTCTTCGTTCCTCAGCTCCACCATCAGCTTGTTGTACAGTCCGTACTCTGCTCTTCTCCCGATCCATCTTCGGACCCAGACGCTTCTTGGCTGCCTCCTTTTCTTTCCGTAGTAGAGTTGAAAGAGCCTGTAGATGGCTTCGCACTGTTGCAGAATGATGGTGGCTACCAAAAGGACTGTGTTACGATCCATGGTGGACATGACTGGATGCTGTGGAAGAGCAAGAGGCAGATGAAGGCTGCAGAGGTCTGCACAGCAGGGCTGCTGGTCTGAAAGTGAGATCCAGGTGAGTTGCTCCCCCTTTTTATAGGCAATATAGGTTTTCCACTGTGTGTCCTTTTGCATCCTCTAGACATCCTTAATATACGAGATAGGTACCCTCTGCGAACGTTTTTTCCGTTTTTATGCTTTCTTTGCGAGCTGCATCCGCTTTCATCCTTTCTCCGTCCGTGCTACTAACGCTGTGTGTCCATTCCGTGTCCGTTTCGCTTCCTCCCTGTGTCCGTTTACCGCTGGAGCGGATTTGAGTTGCGCAAATAGAAGTGAGGAAGTTCCTTTAGCTGCTTTAAGAAGAAAAAACTTCTTAGAAAGAGGGTTCTGCCCAGTTTATGGATCTTTCCTTTCTCTTGAGGATTGGTGTCACTGAATTTAATTCTCAGTTATCCTCTTGTCCCTCTACTGGTTTTATTTAATACATTTTACAGAATATTTTGCAACATATGAATCATTTCTGGTGGGGTGGCATTTATATTCACAATTCTCATGCTGTGCTTATTATAGGACATTTCTGATTGCTGGAATTGGCAGAAAGTGTTCATGATGCTGCTCATGAGAAAAGATGAACAGTAGTATGTGCTTTCTTGTAGTTTAACCAGAAAAGGTCCTCTTAACTTCACTACAACTTGTCAAATTGTTTTAAAGTTGAGGAAGCATGAAAGTGAATTCTTATAACAGCTCCATGCTTCCTTATTTTTATCACTTATTTTCGGAGGAAAAATATAGCATATTAATTTATTACTCTACAATGCTCCTTTACAATATTTTTAAAAAAATGCATAATCTAGTTAGGATGGTTGTTTTGAGTAAATTGCCAGTCACCATTCATGCAGTGAACTGAAAACAACTTAAGCATTTCTAGGTACATCACTAAATGCTTTCTTCTATAAATCCTCTGGAATAAATAATAGTAATAATAGTAATAGTAGTAATAATAATAGTAATAGTAATCAGCATTGTTGCGTCGACATTCAGGCTCCCCTCTGGTCTGCGTTCCTGGTGGGAGCACAGACCGCCCTGATTGGCTAAAGCCGTTTGACAGCCGGCTATAAATAGGGCTGTCAAATGGCGTCAGCTGTTGCCGCTAGCTGACTGCTCGCTAATTCAGGCAGTCGCGGCAACCCCTTTGTTTTAAAGAAATAAGGGTTCTTACCTTGTTGTTCCGAGTCTGCCTCAGTCCTCATCCGCTGCTCTACAACACTGGTGATGAGGGCGGGATACTGAGGTGACTGGAGAACACAGCTGAGCGCAGTCACTTTCAAAGAGCTGGAGTCACTAAGCAAAAAGAGCCGAGGCCACTACGAGCTGCCTGTCACTATCGCTGACGCCATTTCGCGAGCGCGAAATGCAACTTTTATACTGAAGAGACTGTCATCGCTGAAGAGATGTCTTCACCCCCTGCGTTCCCGTCATTTAGACCGTCGGCAGAGACTTGGGAATCGTATAGGAGCCGTTTCAACTGCTTCCTGGATACTATAGACCTCACTGAAGCTTCAGCCCATAGAAAAAAGTCCTATTTCCTAAGCTTTTGTGGGGCTGCGGTTTTTGACACTGCCACAGCATTGGTAACCCCACGACCTGTCAAAGAAGTCCTTTGGGGGGAGCTGCAGGAAATCCTCTCTAACCACTACTCACCCAAGCCCATACAAATTGCAAGGAGGCATGCCTTTAGGAGGCAAGTTCAGGGTGAGGGAGAGACCTTCAGTGAATACATGGCTGCTTTGAGGTCTGCTGCCTTACATTGTGGATTCAGGGATTATTTAGAGGATATACTCCTGGACCAAATAGTGTGTGGGGTTAAAGACCTAAAGCTACAAAGGTGGTGATTAGCTAAAAAGGACCTAACCTTAGCAACAGCCATTGAGGAATCTCAAGCTGCTGAGCTTTTTGCTCAATATGCAGCTGAAATCCAGGGAAGCCCAATCAACAAATTAGCTCATCAGCCCAATTTGATGAGGTTTTTCCTGATGAAGACTCTGAGGATCCACTTGTTATAAACCGTCTTAAACAACAGAGACCCCCTTCAGTAGACTCTAAATCTAAAGCTAGTTTCCCCCCCCCCCGGCAGCAACCCATCTGCTTAAGCTGTGGGGGAAATCACTTAAGAGCATCCTGTAGGTTCAGGAATGCCATCTGTTTAAATTGCCAGAGGAAGGGCCACCTAGCAAGGGTCTGCCAAGCTGGGAAAACCTTTACACAGAAACCTCAAGCAAACCCCATCTTTCAAAGGCAAGTGGAAGACTGCTATACCTGTTACCACTTCAATCAGTTCAACAACAGCTCTAACAAAATCAGTATTTTTGTCTCCTTAGAAGGTAAACCTTGCAAGATGGAGGTGGATACAGGATCTGCTCTCTCCATTATTTCTTGGAACACCCTTAAGAAGCTGCTACCTGGATTTCCAAAGAAGAAGCTCCTTGACTGCCATCTGACTCTGCGCGATTACCAAGGCAAGAATATTCCTGTCCTTGGGAAAGGCAAGTTCTTCATTCAATTCCAAACTTTTAAAGGCCATCTACCTCTTGTTGTGATGAATGGTGCTCTCCCCAGTTTACTAGGTTTAGATTGGTTCCCTGCCCTTGGTCTAAATATAACAGGCATCCACTCAGTCTGTAACACTGATATAGACTCTCTATTCAAAGACTATGCTGATGTATTCAGCGAGGGTTTGGGATATTATTCTGGCACCCCCATATCATTTAGTGTAGACCCTCAAGCAACTCCTGTATGCTTAAAACCTCGCAGAGTGCCTTTTGCAATCAGTCCAAAGTTAGATAAGGAACTTGACAAACTAATCAAACAAGGAGTATTAGAACCAGTAGACTTTGCTAAATGGGAGACCCCCATAGTAACCCCTCTTAAAAAAGATGGTAACATCAGAATTTGCGCTGATTACAAAATTTCCCTGAATAAATACCTCCAAATCAGCTTATCCAGTTCCCATTATCCAGCACCTTTTACATTCTTTTGAACCTGGGTCTATTTTCGCAAAACTTGATATGTCCCAAGCATACCAGCAATTCCCAGTGGATGATCACACAGCAGAACTACAGACGATAGTAACTCACAGGGGAGCTTTTAAGTGCAAATGCCTTCAGTTTGGCGTGAATGTAGCCCTTGGGATATTTCAGTCCCTGATGGAGGGATCCAGTCCCTACTTCAAGATCTCCCAGAGGTAGCTCCTTATTTCAATGATATCTTAATTTCAGCCACAGATAAACCTCAGTTGTTACAGAGAGTAAGGTCAGTTCTAGACAGATTCAGACTAAATGGCCTCAAACTAAAGAAAGAAAAATGCACCATTGCCACTAACCAAGTTGATTTCCTTGGCTATAGAATTGATGCCTCCGACATACACCCTATAGAGTCTAAAGTCAGAGCCATCCACAAGGCACCTACTCCTACCAACAAAACCAAACTCCAGGCCTTTTTAGGACTTCTCAATTTCTATGCTGTATTCCTCCCTCACAAAGCTTCAGTCACAGAACCTTTACATAGACTTTTGGACAAAAAGTCCCCCTGGCACTGGGGACCTAGGGAAGCCCATGCCTTCCACTCTGTTAAATACTTGATCACCTCTAATGCAGTTTTGATTCAGTTCAACCAACATCTTCCATTAGTTCTTGCTGCAGACGCTTCCCCTTTTGGTATAGGGGCTGTTCTTAGTCACAGACTGCCAAATGGCTCTGAGGCACCCATTGCCTTCTTCTCCAGAACTTTTTCTTCAGCTGAGCGCAACTACAGCCAGATAGATAAAGAAGCCTTAGCTGCAGTTGCCTCTGTTAAAAAATTTCACGAATTCCTCTATGGCCATCACTTTGAACTAATCACGGATCATAAGTCTTGCTAGGCCTTTTGTCTGCTGATAAACAAACACCTCAGATTCTATCCCCAAGGATGACTAGATGGACTTTGTTTTTGGCTGCGTATTCCTACAAACTGATCCATAGACCTGAAAAAAACCTCTCACATGCTGATGCTCTCAGCTGCTGCCCATTGCCGGTTCCAGTTGAAGATCCTGCACCAATCCATGCTGTTTTCGAATTCAATGAACTCAAGCTACCCATTACTGCTTCTGATATTGCTTACCATTCCTCAAAGGACAAGGTAATTTCCCAAGTCCTTGACTGGGTGGGAAGGGGGTGGCCAGACATCCCTTATTCCCCTGAGTTCCTGCCTTTCAAGGCACGCCAGCTGGAACTGTCATCCCTTCAGGGCTGTTTGTTATGGGGAACAAGGGTGGTCATTCCTTCCTTGTTACAAGCTTCAGTTCTGAAGCTCCTGCATGAAGGCCACCCGGGCATCGTTAGGATGAAGGCCTTGGCCCGTAGTTACATCTGGTGACCTGGCATGGATGTCCGAATCTCCAGCTGGATTGGAGCTTGTCAGCCTTGTCAGTGAACAAGACCTGCCCCACCAACTGCATCCCCTGGAAAATGGGAGGACGCTGGAGTAGGTCCAGGTTGCATATAGACCTGGCTGGCCCAATGCAGGGGCATACATTCCTAATAGTAGTAGACTCTTTCTCAAAATGGATTGATGTGGCCTTACTGCCCACAACAACCACCCTTGCTGTTACCAGGGCCCTAACCAGACTATTTGTGACTCATGACATCCCTGACATAATAGTGTCAGATAATGGGCCCCAGTTTACCTCCTGCGAATTTGAGCTATACCTGGCCAACCTGGGAGTTAGGCATGCCCTCACAGCTCCTTTTCACCCTGCTAGGAACAGGATGGCTGAGAGGGCAGTTAGGTCAGTAAAAGAAGCCCTAGGGAGATTTGGCCAAAGTGACTGGCACTACAAGTTGTCTAGATTTTTACTTTATCAGCACACAATCCTTGTGCCACTACCAATAGGTCCCCAGACGAACTCCTTATTGGAAGACGTTTGAGGACTTCCCTGGACAGGCTGCACCCCCACTATGCCCCACTAACTCCACTAGGATCTGACAGCCAACCTAGGGAATTTAACTTAAAAGACCTAGTCTATGCCCGCAATTATGCAGGCCACCCTTTATGGCTGCCAGGACAAGTCATAGCTATAACAGGCCCTAGGTCATATAGGGTGCTGCTGGAGGATGGTCGCACTTGGCGCAGACACATCGACCAGCTAAGGAGACAATGGGAAGTGGCCGTTGACGGACCCGGTCCACCACCCACCGACCAGAGCCTACCTTCGACCGATGACAGCCTGCCGCTGCCAACCGAGGACACCAGGGGAAACCGCGGACGGAGGGACCTACCTTCTCCAACGCCTGATGACCCTTCAGCTGTTCCAGTCAGCGAGACTCCCGCAACGACCGGTTCCGAAGAGGCCCAGGGCATGAAGGACTTCAATGAGCCAAAGAAGACTCCTGCTCCTTGACGATCCGACCGCCAGAGAAGGCGGCCGGCCTACCTAAAGGACTACGCATGTTCCTTACCAGGGGAAAGGAGTGTTGCGTCGACATTCAGGCTCCCCTCTGGTCTGTATTCCTGGCGGGAGCACAGACCGCCCTGATTGGCTAACGCCGTTTGACAGCCGGCTATAAATAGGGCTGTCAAATGGCGTCAGCTGTTGCCGCTAGCTGACTGCTCGCTAATTCAGGCAGTCGCGGCAACCCCTTTGTTTTAAAGAAATAAAGGTTCTTACCTTGTTGTTCCGAGTCCACCTCAGTCCTTATCCGCCGCTCTGCAACAATCATCATCATCGTCGTCGTCTTTATTGACAGGGCATTTCAACTCAGTACTGTCTTCCAGAGCAGGGGACTCCAACCTTGGCAACTTTAAACCTGATGGATTTCAACTCCCAGAATTCCCCAGACAGCCAAGCAAAGCTGGCAGGGAATTCTGGGAGTTGAAATCCACCAGGCTTAAAGTTGCCAAGGTTGGAGATCCCTATTTCAGAGGGAGAAAATGTATTTAGTGAGAAATTGGGGCATGCTTAAGGGAGTAGGATTTTAGGTTCTGTGCAGCTCACAATCATCAATATCTATTTCTGTCCTTATTAACCCACAACAAGCTTTCTTTTTTCCATTGCCTGCTCTTTCATGCTGCTGTTGAAGCTGGGAGTTGTTCTTGTCAGATGATTGTGTTTCAAATCTCTAACATCAATATGACCAAACAACCTTGATTGCACTTCTGCCCCCACCTTTATTCTGACACAGGGTGTAGTATGAACAGCCATAAACAAATGTAGACATCTTCAAGAAGTGCTGGATTTGTGAATTGTCTCGTCCTAATATTCATCTTTCCTATCAAAAATAAAAAATAAAAATCAAGGGTGCTTCCAGACAGAGGGCTGGAAGATGATACCGAATACAGCCCTCTACTGATCAGTTAATGCTATCACAGGGAACTGACCTCCATTCTGTTCCAATATCTTTCTGTTGCATACCTAAAGTTTGTAACTCCATTCTTAAAGGAGCTTTAAGGTTTATAATGTCACCTAGCACAGAGTGACTATATGATAGCTGAAATAGACTTACCTGGACTTTCAATTTCTGATATCCTGCTACGGCAAGGGGCAAGAAAAAAAGTCCAAATATAAAATCATCATTACAGGGAGTATGTCAGCATAGTGATCAGATTCCAAGTTAGCAATTTAATTCCTTTCACTTTTTTGAAGGTGGGGGTGGTGTGGTGGGGATTTTTGTTTGGATGAACAAGGCAATTCTTATTCTTAGCCAGAATACATTGGCCAAGTAACGACCAAGTATCTTGGTATTTATCTACTGGCCTAACTTTGATTTTTCCAAGAGCACTATACTTTCAAAAAGAAGTACACATGCCTATTCTAGCTATATTCTACAACCTTAAAAGTTTAGAAGAATTTGTTAAGGACATTTATAACTTCCTTCCCTCCATTTACTACCTTCTTTTCCAACTTTCCATCCTAAAATGTATTTACTGATGCTTTCATACTTTGTTTTACTACCATCCTCTGGGTCTCTCCTCATTTGAAGCTTCTGGCTTTTGGGAATTTTTTCAACAGTTTGTTACTGCACTCTCCCTGAATCACAATATCACAGCTCAAATGAGAAATCAGAAGAAAACATGATAGCAAATGATACAGTTGCAAAATAAAAATCTAGATGTTAGGTTGTGGGCCATATATGTGGCATTGCTTCATATACTTTGCATCATAATTCTGTTCGCTACAGGTATAATTTCCTTCTTTTCTTTAAATATTAGGCAGTCTGGTCACTGGAGATTTGTCCTCTTCTGTCCTAATGGTGTGCCAGAATCCAACCATGGTACACCAGACTGTGTCTCTCTCTTTCCTCTCCTCCCCTTCCCTCCCCCTCCCCTCATCGAGTAACTTGTTGTCATGTGAGCTAGTGCATTCACTGCAAGGTAAATTCATGTTGGAGATACACACACACACACACACACACACACACACACACACACACACACAAAAAAAAAAAAAACCCAGTAGTGCTGTGTTTCATGGCAGAAACTATATAACACTAATACCATTGTTTCTAGACTGAGACAATAGAAGATATTTGGAGAGTCCTTGGTGCTCTCTAAGCTTGGTTGTTTGTTGACATTTCATTCAAAAGAGATTCCATAAGCTGAAATAAATGTATAAAAACAAAGCAATGATGTGCAAAGCTTTTAGTCTCTGATACCTTATTAACCTATGTATCTTACGCATTCCTTGAAATAGTTAATATTCCCAACTGAAATTTTGGAATTCTTTTCTTTTGGGTAGCAGCCTATTGGACTATATCAAAAACTTGTTTTTAATTTTTTCCTGCTGATTCAAAAGTAGTTCATGATATCACATAGGCTAAAGGCTGCCATCTGTTTCAGAAAACAATCCAATTGGAACTATATGTAGCATAGGTGGTATTCAGTAGGTAGTGACCAGTTCTGGAGAACTGGCAGTGGAAATTTTGAATAGTTCAGAGAACCAGCAAATACCACCTCTGACTGGAGATTTTACAGTATCCTTCCCTGCCATGCCCACCAAACCACACCCACAGAACTGGTAGTAAAAAAAAAAAAATTGAGTCCCACCACTGATATGTTTGATTCTAGCCAAGACAATCTTTTTTTTATAAGGGTGTTTGATGCCCAAATAGAGAAAAAAACCAGATTTTCTTTAAGTTTGATTTAGCTCGTCTGCTTTTTCTTTAAAACATGGTGAAAATTATAGTACTGTAGCTGTCTGGTTGGTTTTAAAAGGTCTATAAAGCTTTAATCCTGTAGTTAGCATTACAAAGCATACTTCTGTCACATTTAATAATTGTTGAGTTGAAGTGACTTCTTAGAGCTGGAAGTGAAAAAAAGATATGAATCTATCTTCTCTTCTAGTGAACATAATTATAAGAAAACATGGCTTAATTCTCATATGCAAGTTTTCAAAGCACAAATCTACCCCTGTATGCTTGTTTCCTCACTAGTTAAGGCCTCTCAGCTTTAAAATACATTTTTAAATATTTGAAGTGGGGTTGGGAGGTGATTGATGTCAAAGGACTATCTTAAACATACAATTTCAGAGTTCATGATACAAGGACAATAAATATTGAGCTTGACCTTAGTGTGGATGTAAGTTTGAGATGTTTTATTTTTTGATGATGACATTTCTATCCAAAAGGCACCCAGAGAAGATCTTTGGTGGAAGAATAAAGTGGATGATTTTGCATCCCATGCATAATCCGCATATTATTGATAATGTATTGTTGAATTTTTAAAGAGAACCATGGGAGACAATTTTTTTAGAATGTCATGGGTCTATATTTGGCTCTATATTTAAGAGGCAGGCAAGAATAAGAGAAAATGTTCAGTTATTTAATCACTCTAGTTTAGTCCTGGCACATAATTGCACATGGCTAATGCAATCTGTACTTGAAAACTATGGTGGGCTGGCCTACTTAATATGTGAATGTAAAACCTCCCAAGAATTCCATAATTGTAGGCTATACCAGAATGTAGTCTTAAAAAAGACAATGGGAAGCCATTCCCTATTTATTATTCCGAGGAAAGATACATGGATTATGTCCATAATTTATCTTCTTTGTGTCAATGAGATATAATAACTGAAGTAATTTAATCCAGAGTTTACTTCAGCAATGATCAGGGAACAGGCTGTCATGGACTAGCTATCCTGCTAGAGTTATCACCAAATCTTAAGAAAGGCAATCCATGCTTTCACATTATTTGGTTGACCTGTTAGTTCTAGAAGCCTTGCTAGACTACACATTTTCTAATTAGTAGTATAATTTGGGGAGGACAATCTGAGCACAACTTCTTAAAAGCTGAAACCCAATCCTTCATGTTCACATCATCAGCATAACTATTGTTACAGACAATAGCTGGGAAAATTTACTCTTTTTAATAGCCAGCTGGTTACTCAACAAAAGCAGAGTTGAAATCCTACCATTGAGATATGACATAAGATACGAGCATGTTGAAAACAATTCAAAGATACTCTTGCAAACTGAAAAAAGATCCCACAAGCAGGGGCTAAGAGGAAGATCATAAAAGACTGAGCATGATATAAATACAGAACATTCTCTTAGAAAAGGAAGTATTTAAAGCCCATGTCACACTGCACCAACGGATGGAAAGAGGATGTAAAATGGAGAAAAACACTCGCCATCCGTTGGTTAATGCGATGCACCCGTTCTGTACTCATTGCGTCCGTTTTTCATCCTCTCTATCCGTCCAGCATCCGTCGACTGACATTTCATCCGCTCAAAAAGTTTTCAGCAGCTCAAAACTTTTTGAGCGGAAAATGTATCCAACACGTCCGTTCTGCATCCGCAACGCATAGGGGGACATTCGTTCTGCATCCGTCGTCATCGGTTACGCGTCCGCTACATCCGCTAGGCATCCGCTGTGCATCCGCGCAACTCAAATCTGCTCCAGCAGAAAGCGGACACAGGGAGGAAGCGGAACGGATGCGCAGCGTTAGTAGCACAGATGGAGAAGGGATGAAAGCAGATGCATCTCACAAAGAAAGCATAAAAACAGAAAAAACATTCACAGAGGGGACCTATCTCGGATATTAAGGATGTCTAGAGGATGCAAAAGGACACACAGTGGAAAACCTATATTGCCTATAAAAAGGGGGAGCAACTCACCTGGATCTCACTTTCAGACCAGCAGCCCTGCTGTGCAGACCTCTGCAGCCTTCATCTGCCTCTTGCTCTTCCACAGCATCCAGTCATGTCCACCATGGATCGTAACACAGTCCTTTTGGTAGCCACCATCGTTCTGCAACAGTGCGAAGCCATCTACAGGCTCTTTCAACTCTACTACGGGAAGAAAAGGAGGTGGCCAAGAAGCGTCTGGGTCCAAAGATGGATCGGGAGAAGAGCAGAGTACGGACTGTACAACAAGCTGATGGTGGAGCTGAGGAACGAAGACCCTCATGCATTCCAGAACTTCATGAGGATGCCTCCAGCCATGTTTGACGAAGTTGTGGAGCGGCTGAGACCCAGGTTGACCAAGCAGAGCAACAACTTCCGGCCCAGCCTGGACCCAGGGCTGAAGGTGGCACTGACTCTGCACCACCTGGCCTCTGGGACCACCTACAGGAGCATGCAGTATGGCTGGAGGGTGCCACACAACACCATCAGCATTGTGGTCAGAGAAGTGGTGCAGGCCATCATCGAAGAATACCTGGAGGAGCTCCTCCAATGCCCCTCCACTGAAGAAGGCTGGAAGAAAGTTGCAGAGCAGTGGTATCAGAAGTGGAACTTCCCCCACACCGTTGGAGCCATAGATGGCAAGCACGTGGCCTGCAAAGCTCCAGCCAAGTCGGGGTCCACTTATTTCAACTACAAGGGCTTCTTCAGCATCGTCCTCTTAGCCATGGTCGATGCTGACTACAAGTTCATGTACATCGATGCTTCAGGCAATGGGTCAGCTTCAGATGCCCAGGTATACAACGCCAGTGACCTCAAGGAGGGGCTGGAACGCAACCTCATCATGGGCTTCCCAGATTCAGACCCCCTGCTAAACGACATGCAAGATGTGCCCTACTTCATCGTGGGGGATGACGCCTTCTCCCTCAGAACCTACCACATGAAGCCATACACTTCCAGATGCCTCACCCATGAAGAGAGGATCTTCAACTACAGGCTGTCCAGGGCAAGGCGGGTGGTGGAGAACTCCTTTGGCATCCTGGCCAACAGGTTCCAGGTACTTCTCACCACCATGCAGCATCGCCCAGAGACTGTGCGGAGGATCGTGGAAGCTTGCTGCATCCTGCACAATCTCATGCGCACCCGCTACCCAGTCTTGCAGAACAGGGACCACCAACAAGGCAATGGGGACATGGAGCCTGGGGAATGGAGGCAAGGGCAAAACCTGATAGACACTGAGGATGTGCAAGGCCCCAGCAGAGCTTCACGTGAAGGGGAGAAGCAGCGCAACCTCCTGAAACACTGGTGCAACTCCCCAGCTAGAGCAGTGGAGTGGCAAGACAGGATGATAGATGATTAATGGATGCTTCCTTCAGCCTGTCTCATCACACTGATGAGATTGGGCCATGTATGTTGAGTGGCCCTACAATGAACAGGGCATTTAATAAAGAGTTGTGTTTATGTTGACATGTGTGGATGATTGATTATATTGTTATTGATAATAAAGGGCCATAGGTGTGGCACCTGGGAGGCTGAACCATACAGTCCCACTATGCTTGCACTGGAGGTTTATCTATCTCACAGCTATCTTAACCCATCCCATTGCTATCTCAACCCATCCCACTGCTATCTCAACCCATCCCACAGCTATCTTAACCCATCCCACAAGCATGCAAAGGCTAAACCATTTCTAAAAGTTTCCACCAATACTTTATTTACAAAAATAAATGAAGCAAGTGTGTGAAGCAAAGATAATCTTTATTAATAACAAGCTGTAAAAAAAAAATGACCCAAGTCAAGGGTCCAAATAAAGTCTACAGGTAGCCACGCAGTCTCTGGCACTCTTATCGGTCACTCAGAGGTGTGCCCAGT
>BLBF01000017.1:35103393-35162477 GCA_015471245.1 Laticauda colubrina
TATTCCACCATATTCCCATGGGGTGATGACAGCAGGTAGTTGAAACAGCAGCCCATCTGTCTTCTTTTTCTATGGCAGCAATCCTATGCACATTTGCCTGGGAACAGACCCGATTTAATACAATAGATTACTTTGGAATAAACATGCATAAGGTTTCAGTTTTCCTTCCTTCCTTCCTTCCTTCCTTCCTTCCTTCCTTCCTTCCTTCCCACACAGACACATTAAAAAAGAAATCCATGGTGGCTCAGATTTTCTTTCCATTCTTTATCAGCTCTTCTCAGTGAGTTAATAGATCTAGATTAACATGATTAACAGATCGTGTTAATGTTGGTGTTGGGAAAAAAGGAATATTTATTTAATATATATTGTAGCACTGAGATATACATATTAACATTAAATCATAATTTAAAGATCTTAATATATTTTGTTCATAATACAGGCAATATCATTCTAATAATTGCATGTATTGTTGAGGATGATTTTGCTGGCCATGGATTTTCATTAGATTCTACACGTAGCAGGCAGAATCAGCAGCTGTAGTTGCTTAATGTTCTTCTATTTTGTCTGTAATAGTTGATATTTCACTATTGTTTTCAACAAAGAATAATAGAACTTGGGATATGGTATTTTAATATTACCAAAAGCATGAATACCTTTATGCTAGAAATGAAATGTACATTAAGTAATATGAAATTCTACTTTCCTACATTTAGGAATCAATGGTTTCTACTTTAGAGTGCATCTGTGGTTTAAGAAGAAAGGATTAAAGCTCACAAATTAAAAAAGACATATTTTATACAGAAGACTTGCCTAGCCAGAAAAAAAAACCTACTTTAGGATCCTTCCTCTGATATAGAGATGTAGATATGTGCGATAGATTTCAGTTAGTCCCTAAAAGTTGGTCAACTTAATATTCTGAAGGTTGGTTGTGGGAGGCTTTCTTCCTTTTTCTATACTGATTTTCTTGGTAATGGAAAGCAAATTTGTGAATGGCAATAGGAAATTAGCCATTTTCAGTGAGAAGAAAGTCATATTATGTACACACACACACACAAATAAAAATAGCTGTGAACAATATATTATAATTTTTTTAGGACTAACTCAATAAAAGAATAATAGTTGGAAGGAATCTAGGAGGTCTTCTAGTCTAAGTTCCTGTTCAGGCAGGAACACCAAACCATTTCAGACTAATAGTTGTCCAATCTCTTCTTTAAAATCTCCAGTGTTGTAGCATCTACAAGTTCTGGAGGCAAGTCATTCCATTGATTAATTGTTCTGTCAGGAAAAGGGCATTGGTACTTACCTGATACGCCCGTTCTCTGTAAGCATCCAGAAAGGCTGGGCTTAAAACTCCGGGACGCTCCTCCTCCTCCACAGAACACCTCCTCTGCATCCCCCAGTTTTGCGAAGACTGAGAGCCAAATTCCGGGACTCATAATCTAATCTAGATCCCTGACTGGAACAGAACCCCACCAGACGGAAAAGAAATGGGTGGGGC
Source organism: Laticauda colubrina (assembly GCA_015471245.1). NCBI lineage: Eukaryota > Metazoa > Chordata > Lepidosauria > Squamata > Elapidae > Laticauda > Laticauda colubrina. Next base: position 35,104,892 of record BLBF01000017.1, read on the forward strand.
TGGATGCTCTCCACAGCTCACAGAGAATGGGCATATCAGGTAAGTACCAACACCCTTTCTCCCATGAGCTGTTCAGAGCATCCAGAAGTGGGATATACCAAAGCTTGGCCTGTCCTTAGGGAGGGACTCCGTCTGGATCAAAATCCACTCCAAAACTCTGTGGACCCTCTGCAGGACTCTTCTGCCAAATGAAGCATCCGCTGAGGTATAGACATTAATTTTATATTTTTTGACAAAGGGAGATGGTGAAACCCAAGCTGCCACTCTGCAAATTTCGTCTATGGAAGCCTGTGTGGCCCATGCTGCTGATGTTGCCGCACTCCTTGTTGAGTGGGCTGTAATGCCCTTAGGAACTGCAATGGACTGGCATTCGTAACTTTTGGCTATGGTGGCTCTCAACCATCTACCGATGGTCATGGACGACACCTTTTGCCCTAAAGAGGATGGGTTGAAGGATAGGAATAGAGCTTCTGATTTTCGGAATGCCGCCGTGTGGTCTAGATAGATGCTTAAAGCCCTTCAGACATCAAGTCGATGCCATTGATGCTCCAGTCTATGAGAAGTTTTTGGACAAAAATTTGGAAGGACCAATTCCTGCGGTCTGTGGAAGGCTGAATTTACTTTAGGAGTGAACGATGGATCCAATGGGAGAATCACTCTGTCTGCATGAAATATGCACAGGTCCTTTCTCATTGACAATGCCACCAATTCGGGAATTCTCCTAGCTGATGTGATTGCAATTAGGAAGACCACCTTATATGTCAGGAATTTAAGATCAGTGGTTCTTAAAGGCTCGAATGGGTCAGTTGTAAGTGCGGTTAACACCTTGTTGAGATCCCAGGTGGGATAGCGATGGATTACAGGAATTCGTAAGTTTGCAGCACCCTTAAGAAAGCTGCATACATGTGGATGGTGCGCTATGGAATGGAGGTCACCCCAGGTTATCACCGAAGCTAAAGCCACCACCTGTCTTCATAAAGTATTTGGAGATAGGCCTTGGTCAACCCCTCCTATAAGAAGTCCAATAATTGTCCTATTGATGGAGCAGTTAGGTCGATATTAGACTCCTGGCACCAGTGATAGAAGGCTGACCACGTGGCTTTGTATATCCAATTTGTTGAGGACCGTCTGGATGCTTGAATAGTGGCAATAGCATCCTTTGAAATTTGTAGGGCCCTTAAATGGTTCCGCTCAACCTCCATACGGCTAGACTGAGCCATTGTGGGTTTGGGTGAAGTATCGGCCCTTGGAAGAGCAAACCCTTGGATGGTGGAATTTTCCAAGGTTGTTCTCTCGATAGGTTCTGTAAATCTGCGAACCACATTCACTTGGGCAACCGATATCAGTTCTGCTCGTTCCCCCAATAACTTCTGGATCAACCTGGGTATGACCGGGAATGGAGGAAACACATATAGAAGACCGGGAGACCACGGACATCGCAGGGCATTGATGGCCTCCACCCCCTGATTCGGGTACCTTGAAATATACCAGGGCAATTGGGCATTGAGAGGAGAGGCAAATAGATTGATCACTGGTTGCCCAAACCTCCACACTGCTTCCTGCAAGACAGCCGGGTGTATGCGCCACTCTGCCTGATCTATCGTAGCCCTGCTGACCCAGTCTGCCTGTGTGTTTAAGGCTCCTGCTATGTGTTCTGCCTTGAGTGAAAACAGATTGGCCTCAGCCCATTTGAACAACTTGGCTGTCTCCAGCATCAGAAGTTTGGAGTGGGTACCCTCCTGCCTGTTTATGTGGGCCTTGGTTGTGATATTGTCCGTTAAGACCAGAATGTGCCATGATTGGAAAAGGGGTAGAAAACTGCGTAAGGCCAGGTGAACTGCTCGCAGTTCCAACAAGTTGATGCTTTGTGATTGTTCAGAGATAGTCCAAATTCCCTGTGCAGTGTGGGATTGGAAGAGGGCTCCCCATCCTACGAGGCTGGCATCAGTTGTGATCATTGCCCTGTGTGGTTCCTTGAAAAGACACCCCTTGTTTATCATTTTTTCTGACCACCAGCGGAGCGATCGGAAAACGTTGTGCGGTACCTTTATCTGGGCATTGGAAGTGGTTCTTCCGGATCACTGGAACCATTGCAGCTCTCTAGAATGGAATCGAGCCCAAGGCACAATGGAAAAACAAGAAATCAGTTTCCCTAACAATTGAGACAGCAATGCCAGGGAAACCCTCTTTAAGGCTCTGATCTCTTTGGCCAAAGACTGAATACTGTTTAATCTGTTCTGAGAGAGGAAAACCTTGCCCTCCATGGTATCTATCATTGCCCCTAAATGAACTAACCTGGTTGAGGGGATTAAATGGCTCTTATCCCAATTTATGGAAAAGCCATGACCTTGAAGGGTCTCCAGAATAATCTTGGTATCCAAATTTGCTTGATGTCTGGAAGATGATAAAATTAAAATATCATCCAAATAACATTGTAAGCAAACAGATTTGATCCTGAGTGAGGCAGCCAAGGCCCCGAGGACCTTGATAAAAGTCCTAAGGGCCGAATGGCAGGTCGATATATTCATAGTGCCGATCACAATAGCAAAATCTAAGATATCTGTAGTGAGCAGGTCTAATTGGGATATGGAGATAAGCCTCTGTGAGATCTACAGAGGTCATGGCATCGTTCTCTCTGATGCTAAGCAGAATGGACTGGAGAGTAGTCATCTTGAATTTTCGATAAACCAATGATTTGTTCAAATGTTTGAGGTCCAGAATTGCCCTCCAGCCCCCTGAACTCTTTGGGACCACGAACAATAGAGAGTAACAGTCTTGACCCCGCTTTTCAGAAGGGACTTCTCTGATGGCCCGAATATGCAGAAGATGATTGATAGCGTCCTGCATCAACGTCCTCTTAATGGGGTCCATGGACCTGGGGCTCCTAATAAAAAAGTTCAGGAAGGAGGATTGAAACTCCAGCGCCAAGCCAAACCTTATAGTGTCCTTGACCCACACATCAGAGGTGGAGCAGTCCCATTGATCGGCAAACAAGTTCAGCCATCCTCCAATGGGAACTGATGTCAAGGGCACATTTGGGGCGACAAAAAAATCGGCCTCTAGTGTCTCTGGGATTTCTACAATTTTGGCCTCCCTGCTGACCTCTATCGGAAGATTCAGGCCTATCCTGTCTAAAACTGGGCCTGTATCCTGATGTTCTCTGAGATCTGGAAACATAGGAGCCCTAATAGTAGGGTCAAAAGGAACCCCTTCGAAACGACTGGGACGTTCTGTTTTCAGACCTATGAAAAAGAGGGGGAAGCACTTTTTTCTTGTTCCTGTTCTCTATAAGGAGGGGCTCCAAATAATTTATCCCCTGTATTGGGGCTGATGCCAGCTTGCATTTATGCTTGATGTCTGCCTGCCAATGTCTGAGCCATAACAGTCTCTGTGCTGATACGTGAGATGCTATGGCCTTAGATGAGAATTTGACTGAATTTCCCTAGACGAGAAGTTAAATGTGGCATCGGCGGAGAACTCTGTGGCTGCCATAATTTTAGCTATGTCCTGGTGGACTCTGACATTTGATGTCGGCAATATATCCCTCAGGTGGGAGAGCCATCGGAGGGAGGAACGTGTCAAAAAGGACGCAGCTGTAGCTGCCCTAATAGACCAGGCCCCATCAATGGATTTGGGTTCTGATCAGATTGCTGTGTCATAGCCATCTTGTCTGCCTCCCTGGCTCATTTTGGCAATTGCCTTTCCAAAGCTAGGTGCCGTCTATGGGCATCCTTATCTGTTGCCCTAGAGACCTTTTTGGGTCCTCAGCAAGGGAAATCAGCGAGAAAAGGAGGCTGTGGCAATTAGGCGTGAAATTGAGACAGCCATTGAAAAGGGTGGGAAGCAGAATCACCGGAGCTAATCCTAAGCCGTCTGACGAGCCATTGCTGCTGCTCTAACTTGCAATCTGAACGCTGCTGTCAGGAGAAACAGCAAAGCAAAGAAAGCCATGGCTGTGAGAGTTCCATTCTGATCGCAGGGCAGACGATCGGAAGGCTAGATAAGGCAGTTTCCTGAGGCGATAGCCTCAAGCTGCCTGCGGAGTGACAGGCTCCGCTATCTATGAGGAAAAACTGTTTTATTCTAATTGATATTCTTGTTTTCTGAAATTATCTAGGGGAAGCCTGAAAAAGCCGAATTAGATGAGGAAGGGTTTTAAAGAGCAAACCTGAATTAGACAAGAGCCGTTAGACAAGAGTCAGGGAGTTCACAACCTCTTACCACGAAGGCTGAGCTAAAACTGGGGGACGCAGAGGAGGTGTTCCATGGAGGAGGAGGAGCGTCCCCGAGTTTTAAGCCCAGCCTTTCCAGAAGAAACTGAAGCACCTCCCACTTCTGGATGCTCTGAACAGCTCATGGGAGAATTTCTCCTTATTTCTAAGTTGCTTCTCTCCTTGATCAGTTTCCATCCATTGCTTTTTGTCCTGCCTTCAGGTGCAGGACAAAATAGGAAAATAGGTTGACTCCCTGTTGTTGTTAGTTTTTTGTGGCAGCCCCTCAAGTATTGGAACAATGTGATCATGTCACTCCTAGACCTTCTCGTCATTAAATTAGACGTACCCAATTCCTCAACCATTCTTAATATGTTTTAGCCTTTAGTCCCTTAATCATCTTTGTTGCTCTTCTCTGTAGTCCTTTCAGACTCCCAACATCTTTTTATATCAGGTGACAAAACTGAATGCAGTATCCCAAGTGTGGCCTTACTAAGACATTATAAACTGATAGTAACAATGATATTGATTCCATATCTCTAATGCCTAGGACAGCATTAACTTTTTTGGCAGTTGCAGCACACTACTGATTTATATTTAAGTGATTGTCCACAAGGAGTCCAAGATCCCTTTTACAGTTACTACTGTTGAGCCAGATATCACCTATACTACACCTGTGCATTTGTTTTTTCTTGTCTAAATGTAGAACCTTAGAAGCCTATATTCACTGCATCCATCCTTGCCTTAAAATATACATGAAAGTAGCTATAGTTTCCTAAATTCATACAAAATGAATAACTCTGGATAGTTGAGATAAAACAAAACTGTTCTGATTGTCTTCTACATGATTCCATCTAAACTCTTAATCAAAATGCTAAGTCACAGTTCAAAAAGCAAAGAAGCTAAACCAGTCTTCTACCATTGCTGAGTGTTTAATGTATATAGTATAGTCATATGATGAGAATTAGTAGTTAACTTTTTTTGTTTGCTGTTGTTTGGGATGGCCATCCATATTTCACAATTTTATAGTATGGAATTTGAGAAAGAAAAGTGATGTAAGGAGTCATTGCACTTACTGAGTGAGTTGCTGGACCCAATTGTAATTACTAAATGAGAACAATCTATAATTTAGGAATAATTATAGCAATTTTAATATATTGTAATCTAGGTTTATTAATAGTTTTTCCTCAATCATATTCACTTTAAAAATTTAAAAGGCAAAAATGACCATTGTCATTCCTATTTCAAATATTTATCCCACAGTTATCAACTACAGAGATAATGATGGGACTAAAGTGTTGAAAGTTATAGTCCTCTATCCTCTGGAGGCAACTAGGATCCTCAGGCCACAAAAGAAGTTACTTACTGTTGGACACTTTGATGATTTGGCTGAAGTACTTCAAAAAGTTGAATTATATGCATGATTATTTCTTTTAAAACAGTTTAATAGCAATAGCACTTTGACTTTGATACCACTTCACAGTGCTTTTACTGCCCTCCCTAAGCAGTTTACAGTCAGCATATTACCAGCAACAATCTGGGTCTTCATTTTAGTGACCTCAGAAGGATGGAAGGCTAAGTCAACCTTGAGCCTGCTGAGATTCGAACTGCCAAATGGCAGACAGCCAGCAATCAGCAGAAGTATCCTGCAGTACCGCATTCTAACCACTGTGCCACCATGGCTCTAAAAATAATACATGTAGTACTATACAAAGAAATGGAAGTCAAAATTTCTAAAACTATAATGATTGACATAATGAGCTTGGACATTATCACTGCAGAAGTCTTAAGCTTTTCACCTTTAATAACATTATTTGATGATATTCAAATCTAACCACATTGGACCATAGACTCTCAAACATTAGTATAACAGCACAGAGATGTTAAAATAATTTTCATGCAATTGTATGACTTAAAACAATAAACAGCATTCTAGGAATATCTGTTGAATCAGCCAGTTATGGGAAGCTGATTATTGCATGCATGAAACTGAAGCTCTTACTGTTGACATCTATATTTTAATCAAAGAATTAACAGAAGTCAATTCTTAGAGGGAAAGCATGTAGTTGTAAATAATACAGTAAATAATACAATTACAAAGATCACTGATAAACAGGAAGCAAGATACGGCTTAAACTATAACCTGAGTGCCTTCCCTTGTATAAAATGTTTACCTACGACACCTGTGAACATTAGAGGAATGGAAATTTAGACAAGAGTACTGATTTTACATTCCCAGAAAGATAGTGAGCAAAGAAAAAAGAAAATATCTCTGTTAAATACAAGAGGAATGTTTGCTGTTGCAATTTAATCCCAATATAGAAAAAGAATAAGCCATTTCCCAACATATCAAGTTATCCAACTCCTGTTTAAATTTATTTGGTGCGATTATGGTTTTCTTGAACAAAAACTAATTCATTTTAAGCTGCTTAGTTTTTTTTCCAGAGGACAAAAAGAGCATGCAGATTAGTAAATCTTCATTCTTCTTTCTTGAATTCATTTAATAGCAAAAGTAAAAGCAATGGATGGATTGATGGATTGATGGATGGCTGGACAGACAGATGGACAGAACTAATTTTCATTTTTCACAATGCAATATAATAGTAACACTCTCTGAATCACTGCCTCTTTTTAAATAAGTTTCCTTTTTTCTTTCAACCTTGATACTTTTTGATAAAATGGGATAAGCTAAACATGGAAGCATTTTTTCCAACGAAATCTTCTCTCCATGGAAAAATCATTCCTGTTAAAATTATAGGATTCTCCTCCTTGAAATAAATGAGTAGAACCATAGCTCATCAGCATTATATTAGCACTGGAGTAGTTAAGATATACTTTCTAAATGCTAACTCAACATGTGTCATGGGATCTGTTTTTCTACAGGCTTCCCAACTACTTGCATCCTGGTAACTACACATTGATTCAGGCACCCTTATGAAAAAAAACAGATATAAATGTTTGTGGTTAAGGTGATAACCCTTTTGTTTTCTCTGTAATTCATCACAGGGCTTGTCAGGGATGACAGCTCAGGCGATTTTTTTTTTTTGAACACCTCTTTATCTGACAGCTCCATGCATCATAAAGCAGCAAACAGAATTAGATCAAAGTCTACCAGTCTCTGCCGCCTTAGTAAGGTACGCAATCCTGTTTCTATCTTTATCCAGGCTCTGACAGTTCATTTTAACTGGCAACAGGGTGGAAAGGAATACTAGTGACTGTGGGGTGGGTGTATGAAGAATGGGGAGAAGGAGAAAAAAAGTTTCTTTTAAGGAGGCAGAGAAGTGCAGCTTTTCAAGAAGTACAGTGTTTTCACATATCATTCCCCTCTGAAGCACAAAGCCGAAGACACAAGCCTGAAAATGACGAGTGAGATTTCGTCGAAACATTGCCAAGACACTTCCAATTTTACGCGGGAGAAAACCCAAATAACCAAAGATCCACATACAAATACCCACAAAAACCTCAGAAAACAATTATGAACTATATTTATTTATTGTCTAAATGCATAAAGTAAAGTTTTTCCACAAATTATTTTTAGGGCATAAACTTACAATTTCTGGCTGCTGCTAATATTGTTACTTTCTCCCTCCTCCCTCCCCCTCCTCTTCCCTCTCCATCCATCCATCCATCCACCCACCCACCTGTAAAATTCTGAATTTTGGTTATAATATGTAATACAAACTAAACTGAAAGAAAGAAAACTGAAGGAATAAAAAGTGCAAGAAAAAAGATGAAAGAAAAAAAGAGAGAAAAAGTAATGATATAACAAGGAAAGAAAAAAGAACTATGTATAAGAAATTTCTAAGCTTCATTACAACAAAAATAAACAAGTTAGCAACTCTTCAATACTCCTAAGGTTCCAAACACTTATCTCTTCATCCCAAATCGCATCTCTTATCTATAGACAAATCCATAAAAAACCCTCTTGTCAGTCCCCGATGTCAGCAAAAAGACTGTCAGCTCACCATGACTGCTTGTAACATATTTTAAACCTAATCAAATAAACCAACTTTATATATCTGCCTTTTATTTATAACAGTTTAATCTTTAATTCATTCAAATATTGTTGTAGAATTTGATTTCTCTCCATTTCTTCTTTGCCCGATTGTGTAGAGTTCTTCATGACTTTAACAAGACTCTTTTGTAAAACCAATAAGAAAAAAACAAAATATTATTTCACAGAAAGAGTAGTGGAAGCTCGAAACCAACTTTCAGCAGAAATGGAAGCCCAGTCATCAATAATTGAGTTTGAATATACTTGGGATAAACACACTGTCTATCATCTGACAAAAATATTATTATTGTTATTGTTATTGTTATTATTATATATCATCATTAACAACAACAATGACCTAAGCGCCAACGCTCACTGCAGCAGTATTGCCAAAAAGGCTTTAAGAGTTGTAAATCTAATTTTATGAAGCTTCTTCTCTGGTAATACTGATTTGTAAATTAGGGCATTCAAAAACTTTGCTAGACCAATACTTGAATACAGTTCTGTTGTCTGGAATCCGCACTGTTTATCAGGAATAAATACAATTGAGCGAGTCCAGAAGTATTTTACCAGAAGAGTACTACATTCCTCTGTTCACAACAGAATATCCTACACCACCAGATTTGAGATTCTAGGCTTAGACAATCTTGAACTACGCTGGCTAAGATTGGACTTAAGCATAGTACATAAAATCATATGTTACAACGTCTTACCAGTTAATGAATATTTCAGCTTTAACCACAATAATACAAGAGCAAACAACAGATATAAACTTAATGTAAACTACTCTAAACTTGATTGCAGGAAGTACAATTTCAGCAACAAAGTGGTCAATGTCTGGAACTCATTACCTGATTCTGTTGTCACCTGCTCAAACCCCCACTCCATTACCTTCAAACTAACCTCTATTGACTTCACCCCATTCCTAAGAGGTCTATAAGGGATGTGCATAAACGCACAATCATGCCTACCATCCGTGTCCTATTGTCCCCAATTATTAGTTCCCATTTCTTATATTTAAACTTATGTTTATTCTTATTTCTATTATATTGTAAGCATTTGACAAAAATAAATAAATAAATAAAATGAACTTAGAACAGTTCCCATCCTGCAATGATAAATGTAACACTATCAAACATCCAGATTTGCCTATCCCAGGTCCTTGGTAAAGACTTGATAGGTAGACAAAAATGCAAGAGTCAGTCTGAACATCTGGCTCACTGTGTGATGATCAATAACAATAATTATATAAAAATAATGATAATTAATTAATTCAAGAAAGCAAAAAACCTCACAAACTCAAAGAGCAGATTTGATGGGCTACTGATTTTTTTTTCTGCTATCAGATTTTTATGTTTCTATAAAAAATTCCAGATCACTCTCTTGGTTTCTCATGTGTATTTTTAAATTTAAGGCCTCAGCCAATTTCTTTTGTAGATCAGATACAACACCTTTTTCTAATTCATTCTCTTGATTTTTTATTTGTAAATTGACTTTTGATACCTTTTCTATCTTGTGAGCTAATTTTCTCCCGACATCCATAATTCTTCAATAATATCTTTTAGACATAGTCTATCGATAATAGTAGACATCATTGCTGACATTGATGGTGTTATAATTACTATTTTCTAAATCCATTCTTGAAGTCTCCCTTAGTATTTGTTGTGGTTCGCTGGTAGCCTGCGCAGATGGCAGCAGAATTGGACAGTGGCGGTCAGAGAAGTATTTTCATTATTAGAAAATGTTGCAACATTTTGTAGGCTTAGAACTATTCCCTCTACCTAAAAACTTCAGTCTTCTCTAGTGTCCAGTTTGAAATAATGAAATCACTTATTTTTGTTATGTCTTCTAAGAACGAAAAGAGAATATATTTACCCTGAGAAGCTGTTAGTTCTTTATTCTTAGTTCCAAAATCTTATTGTAAAAAAAAAATAACAATGTTTCAATTTGATTTGAAAATTAGTTCATTTATAACTTTCCAAGATCAAAAACTTATTTAACTTTTTGCTATTTATTTCAGATTTTTAGAATTCTTAAGCTTTGATTTAGATTTTCTTTCATTCAGAATTGAAGCAGACTCACCCAGAATTTTCAAACTTGTTGGTCTGAAGATCTCTAATGGTTTAGAAGCTGCTAATAAGCAATTCCTGAAAGTGGTTAGAAAATGAGGTTTGCAAATTTAGTGTCCTTTAAAAGCCTCTTCAATGATTACTAATAAGATGGTTCATCCTGTCATTTGCAGGTGTTCAAAACCACAGAAAACTGCTGTCCTGTGGTTTCCTCATGAGGAGCAGCCATCCAGAGCACACGTGGATATTTTTCTGTCCTTTCCTTATCTGGAGAGATTCCAGGTATCCAGTCTATTCATCAATTCCTTGGTCTTTACAACAAAAAATAAATCTTCAGTTCACCATAACTCTCCTGGAAGTCTAGTTTCTTCATATCCTATGGCTGATGGAATCATTTAAGACATTGATTGGCTGTATTTGGATACCTACAACTCTATACTTCAGCAGATAACATATATATATATGCAGACTCTTCATTTCTGATATAGCCTCAAGTCAGTGCTCAGAAGCATTTGCTTTTGATTTCCATGTCATGTAAAAATATGGCCATGATATTGGGAACATCGTATGTACAAACTTGAAACTGAAATAATTCTCTTCTAGGTTTTCCACAGCAAAACAAGTGCAAATACTTGATCCAAGAAAGACTGCCTTTATGTTGAGAAGATTTCACAAGTGGTATTTTTAAGAATAAACAAAATAATATTAAGGCTGTCGGAGAATTCTTACAGGTCTCATTAGGGAATGGTCCAATTTTCCTTGTGAATGATTTAGTAAAAGAAAACTGCATTAAAATTAATTTGAATTCATCCTTGCCAGGCAGAAAATCTCTCTGCTGTAAACAACAACCTCTTAATTAGACAAGTTGCCCTTTTGTTTTCTAACAACAGCCCAACAGATATGTTTCTGCCATACTGAGTTGTCTTATGAGAATTAGCTAAAAGAAACTGCATGTTGAACTTCACCTTTTAATTAACTTTTAATGAATTGTTTATTCAACCGAGCCTGTCACACTCAGAGACCAAAATAGGGGCGCATCTACTGCTCCACATTAAAGGTATTTTGAAAAAACATATTCTGTGTATGTTATAGATTTCCTCTCTGTCATACTTCTGTACCCCTATAACACTGCTCAATCATAAGTATTGATTCAGAGTCAGTTAATCCTATATAATTTAGAATATGTATTATAAAGTCATCACTGAACAAAACAGGGCAGGGCAGAAGCAATATCTAATTATGTAAACATACCATCTTTATTTGTCAGTTTATGTTGCAGGGAAATAGATTTTCTTTATTTATGATGGCCTCGGTAGAGTTATCTTAGGTGGAGCATTGTAGGGAGGTGTTGGCTGTCATGCCCTTAGCTGTTGGCAACATAGGCTCCTGTCTAGCTTGACAATGATTGGATTCTGGGAAAAAGCTAGATCGAGCTGAGGATTTGTGGTGTTGGCGTGTGTAATCAGTCTTGGCACTTGCTGTCAGGAAGACAACTTTGGTTCTGAGTCTGGAGGATCATTAGGAATGATACATCAAATGCTTGAAAACAAATGGGGGCTTAATCTTCAATAAAAGAGAACATCAGCAAAAAGTGTCTTCCATGATTCTGGTTACCTGACATGGGAAAAATTGGCAGGTTTACCTGTATTGCATTTTCTTTTTCCAGTGTTTACAGAATTCACATAGCATATATTGCCACAGAAGATAACAAAGCTATTTTACCATGCAAAAGACTGAAGAGAAAATGGCCTCACATATAAACCTACACTCCTAAATGGTTTTAAATCAATAAGTTATTTCCTCCCCAAAGTCTTAGTTGCTGGAGACAATTCTTAATTGATAGAGCTGAGAATTCAGATCTCTCTTTTTGATTCAAAGCTCTTCTGCCTCCAATATGCTACTACATAAGAAATGAGAAAGCAAATAATCAAGAAATCATTTTCACTCTCTGTTAGCCATACTTTAGTACTTACCAAAGTATGTATATACTTACTAAAGTATGGCTAAGATGGAAACTCCAGTTAATAAAGGATGAAGATAAAACTTTTTATTAATTGATAACTGTAATTGTTTTGGCTTTATGACCTCTGTATATGTATCTATTTTGAAATAATCTATGGGTGATGTCATATATTGTTTAATTTTGATTATTGAAAAAAGAGAAAGGACTATTAGCAGAAAAAATGTGATATAAGGTTAAATTGGATGTAATCCTGCTCCATGGTATTTAGAGATCAATTTTGTTCAGCCTTGGGCTAGAGAATGGCTGTTGTGGTTGGGAATGTTGGAAATTGTACTCCAGTGTGGGAAAACCAACTTGAAACAATTATTCATTTGTTATGCTTTTCCAAGATTATATAATGATAGAATTTTGGGTTGATTTCTTTTCAGCATTGTTTGAACACAGTTATTAATGTAAATCAGCTAACTTGAAATGAATCAATTAATTATTCCAAGTACCATTATTTTTTAATTATGTCTATGTTCATCTGTATGTTATTCCTAAACAAGTCCATAGTTATATTTTATGTTCAAGGCTAAACAAGACAGTAATGTTCCTGAATTTATCTAAATAGTTGGCATTGTAAATCATGGTTTTCATCTTACAAAAATCATGGATTTTAACAAATACAATTCCGTTTTGCCAAGATCTGGTCCAGATGCGCTGATTCTCTCACCACCTGATTCTGAAATACTTCATTCCAGTGCATGCATTTACTCTGGTGAATCACAGTTGCATGCTGTGCAGTGTTATGCAATGGTACAGATAGTCCTTGACTTACAACAACAATTGAGCCCAATCATCATAAATATGAGTTAGTTGCCAAGAGCCTGAATTTTGATCATGTGAGCATGAGGATACTACAACACTCATAAGTATGAAAAACAGTCATAAGTCACTTTCTTCAGTGCTGTGGTAATTTTGAATGGTTACTAAATGAACTTTTTGTTATTAGCTGAAGATTACCTGTAGTTTAAAAATGGGACAAGACCAAACCAAACATTTTCTTCTTTAAGTTTAAGGTTTCTTTAAGGCCTACAAAGTGTAATCTATGCAATAATGTTCATTCAGCAATGCTTCAATCAAGCATGGAATACTGAGGAAAACATGGGATTGTACTGAAAAGGCCATAGAATGGGGACATTTCTAACTGAACTTATTTGAGGCTGGGTAATTAAAATGCTGAAGAAATAACATGTCAAAAATTGAGTTGTCCAATTCTATATGAATCAATGGGAGTTCTGACACGGACTTTTGTGCAACGTATTTTACATACATGGCATTTTAGTTAGCTTTTATCTGGGTTTTATTTTTGCTAAATTGAAGAGTCTTGTATCTACTTATCTGAAATTCAGCTCAGAGAGACCTGTTTATAATGGTCATACATCTATAAGTTTTAATTGTATTTCTAATTATATGTCATATCCACAATTATAACATTATCATGCAGATTAATTCAAACCTTTGTAAATAAGCAGAGTTAGTTTCCTCTTTGAATTATTATTCTCCAGTTCTAGAGAAAATCTTGTTTCAAAGAAACAAGATCAAAGCCGTGTGTGTGTGTGTGTGTGTGTGTGTGCTTGGGTAGGGTGGGTGGGTGGAAGGAAGGAATGAATAACAATGGCTGTTTTCCCCCAGTAGCCATGTTTGCAGCCATATTTATTATAAGTAGCCTTGGGCAAAAAATTTATATGTCTCATTAATCCAAATCAGCTTCCTGGGTTGTATGCTAAATGTGGTTGCAGTTGCCACATAGTATATGTTTTCTTTTATACCTTTTGTTCTTCAGTACAGCACTTATGAAACTAAGGAACAATTGTCACGTCCCATTGCATGAATAAAATGTACAAGAATTGATGGGGCTTTCTATCTAATGTAGTTACCATGAACCTGGTTTGTTTATTTAATGAACAAAATGTCACAGTGTATCTGCATCCTACTGACATCTGAAGCAGTGGCAGCTGCTGGTGGCAGATTTCCTGAAACAGAGGTGCAGAATTAACCAGGGCAATTTGCATTTCATCCAAAACAAAATCCCTTTTGAAAATATTCTTAAAATGTCTATATATGCATGCACACACACATGCATATGTTGCGCACAGATGTTTTGTGAACGACTATAAAATGGCAGAGAGGCAAAGGCCATTTTTAATCCTGCTAAAATCAAACCAGCTTTATTGCAAATATACTTGCAGGATGTCTAGAATTATGGTGATTTAATTATCTAGTGGTATTTCAGTCAAAAGAAAAATGCCAATCATGGCTGTACTTAGTAATGTAATTTTTGTATTAATATTGAGATAAAAATATAGGGAATTATGAAAAGAATGCGATAATGTACAGAAATAATGTACTGAATTTTCTCTTTGTATTTTGGATTAGCTATTGTCATTTTTGAAGCAAACTTGTAAGGCTGATGATTTCCCAGTTTTGATATTGAGGGGAGCACACCATAGTCATGGCAAAATAACCTGGTTAGGGAAACTTAAAGACATATATGGCTGAGCAGAGATTTGAAGTCAGTTTCTCCAGCTGAGGTCCAACATTATAAATCTAGAGCTTAATTTCAATTTAGGTTCATTCAACTCAATGGGTGAAGTTAAGCAGCAACTGATTATTTGGAACTGATTATTACTCCCTGAAAGACCACCAGACTTTAGGTGAGACTGGAAATAAAAAAAAAGTCCTAGATGAAGGCAATAGCAAATAACTTCCATATTGTTGCCAAGAAGATCTCCATGAAGTCATAAAAATCTATTTCAATTGAAGGGAAATGTTTCCTTTTTAGGCATGTGTAAGGTTACATTCTAACCTCCTTTATCAAAAGGAGGTTCTATTTTCTTCAAGAATTTTTTATTTTAGCTAAAGACATGATCTGATACACAATACCATAACTAAATATCATACAGGATAACAATATTAATCTATAACCATATTTGAACAAAGTTCTAGGATTCATTCTTGAATTCAAAATCTAATCAGACATCACCTCACTGGATTGCCTTTTATGAGGCACTTTCTCTCATTTTAGCTTTGTAAAATAAAAAAAAAGAAAAACTGTAAACTGCTTGACACAGGAATACTTCTATGAAAATTGTGGATAACAACTGAGATCAATTTAACTGTTTGGGTCACTTTTCTCCAACCTTGTGTTCTCCAGATGTGTTCCATTACTACTTTCATCATGGCCCAGATAACTGAAATGGAGTGGAACATCTGGAAATTTTCTTAGTAGACTGTGTATTTAATTTTAATCTTGATCCACTGCAAAGCTTTATGCAATATGTGACACTTCTTAAAAGAAGTGTCCAAACAGAAAAGGAAAATATAAATGAACACTCCTTAAGCCATGAAATGGCATTTTAAGAATGAAGTGGAAATGTACTAACAGATCATATACTGATTCTTAATATATAAGAAAATCCAAAAGATATAGACATGCAAAAAATCTGCCACTGACATCCCCTAAACTCTGCTGAAGATGTTATCTAGCCTGGTAATGAAACATTCGGAAACCAACCTACAAGCTTGGAGAATGAACCTTCACTCTCATCCTACATATAAGCTACAGATATTTGCCACTATTGCATATATATTTTCACATATGTATATATGAAAATAATCTACAATTGTATTTTATTATGAAAATACAATTGCAGAAGGGTTACCCACATACAAATATGCATGAGAAGTAAGAAAAATGGGATTTTATGTGGTTGAGTACAGAAATATCCCAACTTGCAGTGAAAAAAAGAACAATATGACAAAAACAAAAAAAAATCAGCATCCGTGATCCTTGCAAAAAGCTTTTAAGACACAAGATTCAGATGCTTTCCAGTGAGTCCAACAGATATTCTACTTCCCCTACTACTGCTACTTAACTAATTTCAAAGTACCTGATCACTGGAGGGCCTTTACACTCACACAGTGTAAGCTCCCCTCAGCTGTCCTTGAAGACCAATACAAGAAGATTCCTTATAAGAGGGACAACATCCCTGTGATTCTGGACACATTCAAACAGAAGAGCATTTACTGCTCCGATGCCTGTACTGCAGAGGCATTCATGCCATTATTGTCATGAACTCTGGTGGAGGGATCTAATATGGATATCTTAGGACATCAGCTAGTCCTATCACTAATTTACCACCATTATTGCTTAAATACTCAGGGTGCACAGGACAATTCTATACTTTCCTACGTAAATACGTAAATACTAACTTTCCTGGTAAATACTAATCCTGCTACAACAAATGTTGCCAGGTTCTGCTCAGCAGCACTTAAAATCCAGCAGATGATGATCTGTGCCAGTAACTAGTCTTAGTGAGCATTTAGTGCCTCATTTTAAAATGCTCTATGATGGATTTCATCTACCATGTACTAACCTTTATTTCCCCAACACCATTTAATGCCCCTACTTCTCCTTTTAGATTCCTATTAGACTTTTGTTTATCCATATACCTGTGTTATTTTTATAATTATTATTTTTAAAACTGCAAATGTATTTCTATGCTTTTTAATTGACCTTCCTTGTGCTAGGCCTTTCTCTAACTTTTCATGCCTCTTGCTCATGACAGCCTATTTTATTGGGATGTATGATGGATCAGAACTCAAATCTTCTCTGCACCCCTGATGCAGAACTCTGGTGCAGGGATCTAAATGGAAATTTTAGGATATCAGCTTGTCCTAATTTCTGCTTCCTGTATAATGCCAAGCAGCTCACTGTAAAAATTAAAGTTCCCCTTTATAATGTTTACTGTTTGGAATAGCTGGTCTTCTGCCACAGCATGCTTGCATGCTAAGATTGATCTGGCTCCATGGGGAAGAAGCAGATCTTCTGCTATTCCCATCAAAAGCAGTGCTATGCATCTGGGTTGGAAGATACATTTTCAGTATGGCCAATAATTTTGTCAGCCTTTATATGCAAGGAAAGGCAAACACTATCTTTGTGTTTAGTTCATGACAGTGCAAAGCTCTGAACCAATTGGTAAAAGGGCCAATTATGAGCATGTCTGGCAATTAAAAATAATTGGGAAGCAGATTTGCCACTAACTCTTCCAAGAATGCCAGTTATGATATAATGATGTTTCATTAAACAGGCTGAAAGCTGTGAGCTCCGTATGGCAGATGCAATTAGGAAGGATCATAAGGAAAGAGGAAAAAAGGAAAAACATTAAAAATATCCCAGCGATGATTAGCATCGCATTTAATGGCCACTTCATTAGCTAATTGATTTCTTATTAGTTACAGGAGAAAGCCCAGTTAGGGGCTCTGCACAACTAATTAACAGCATTTACACAATTAGTCCATTGCTCATTTGGTAACCAAAAACAGCCTTGGAACTGACTATGTTTGTGATGCTCTGGGCCATTTGATGTGTTTGAGTTTCTTTTATTATTGCACTAATATTGGTTTAACCATCAAATAAAATATTCACTCTGAAAGGACATTACCAATTTCAATTAGTATTTGGGGGAGAGGAAAGGTTTAATAATTCCAAGAAAAAAAATGAGAACTTCCTTCCTTTCTTTATTTCCTCTCACACATCTGCTCCTTATTTACTGCTAGGCAATGATTCCAAAACTGTCATGAAAGAATCAAATGCGCCTTAAAGAAATAAGCAACAATCTTGATGAATGCTATATAACCATCAGAACAGGAAAGCTCTGAGCTGCACTGATCAATTTCCTTAAACATTTTATTCTTATATATATTATACACATTATACCATAGTATATCCCATGCTGCAAGTGACCGGGAAAAAGGAGAGAAAAGAAAGACTCTTGAAGCATATTTCCTGTTCAGAAAATCCAAATTCATTTCAAGAAAAATATTTATTTTTATATTAATAAAGGTGCAGATTATATAAAAGAGAGTATATTGATGTTAAACTGAAACATCATGTTTTCAAGGGAAAAGAAATAATTTTCCCTCTGTTAGATATACTTTTTGTAGACATCTTTGTTATTCTTTTACAAAAAATTTACAAAATTACAGTTAAATATATTTTGAAGGCATTTTTCTAATTCCTAGGCAGAAATATTGATTATAATTTCCTCAGAGCAGATCCTCTGAATTCAACCTAGATAACACTGCACTGTAATTATTGCTGTTTTCCTATTTGAAATTAAGATGTTGGTTGTCTCCTAGATATCAACAATGTCTGGGAGGGAGCCCTTTTCTTACATGCACTATTACAGAAACTCCAGCCTATTTAAACAATTCACACATCTGAAATGTTTTGATTATCATTTCTTGGATACTACTCAAAAAATGGTAGGTGTAGCCAATCACAAAAGATAAAAATAAAAAGGAGGGTATCAAATTTAGAGGAGATTACTAGAGATATTTTCAGATGCAGTGATGTCCATAAGCATCTGTTTATTGTACTGTATTGTTGACCTTGACCTTGGTTTTAAAAACAATGGATTCATAACATGGCTTTTGAAGTGTTGACATTTTGTTCTTCATTTAGGCAGTAACGTGTCTTGGATAGTTAGCTTTATTGTACCTCTTTCCTTCTTGTATAAAAGTCCAAGCTTTAAACCAGCCTTTTCCCCAATGGCTACCTTCCACAAATCTACGGCTTTTTTAAGATTCTTACCTAACAGGAATTAGTATAATAAACAATTAAAAAGACTCATTGATTAACACTGAGGTAATTCAGAAATGCCAATATATTAATTACTCTGCTTAACGATCCCCCCTTCAACCCTCTGCTATTCTTTTCTTTCTGTAATGTTTCTTTGCAGTGTTGAAAATGGGGCATAATTTTAATTTAGCCTTAGTGTACTAATTGTGGCTAATGGAAAAACACTCTCTGAGATGCAGAGTGGTAATTAATCCTCTTCCCCCTCCCAAACCCTTATTTCCTGCTAATTTGTTCCTTAATGTATTTTCAAATGGTGGGCTCTAATGGATGGCCATTTCAGCCTGACAATTTTTTTATTATATATATAGAAAATATATTGTCTTTCTTTCACATTATTGTTTCTATTCTGCTGGTAATGAACATTAATATCTTGTTTGTTTATACCTAAGGATGAGTAAAACAAAAATGTGTAATAAACATTACAGGCTACCGTAGTAAAACTGAAATTTTAAGAAAAAAATTTCTACAACAAAGTAATGTGAAAAGATGCACAATCCAACCATTGCTGAAAGTTCTGAAGATCATCTTCAGTGAGGTAGCCTCACTGAAGGCAATGGCTTTTAAGTCATTATGCATAAAAATTGTACTATGCTTCATCTTTAATATGAAATCTGTGTTTTAGCTAACAAAACTGCATCATTTCCAATAGACTTTTCAGCCCATTTAATTCCTGAAATATGAAATATATATGAATATGTATGTTGTAAAAGACCTCTACTCAAAAAGTATCCACACTCCTTTGTAGATCTTAACTTCAGAATTGCACAGTTTAACTTATGTCAGTCCAGGACATAGCAGTCTAACTATACCATTATTCTGCATGGTGAAAAATACTTTTGTCAGGCAGAATCAGCAGAGAAGACAAGGCATGATGAGAGAATGAAAGGATTATATTATAGAAAATCATAGAGGTTATTAATGTCACATGATGTTCAACTGGACTGCTGTTAAGCATTCTCAAATAATTCTTTATCTAAACTCTCTGCTTTGTTTTGGTGATACTACAGTCAGTCTGACTGTGATATGATGTGAAATGTGATGTATTTTCTGTACAAAAGACAGAAACTCTATAATATTTGTAGTAGGACATTGCATTAAAAATATGGTATTCAATGAATTATTGGTTAATAATCTACTTAAAAGATTGCAACTATGAATGAAAATTAATTTTAATTTACTTATTTTAACTTACTTTAGAGTGAAAATAGGAAAACATGGACAATCTTAGTAAGATAAATTAAAAAAAAAAACAGATGAAAGAGGTTCAAGCAAAAATGGGAAACAATGTTATCTCCTTTTAATGACCCCATAATCCCTTGCAGGGGGGAGTCTGGGCAACTGAATGGAGCTGAGTGTTTACTGGCCAGATGCCCTTCCTATCACCAATGTGGAGTTATATTCAGCAGATATATTCTCAAGGTGCCCAGAGAGAAAAATAACTGCCTCTACCTAGGATTGAACTCAGTCTCTTGATTGTGAGGTGAGAGCTCCACCTCTAGGCCACTTAAAAAATGGGAAGCAATGTGATGAAATGGAAATCAAATGATGAGTTACATGCTCATAAAGAAGAGCACTATGGTATCTTGAACAACAGTTGTAAGGTCCCCATGGTCACATGAACAAAATTCAGATGCTATTTTTGACTAGGGACATGTGATCACTTATTGAGATCTTCTGACAAGCAAAGTCAATGGGAAAGCCAGATTAACTTAACAAAGGTGTTACTGACTTAACAACTGCAGTGATTCACTTGACAATTGTGGCAAAAAAGATTCTAAAATGGAGCAAAACTCAGTTCATTGTTTTATTTAGGAACATAAATCTTTTTGAGGGGGCTCCCAAATGAAAGGATGATCATTACAAAATTAAATTTTAAAAAGATTTGCTTTTCAACATTTGTAAGTAAAGTAACAAATCTTGATGCTTTTAAAAATACTCAGTTTGCAGGTACATTACCAGGTGAAAAGTGTTAGACTGTGGTTGAAGTAAATAGTACTAAATGCTTCCAAATGTGGTTATAAGTAGAGGACTACTTGCACTTCAGTTTTTTAAAAAAATATTTGATATGACTTTATTTGGCTTGCTTTCTGTACATCAATATAGTTGGCTTATCCAGATCAAATTAAATGTTATTTTTAAATTAGTAGTTTGTGTTCACATTGGAGTGACAAAGGGTGAACTCAGAATATACATTTCTCTCTCTGAACTCCTCCAATTTTACTAATTGCATGGGATTTGAGCATAGTACTATAAATATCCAAATAAATGTTTCTTTTCCATTAGAGTGATGTTCCTGAGCAAGGATTAAAAGATTGCTTGGGTTTTAAAATAATGCCCAATGTATAGGAGCATCCAACTATCAGAATTCTTCAGATTCTGAAATGGAGAAAGAGTGAATCAACCATCTCCACCCTGTCTTTGATGCTATAAGCATTACACTAAATTCTAATCTTATTTCAGTCAATAAGAATCAGATTCATACTCCAAGAAATATCAGCTGAAATTCTGTAAAAGGAAGAGCTCATCTCTTCACTGCGGTCAGCTGAAGTGAGAAAGGATAAGAGCTAGTACCGATCTTCTATTGTACACAAATGGTCTGTTTGGATAATTGTGAGAAATTAAAAGTAATTTCTCAGCCTGTTATAACCCATTAGAACAGAGTGTCTGAAGAGAAGAAGTGTAAAGGCTTGGTCACAGTGGCAGACGGATGCAAAACGTATGCAAAAAGGACACAACGGACGAGCAAAATTTCGGGGGTGACTCCATCCGTTGTTATCCGCTCTCAAAATTGGTGAAAATTTGCATAAACAGAATGGAAAACAATGGAAAGGAATGGACGGGGGTAGTACGTAGCGAGGATGGTAAGCGGATGTTCGTAGGAAGCCTAGTGGATGGAAGCGGATGGAAGCGGATGACACATCCGAAGGGCTTCCGGGGGAGAATAGCGAAGCAGACACGTAGCGAAAGGAGCGGATGCGTAGCAGATGCCGCGGATGTATCACGGACGCCTATAGGATGCGTAGCGGATGCGTAACGGATGCAAAGCGTTCACTGCTCATGCGGGGAGGATGAATTGCATCAGCTCCGCGGATATAAAAGGATGCAGCTGGCAAGCAGTCAGCATTCAGAGGAAAGACCTGCTGCCAGAGACATCTTGAAAGAACACCATGGTTTGTCAGTCAGGGAAGAAGAGGAAGCCTGTGCCTACTCCTGCCAGCCCTGGCAAGAAGGACAGAACCACCATCCCACCCCCTGGAGCTGACTTTGAAGCTGCTGGTGCTTCTGCTGCTGCTGCTGGTGCTTCTCCTGCTGCTGCTTCTCCTGCTACTGCTGGTGCGACTGCTGGTGCTGGTGCTGCTGCTACTGCTGCTGTTGTGGTGGACCAGCCCCAAGGCCCTCAAAGCCCTGCGGCTGAAGGCCCTGAAGGCCAGAGGGAGGAAGAAGCAAGGCAAGGAGAAGGGAGAGAGGAAACAGTACTCCATTTCCGAGGACCATGAGGAGGAGGTGCTGGAATGGCTGAGGGAGAACGTGGAAGAAGGGCCACAGACTCTATCACGACACCAAGAGAAAGCAGGCAGCATGGAGAGACAAGGCAGAGAGCCTGGGCTACACTGCAGATGTACTCCTGGGATGGTGGAAGCACATGCACGCCTGGTATGGCAAGCTGCACCTGAAGAAATCTGGCCAGGCCATTGTCAAGCTCACTGACTGGGAGATGTACGTCATGGCCAAGTGCAGCTTCCTGGAGGGTGAGGTCCACCACCGAGGAGAAGCCCCTCTGTCAACCCTCTCCCTTAGACAGCCCACAGACAGCCACTCCTCTTCCAGTCAGGAGACAGCTACCCTGTCCAAGCAGGTGTCTTTGGAGGGCCCCACGGCAGAGACCCCCCCCCCGACAGCTGCACTTCCCATGCCAGAGGACATGGAGGATCCCCTGTCTCAAATGGAGCAAGAAGAAGCTGCAGCCAGAGACAACCCACCCCCACCCCCAGCTCCACCTCCACAGAAAGCAGGCAGAGAGGCAGACTGGAGGGCCAGAGCCAAACTGTCCTGCTGGAGATCAGGGACACAATCAAAACCAGCACAGATCTTCTCTCTCAGCTGGTCCACAGTGATATACCATCCTCGAACTGCAAGCCCTTCATCACATATGTGAGTCAGACCCTCATGGACCTGCCCGAGGCCCAGTACCAGGTGATCAAGGAGAAGATCAGAGCACTCTGCACCACCCTCCAGGCCCAGCTGAACCTGCTCCGACCCAGCCCAGGTCTGCTCCTCCACCCCAGGCGATGTCACAGCCCTTCGATGGCTTTCAACAGCCTGTCACCTACCAAGGCTACGAGTACCAGGACTTCCCACAGCAGAGGCAGCCCTTCCCAGTCCAGGCCCAGGTTCATCGCACGCCACAGACGCCTCACCTCACCCAGCTGCAGACCAGACAGCCCCACTACACTCCTCCTTCCTCCACCCCACAGCCAAGCCCCTCAACAGAAAATCTGTCATCAGTACTGTGCGTGACATCCCAGGTCCTTGAGGAAGGGCCTCTCAACCTCACGGGACTGAGTCAGCTCTCTGAGAGCTTCCTGCACACACAATCTCTGTTGTACTCTCGGGGCCAGGCACCCCAATGGCACCTCAGACCAGCACTCCAGCAACAGCCATCTCCACAGTCCCTGGCCCCTTTACATCTGAGACCATGAGCACGCCTCAGAGTGACTGAGAAGAGTGCCAGAGACTGAGTTGTTACTTGTTCACTTTATCTTTGCTTAAGACACTTTACTTGGTTCATTTTACTTTTTTAATAAAGTCATACAGTTTACTTAAGACAGTTATTAATAAAGGTTATCTTTGCTTCACATACTTGGTGCCGAGGATGCCGAGAGGATACAGCGGATGTGTAATGGATGACAACAGACGTAGAATGTTTGTTGCCCATATGTGTCACGGATGTACATTGTACGTGGCGGAAAGTTCATCCGCTCAAAAAGTTTTGTGCAGCTCAAAACTTTTTGAGCGGATGAAATAGCAGTAGACGGATGTTTGATGGATAGAGCATATGAAACACTTACACAGTGATTACACAACGGATGCATCACGTTTTCCAATGGATGGCAAGCTTTTTTGTCCATTTTACATCCTCTTTGCATCCGTTGGTGCAGTGGGACATGGGCTTAACCAGCAACAATAGACACTGGGACTTGGGCATCCATCAAAGGATGCCTTGGGATGGTGTTAACCCTATGGGCACACTCCTTGTACATTTAAGAATAATAAAAGAAAATGTCTCTGCACTTTTTTTTTCTCTTTCTGCTGGTATATAACAAGCACCCCCTCACATTTTTTAAATAATTTGTAAAGGTTAAGATGCCTTACCTTTCTTAATATTAGGTCAGATTTACAGATTGAAAAGCTCTAATACACCTAACATTTTAGCTGTGGTTTTCCAATTCAGACATGATCTTGTGCTTTCAGTAGGAATTTGCCTCAAAGATAGGTAGCTAGCAAATAGAGCTTCTTTCAGATACATTCAGCTTTGCTCATGTGAATCCAGAAATGAATAATGAAAGACGCAATTGTTGTATACTGTATTGATATGTTGCAGAATCAATTAAAAGCAAACATACCTTGGCAAACTGTTTTTTAAAAAAACTTGTTTTGTAGCATAGAGGCCAAAAGAGGATTATTAGATGTTTATCAATGACTTTAAAAAACCTGCATACAGCCTTTGATTTGTAGTTTTTAGATCTGCATTCAGCAAAGCAGTCTGCCAATATTGAAAGACCTGCATGCTAAGCACTTAATTAGAAACAAATTGATATTGCTACTATAACCTGCTTGTTGAATGTTAGCTAAATGACATCTACCCTTGCTTATTGACTTTTTCAAATTAAGTACAAATGGGTTGTACTAATATGAAGAAGCAAGCTATGCTTTATAAATTGATGAGTTGTACTATTAAGACCTTACTCAGGTCATAAACCCATCAAATGCGAGGCAACCATGATCATTCATGGAGATCCATAAAAAATGTATGTTTCTTTGCCAGTGTATATCATTTGTATGAAGATAATGAACACTTGGTAGCATAAAGGCCAGAAGTCAACTCCCAGATCTTATTACAAATCTAGGGAAATTACCTTTTTCCTGACCTGAATTGTGACCTAATGGTCTAGGAGGAGTTCAAGGCCAACTGTTCATTCAGCCTCACCAAACTCTGCACAGAAGAAACAACATACAGATGCATTGAAATCTCACTTTAATAAGTGGATTTATACAGCACCTCTACTGAGATTTCCTGCATGCATCTTCACACTATGAAAACTGACATAACTGTACACAATGTTGGTGGATGTTTTGAGGATAAAAGATGAGACATGGGACACAATGTATTCTCAGTCTCCAGTGACTGAGAACAGCCACAAAATATCTCTTGTACAAATGTTCATTCATTGCCAGTGTATGATTTTACAGGTGCAAAATTACTGCTATGTGTTCAAAAATATGATCAAATGTTGCTCACAACTATCACTATCTGCAGCACATTCTAAAGTTTGCCAGAAGAAATGAGGCCATGCCTGCTGCCTTCCAGAAGTGGATCTAGTCCTGGACCAATCTCAAACCCAAATGGGACAACTGGCCTCATTTAACTTGCCAGGGTCAATTCATCATGGCCAACTCAAATAATTTGTCACAGGACAAGTCAACAATTCAATTATTTAGAATAATTAAAACATCATTTTAATGTTTGTCATTCACATTTCAGTTTTGTTCCACCTTTGACATCCTTTCTTTAATGATTCTAGTCCACCGTTTCTTCAACTCCCTTGACGAGTTGACCATGGAAAGTTGGCTGTGGTGAGTTGGCTTGGTGGAGTTGTCCTAGATCCTCTCAAACTGAGTATCAAACAGGAGAACAAGTTGTGTTGGGTAACCTATGACAAGAATTTTCCAGATTTCTTGCTGACACAACTGTACATAACCAGGCACAAATGAGTTTTAATGTATATAATTGTATGCACCCATCTGATGTTTTCTGAACTACGTGCCATGGGGAAGAAGGAGCAAAGCTAAAGATATTCTAAAATTATTCTGCTTCCCTCTCTAGGTATTAAGTAAGCAAGTAGGGTGCAAACATTACAAATCTATTTATTTCAAATGTTTCTGTACGGCTTTGCTCATGTGAATCCAGAAATGAATTACAGCAAGAAACACCAGTAGCAGTTTTAAAGAAGTTAGAATTTTAAAGACAAAATTGTTTATGAGTAACAACAGAATACATTCCCAGTTCAATAATTCAAAAAACATCTAATTTTCTGAAAAGTATTTCAGTGAGTTTATTTAGCTGCTTGATCAACATCGACAATAAAAATGAATCAGGATAATATATATTTCAGAAATATATCCTGTCACTTTAAAAATACAATTGGTGGGAATTTATTTATCAATTTGATTTCGTCAGGTGCCTACTTGCATACACTTGACCTTAATGAGGAAACTAGTTATGGGTTGAATCAGATTGGATCATTTTTACTGTAAACCCACTAAAATCATGTGGAATAATGCAATAATGATTAATTTAAATCCCACTTGTTTATTAGGGCCCAATCAAAATATGATTAATTCTGAATTATTAGGTCTTTTAGATCTGTGCACTCTAAATTTTAGGAGATTTGATCGATCAACATAGAAAGTTATACATTAATATTCACACAGGGTCTGGCTGAGCTGCATATTTCACACAATTTGCTAAATCAAAAATCACAGTTTATAAATCAGTGACTGGGTTAACATATGGTATTTAATCCTCAGTTGGTTGGTGTTGGGTGAACACAACCACTCTGATTTGCAAATCATGGTTTATAGATTAATGTTCTGTGTAAAACCATCCAATTTTGTTTTATTTTTAATAAATCACAATTCAACTAACTATTTTGTACTAGAAAGGAAGCATGAGGGACTTAGTTATACCACATAAAGAAATCATTTAAAGATAACACAGAGAGGAATTCTTCAAAATGTAATAGAACTGCAGGGATTTGTCTAAGCAGTCCCTGAGAATTAGACATGATTGAATGGAAGGAAAACAAACATTTATTTTCTATCCATTTGTTCGTTTGGGGCTTATTGCCATGCATTTCTACTTCAGCTGATGAACAGGTGATCTGGATGAATTCTGTCAAATTCTCTGATACAAAACTTCCCTTCAATGATGAAAAACTATTCAGAGCAAGAAGTAGGAAAGAAATCTGCTAGCCATGACTTTTTAAAAAGTCAGAACCTAATACTGTGGCAAAGGTATGCAAAAATTCAGAAAATCCAAGAGTGTGACTTCTTTTTCCCCCATATAACAGCCTCATGCCATAAAGATGGCCTGAATAACATATTTCCCACATTAATATACTTTGTTCTGTGATTTCCCAAATATATCCATATCCCTACTGCTAAGTCATCTCTGTGTGTGTATATATATATATATATGTGAATGCAGTTCAGCTTCCTTCGGGTATTATCCCATGTCATTTATCCTCTTGTTCTCGAATTTCAAATGTCAATCTACTCATTTCAGCACATTCCAATATTTTCTTAATAATCTCCTCCTGTAATGGTATCTTCTCATTTTTCCAGTTCTTAGCAAATACAATCCTAGCTGCTGTTAATACATTTACAATCAGATATTTCAAATCTTTATATCCATATAATTTTTAAATCACCTTTTCATTAGCACCTGTCAAAATCTTATCTAAATTGGTCAATTTATCATAAAAAACTTGTTTGAATGTCTTTATCATACCTTGATTGTATTTGCGCATATAAAAACCAATTCATCTTTATACCTTGTTCCTCTAATTTTTCCTTAGATTTAATTTCACCCTTTTCATTCAATATTTCACCATATCTGTTTGTTCCTTTTTGTATTTTATAGGATAAGAAAATGCATCAATAGTCGATAACCAGACTGGGATTTTCAAATAACATTGTCTTTTAATCTTCTCCCAGTTTCACCACAGAAACTCCCATATATAATGTCTTCTAAAGTACCCCTGTGTTTTCGTTCCTTTATGCCATAAAAAAGCATGCCACCCCAACAACAAATCATGTCCTTCTAATGTCAACAATCTAGTATTTCTTAGTGTTATCCATTCCTTGACCCACATCAATTTTGTAGCTTGATGATACAACTCCCAATTAGGCAAGCCAAATCCTTCTCTTATTCTAGCATCTTGCAAAAGTTTTAACTTTATTCTCGCCTTCTTGCCTTGCCATATATATTTCAACACAATTTTATTTAAATCTTCAAAATATTTTTCCAAGCCTGATTGGGATTGTTTGAAACAAGGATAAAATTCTGGGTTGTATATTCATCTTGATTGTTGATATTCTCTCTATTAGTGACAGTTGTAAATTTTTCCATTTCGCCAAATCTAGCGCTATCTGCTGTTTAAGTTTAACATAGTTATTTTCTTTTATTGTACTGCATCTTGCTATCAAATATATCCCCAAGTATTTAATCTTATTTGTGACCTGGATTTTCAATAGGTCTGCTAATTCTTCCTTTTGTCTTGATAACGTTCTTTGTCAGAATCTTTGTCTTGTCTTTATTTATTTTCAAGCCAGCCTTTCCATATGTCTCTATCTTTTCCATCAATTTTGGTGCTGTTTCTATTGGATCTTCTAAGATGAAAACCAAATCATCTGCAAATGCTTGCAGTTTAAATTCTTCCTTTTTAATTTTCATCCCTTTTATGTCCTTTTCTTCTCTAATATTTCTGTTTAACACTTCCAATGTTAACACAAACAACAAAGATGACAATGGGCATCCTTGTCTAGTTCCTTTTCTTATATCAATAGAGTCTGTTAATTCTCCATCTATCATTAGTTTTGTTGTTTGTTTATGATATATAGCTTCTATTGCTTGAGTGAATTTTTTAATAAAGCCCATCTGTTCCAGCA
The DNA here is from genome assembly GCA_015471245.1 of Laticauda colubrina. NCBI lineage: Eukaryota > Metazoa > Chordata > Lepidosauria > Squamata > Elapidae > Laticauda > Laticauda colubrina. Next base: position 35,133,768 of record BLBF01000017.1, read on the forward strand.
GTAACAACATGAATCGCCAGTTCACATTATCAAATGCCTTCTTTTTTAAGTCTTTCTGCCAATATTGAAGCAAAAATTTTGTTATCTGCATTTAGTAAAGAAATAGGTCTATAGTTCTTAATTTGTAATGGATTGGCTTCCTCTTTTGGAATAAGTGTAATATAGGTTTCTGTTTTAGGCATCCTCTTCTTTAACATATATTCATTCATAATTTCAAAAAATGAAAGATTCAACGATTTTTATAATGTTTTATAAAATTCTGCCGGAAGTCCTTCTGGGCCTGGCACCTTTACATTATTTTGCTTCTTAAGTGCTTCAGTTAACTCCATCATCGTTATATTGCTTTCTAACATTGTTTCAATCTCTTTAGGTATCTGGGGTATCTTTGCATTCTGTAGGTACTGTTTGACTCTTTCCTCATCAATATTCTCTTGTGTGTATAATTTCTCATAATAATCTCGTATGATTTCCTTCTTTTCTCAACTACCATAGCAGACTTGGTCTTGATCATCTATTAGTTGCAAAATTTTCCTTGATTCTTTCTCCTGTCTCAGTTTATATGCTAACCATCTTCCTGGTTTATTTGCATCCTCAAAATAATTATGTTTGGCACTTCTAATTTTTTGTGTGAGCTCTTCTTTTTCTATTAAACCCATTTTATGTTTAGTTATATCCATTTTTAACTTGATATCCTTTTTCTGTGGCATTTTCTGTAACTCTTTTTCAAGTTCTTTATACTCATCCTCTAATGCCTTAGAGGCTAATCTTTTTGTGGTATTTCTTTTCCCTGTATAAGTCTATTATCAAGCCTCTAGCATATGCCTTCATTGTATCCCATACATTCTGAATTGATGTATCTTCTTTTTTGTTTTCTCTCAAGATGAGAGCCAGTTCTTTCTCCATCCACTGTATAAAGACTTTTTCCTTTAAAATAGTATTATTTAACGTCCATCTAGATATTCTTCTTTGTCCTTTCCATTTAATTGTCATTGGATTATGGTACTTGTTTCAATATTTACTTCTTGAATATTAGTTAACAATTCTGTTGACATCCATATCATATCTATTCTGGACCATGATAAATGTCTGTTTGAATAAAAAGTATATTGTTTAGTTTTAACATTTCTTTCTCTCCATGTATTTTTTAAGTTTATTTCGTCCACCATTTTAAAAAAAAGATTTAGGGAGAGTCTTTCTGTTTTGTTTTGTTGTTTTCTGTGCTATGTAATCCAGTTTATTATCTACAATTCCATTAAAATCTCCCACCAAAACTATGTTGGCACAGTCCAGTTCAATTATTTTCATGTGTAATTTTTTATAAAATTCTTCTTGATTATCATTTGGGGCATAAATTGCAATCAGGAGTATTTTTATATTATTGTCTGTTATTTCCACCATTAATATTCTTCCATCATCAGCAGCATATATCAATTTTGTTGGGGTAATATCTTTTAATATAATAGTTGTGTTTAATGCCACCCACAAACCCACACTATGGTTAAGATACATCGATGACACATTTGTGATTTGGCCTCATGAGAAAGAAAACCTAAACAATTTCCTAACATACCTAAACAGCACACACCCCAAAATAAAGTTCACCATGGAAATGGAAACAAACAAACAACTACCATTCCTAGATGTACTCATCGACAAAAAAACAGATGGCACACTAGGACACACCATATACCAGAAGAAAACACACACCAACCGCGACCTCAACACCCAATCCCACCACCACCCAGCACAGATAAACTCCGTGGCCAAAACACTAATTGCCAGAACCAAACGCCTGGTAGACAAGACACACATAAAGACTGAACTATGCACCCTGACTAAAGTACTGACAGCTAACGGCTTCCACAAAAGCAAAATCAACGGCTTGATCCACAAAAACACACTAAGACATAATGGAGAACTAGAAGATGAATAGACCCACGGAACAGCTGTCCTGCCCTACATAAGAGATACTACAGACAAAATCAGTAAGATACAACACAGGCATCACATCAAGACTGCCTTCAAAAGAGACAAAAAAATAGCAGCCATCCTAAGAAACCTCGAAGATAAAATTGACCTGGAAAATCAAGGCATATATGAAGTCCCCTGTGCATCATGCCCTGCCACATACATTGGACAGACCAATAGAAGAATGAGTATCCTCCTGGATGTACACAAAAATGCAGTAAAAAAGCTGGAACACACCTCCTCAATAGTCCAACACATGAAAGCCACAGGTCATAGCATCGACTTCAATGGCACCAAAACCCTAGCCACTATGGAAAACCCCAGCTAGAGAACTATCAGAGAAGCCATAGAAATTGAAAAAAGACCTGAAAGCATGAATAGAAGAGATTATTCCACCAGACTGTCAATTATTTGGAAGTCTGCACTCACAAACAAAAAAATCTCCACACCACAAGCCAGGCAAACACCTGGGCACAAACAGATCCCCCCAGATACCTCCAGCTCAAGTACACCCCAACCAGGCACCCAGATGAAACCTCGCTTCCTAATAAATGATAACTGTCCATTTACTTGGAGCCAAGCTACACTAAAAGCCTCCAATACAGAAAACACAATGTTGCCAGCCAATCAAGACAAAAAAAGCCACAAAACAGACAGAAGATATGAGAAACACCAATCAAACAGAACAGAGGAAATTCCAAGACCAATAAACACAGACCAAGAATCCCAACCAATCAGGATGAAGAAAAAACAATTCTGGCACAGCAGTAGGCAAGCCCCAAATTTAAAACTGAAATGGCTGTGAAAGTCTGACTCACAGATGAACACAATACAGAAGCCTGATGATGGCAGATGAGATTCTGCCTAAATGTTGCTACAACTTTAAAAGCACAACTATAATGACGTGGGAAAATGCCCGAACAAAGCTGAATACCATATTCATATTTCTTCATCTTGCTCCCTTTCAGTCTGCTTCTCAAAAATATCTATCATGCATTCAGTGTTCATGTAAAGCCAGATGCTGATCATTCGAGCCAGTTTGATTTATCAGTTTGCAGTTCTGCAGCGGTGGACAAACAGGCCACAGATTACTCAGATTTTATTACTTGAGTTTAGGAAAATTGAACATCCTAATGAGATACAGATGTAAAGTTATAATCACAATAATGTGACCTGGTTTTCATTTAATTCTATTCTTGATTCATTTGTTTCTATACAAGTCCCAATTAGAGAAAAATATTTTGTAAACGTTGAAAGACAGATGATGTAGATCTGATTGGATTAAATTTGAATGCATGTGAATCTAGATTAGTTGAATTAGTAGAGTCTTTTACAAGCATTGTAATAGTTTTAGCAAACTGCATGTTCATTTTTAGTACATAACACTACATGTGTTGGCAGGGGGCCTCCCAAATGAATGTATGATCATTACAAAATTGAATTTTAAAAAGGGTTTGCTTTTCAACAATTGTAAGTAAAATAACAAATGTTGATGCTTTTGAAAATATCCAGATTGTGGGTACATTACCAGGTGAGAAGTGTTAGACTGTGGTTGAAGTAAATGCTACTAAATGCTTCCAAATGTAATACATTCCATTTAAGCTGGCCTGTATAACGTGAATACTCACTTGCTCAATTCAAACCCTAGAACCATTAATAGCCTCATTACTTTTCATTTTAAAAGCTCTAATTAAGCCTTTCTTATGCTGCCAAGTATTTCAAGAGTACCTTTTGAAAAACAAGTCTGTTTAGTTTAAGACAATCTGTTATGCCAATACTCTGCCTAGCTAAAAGATTGTTTAGTTACACTGTTAAGCAATTCGCCTTTGGGAATTCATGAAAGGAAATCCTACAAAAAAACTAAGCATGCCATAAAATAAATGTAAAAAACTAGCAATTAGTTTATATCTGCCATATTTATGTGACACCAACATGTCTGCTCTGAAGGGCCTGCATGTTGAGGGTGAAAATGTAGTACTGTGACCTTTGAGAAATGCAAGACTATGGTATATGGTTAAACAACCTACAGCCCATAAACTAATTTTATAATCCTGGTCCTAGGATTAATCTGGATCTTTGCTAAGGGCTCCCTGGCTCTCTCCTGAAATATGGTGTTTCAGAGGAGATGCTAGAAGGGAAAAGGAATTGTCAGAAAACAAATGTGCGTCCAACCCTCATTCATGTTTCTTGCTTCATCCACTGCTTGTTTCAGACCCATCATTAATGGTACCAAAGGATTTACTCTCATCTGCAGCTCATTCAGATTTTTGAAGTACAGGTGCACTAGCTTTACAAAAGATTATCCCTTAAATAATGCAACCTTCATCAGAGGAAGAAAAAACATTCATCTTTGGTATAGCTACATAATACAGGGGAGAGTATTTCTGCAAGATTTTCAACAGATCTAAAGGACTTATGACATCAGAATGCAACAATCATTCATAATACAATTATCACCCTCACTGCCTAAAATTATTGTTGTTGCTGAAATAAAGAACAAAAAACTTGCATGTGGAAGGACAATGAGATCCATTTAGTTCTAGTTTTAAGTAAATTGTACAGTTTAGAATCACTTCATGGCAATTTATAGTACAATTTTTCTTTAGTAGATTCATCTGAAATTCCATTGTCATCTGTCATGTTAAAAGGTTCATCCAATTGTCACATACAACTCTCTGGTTACTCCACACGCTATAATTTTATTTATTTTTTAACTTTTCTTGTACTATCAACTGATTTAATTTAAAAAAAAAACCTTGGCACTTTGTGTCAATCTGTGGACTACTTAACTTTGCAATCCCTAAGTGACAGAAACCTGGATTTTTCTTGGCTTCCATCTAATGATCAGTCAGATTTTTGCAATGTATGAAGTGATGTAGATGAGTTGCATTTTCAGAAAATGAGTTTTAGCAGTGAGCAGTTGAATGGGAACTACAAATGGGTACTACTATCTCCCAAGAAGATAATGTGAGGATAAGAGGGAAGTGAACAGCCACCACTGAGAAGGGCACTCAATACTAAAAAAGCACAAGAGACAAGTCTGAACTTTCTACTATATGCAATGGCTGGTCAATGTCAAGGCTTTGTATTTTGTAACTAACTAAATAACCAACCTATTTAAAATGAAAAACAAAAAGTAGTTCAGAAGCCAGAGTTCCAGACTCTTCTATAGCCCAAAACAACAACAACAGAACCGAGGAAAGTTTGGCCTGCACCAGAATCTGTCTATAATATTTTTGATTGAACTTGAATTTGAATGGTAAAATGAGACGTTGTTTCAGATATTTTAGAATATTGTAGAAATGGGATAACTTCTTATGTAAAGTTCCCTATTACCAGGATGGAAGATTTACTGGACTGATACATGTTAGAACAGTCTTTAAAGATCTGGATTTATGATCACTGTGTCCTAGATCATGTACTTAAAAGGTACAGGAAAATGTCACTTGTAATATATGAGTTACGATGGTTTGTTATCATACAAATATTTAACATCTGATATTTTGCAAATCTATATTTGTGAGACCCAAATGATTCATCAGGTTTGTTAAGTGATGGACAGGTACATATGAATTGGATACTTACATGGCAGTTAATTCTATAATCTGAGTGGAATGTATTTATTTATTTATTTAAATTTATGTGTTGCCAATCTTATCAGAGACAACTTGCAATTTGCTCATAAATAAACATGTGCGTATATGTGTCTAAATGGGTATAGAATATAAGCCAGCTATCTTTTAATGTCACTAACATGTATTCTCTTTCATTGTTGCTGTCAGGAAGATTTAACAGCATTACATCTGACTAAGACATAAGTTTTGGAAACTAAAATGGTTGTCATCTTCCCTTACACAATCACATAAAGCACTCTGATTCCCTTTTCATATTACCCTTTAATTTTTTGTATTAATGCTTTATTTATCTTAATTATTTTTAAGAACACAAATCAATATTCAGACCAAAGAAAAAGCAGTTTGAGCAGTAACACATTTGGGGTTATAAAACCTTCAGAAGTTTCTTTTAATGCAAGATAGGTCAATTCAAACATTGTAGACTGACTTTATTTTAAAAGACTGTCATGGATGTAGCTCTCTTGTACAGTTTTTCCAATGTCCTTGTCCAGGTTTGTCTACTTCAATCTCATTACGTTGAAGTTAGCAAACAGTTCCCAATTTGCAATTTGCTTGTGGAATTTCAATGTTTCTGTACTGAGTTGTCTGCAGATTGTAACCAGTAATATTTCCCTAAAAAGCAACAGCTATTCCAATCCTCAAATCCTCAAATAGTAAGACCCAATATTGCAATGAAATATTGGGTCTTACTATTTGCCACAAAGTTTTTGTGTATTATCCAATTGGAGGAATAATTTCTCATTGGGAATCATTCTTTCCAAATTAGTAACAGAGATTTCAAAGCCATGGCCTTGTTTGAAATTGGACACCGCTCATTCTTGTTTCCTCTTCCCTTTTCAGAGTCATCCACTGCTAAAAAAAGGGCAGATGGTGGCAGGCAGTGAAAGCCCCAATGAACGTAACAATGGGGCAGAGTTACAACAGTTACCAACATCATCATGACTTTTTTGACCTCATCCTCTGTCTCACAGCATCTCTATTATTACTGCTCTTAGGTATTCCTGTATGCATTCTTCATTAAGCCTTTCTAGAAGAATACTCTGCTCAGAAGAGATGTCAAAGCAAACTTCCTTTCAGTGGATAACAATTTTCCAATTCTATTACCACAAAAAAAACAAAATAAAAAATGCGGAAATTTCACTGAAGAAGTTAAGCCCCTGTCACACTGCACCAACGGATGGAAAGAGGATGTAAAACGGAGAAAAACACTTACCATCCGTTGGTTAATGTGATGCATCCGTTCTGTACTCACTGCGTCTGTTTTTCATCCTCTCTATCCGTCCAGCATCCGTTTATTGACGTTTCATCCGCTCAGAAAGTTTTGAACTGCTCAAACTTTTGAGCAGAAAATGTATCCAATGTGTCCGTTCTGCATCCGCTAGGCATCCGTTCTGCATCCGTTACGCACCCGCTATATCCGCTAGGCATCCGCTGCGCATCCGCGCAACTCCATCCGCTCCAGTGGTAAACGGACGCAGGGAGGAAGCAGAACGGATGTAGAATGGATGCAGAAGGGATGCAGAACGGAAACAAAGCATTTAAAACGGAAAAAACGTTCACAGAGGGGACCTATCTCAGATATTAAGGATGTCTAGAGGATGCCTAGAGGATGCAAAGGGACACCTAGGGGAAAACCTATACTGCCTATAAAAAGGGGGAGCAACTCACCTGGATCTCACTTTCAGACCAGCAGCCCTGCGGTGCAGACCTCTGCAGCCTTCATCTGACTCTTGCTCTTCCACAGCATCCATTCATGTCCACCGTGGATCGTAACAAAGTCCTTTTGGCAGCCACCATCCTTCTGCAACAGTGCGAAGCCATGTACAGGCTCTGTGAACTCTACTACCGGAAGAAAAGGAGGTGGCCAAGAAGCGTCTGGGTCCGAAGATGGATCACCAGAAGAGCAGAGTATGGACTGTACAACAAGCTGATGGTGGAGCTCAGGAACGAAGACACTCGTGCATTCCAGAACTTCATGAGGATGCCTCCAGCCATGTTTGACGAAGTTGTGCAGCAGCTGACACCCAGGTTGACCAAGGCAAACACCAACTTTTGGCCCAGCCTGGAACCTGGGCTCAAGGTGGCACTCACTCTGCACCACCTGGCCTCAGGGACCACCTACAGGAGCATGCAGTACGGCTGGAGGGTGCCACACAACACCATCAGCATTGTGGTCAGAGAAGTGGTGCAGGCCATCATCGAAGAATACATGGAGGAGCTCCTCCAGTGCCCCACCACTGAAGAAGGCTGGAGGAAAGTTGCAGAGCAGTGATATCATAGGTGGAACTTCCCCCACGCCGTTGGGGCCATCGATGGCAAGCACGTGGCCTGCAAAGAGCCAGCCAAGTCAGGGTCCACTTATTTCAACTACAAGGGCTTCTTCAGCATCATCCTCTTCGCCATTGTCGATGCTGACTACAAGTTCATGTACATCGATGCTTCAGGCAACGGCTCATCTTCAGATGCCCAGATATACAACACCAGTGACCTCAAGGAGGGGCTGGAACGCAACCTCATCATGGGCTTCCCAGATCCAGACCCCCTGCCTGACAACACGCAAGATGTGCCCTACTTCATTGTGGGGGATGACGCCTTCTCCCTCAGAACCTACCTCATGAAGCCCTACACCTCCAGATGCCTCACCCGTGAAGAGAGGATCTTCAACTACAGGCTGTCCAGGGCAAGACGGGTGGTGGAGAACGCCTTTGGCATCCTGGCCAACAGGTTCCAGGTACTTCTCACCACCATGCAGCATCGCCCAGAGACCGTGAGGAACATCGTGGAAGCTTGCTGCATCCTGCACAATGTTGCAGAACAGGCTCGTGGACCTCCAACAAGGCAAAGGGGACATGGAGCCTGGGGAATGGAGGCAAGGGCAAAACCTGATAGACACTGAGGATGTGCAAGGCCCCAACAGAGCCTCACGTGAAGGGAAGAAGCAGCACAACCTCCTGAGACACTAGTGCAACTCCCCAGCTGGAGCAGTAGAGTGGCAAGACAGGATGATAGATGCTTAATGGATGCTTCCTTCAGCCTGTCTCATCACACTGATGAGATTGGGCCAGGTATGTTGGGTGGGCCTACAATGAACAGGGCATTTAATAAAGAGTTCTGTTTATGTTGACATGTGTGGATCATTGATTACATTATTATTGATAATAAAGGGCTGTAGGTGTGGCACCTGGGAGGTTGGACCATCCAGTCCCACTATGCTTGCACTGGAGGTTTATCTATCCCACAGCTATTACCCATCCCAAAGGTATCCCTGCCCATCTCACTGCGATCTTAACCCATCCATCAAGCATGCAAAGGCTTAAATCATTTCTAAAAGTTTCCACCAAGACTTTATTAAAAAAAAGAAATGAAGCAAGTGTGTGAATCAAAAATAGACTTTATTAACAACAAGCTATAAAACAAAAATGAGTCTCTGGCACTCCTCTTGGTCGCTCAGTCTCAGGGGTGAAGGGTTCAGGTGCTGTGGAGGTGGCTGGTGCTGGAGTGCTTGTCTGAAGAGCCATTGGGGTGCAGCATCAGCATAGTCACCAGCAGAAGCACCACCGCCATAAGCATCATCATCAGCTCCTCCAGAAGCAGAAGCAGCAGAAGCTCCAGCCCCAGAAGAGCGAGCCCATGCTACAGAAGCCCCAGCAGAACCAGAGTGAGGGCCAGGGGGTGGGATGGTGGCCCTGCCCCTCTTGCCAGGGCTGGCAGCAGATGGCTGAGGCTTTCTGTTCTTCTCCATGGTTGTGGGGTTGCTGGCTGGCAGGGAGGCTGGCAGGAACCAAGGCTGGCACCAAGGCTGGCAGGCAGGCTGGCAGGCAGGCAGGCTGGCAGGCAGGCAGGCACCAAGGCTGACAGGAAGGCTGGCAGGCAGGCAGGCACCAAGGCTGGCAGGCAGGCAGGAACCAAGGCTGGCAGGAAGGCTGGCAGGAAGGCTGGCAGGGAGGAACCAAGGCTGGCAGGCAGGCAGGAACCAAGGCTGGCAGACAGGCAGGCACCAAGGCTGGCAGGCAGGCTGGCACCAAGGCTTGCAGGAAGGCTGGCACCAAGGCTGGCAGGAAGGCTGGCAGGCAGGCTGGCAGGCAGGCTGGAAGGAAGGCTGGCACCAAGGATGGCAGGCAGGCAGGAACCAAGGCTGGCAGGCAGGCAGACAGCAAGGCTGGCAGGGAGGCAGGCAGCAAGGCTGGCAGGCAGGCAGACAGCAAGGCTGGCAGGGAGGCTGGCAGCAAGGCTTGCAGCAAGGCTGTCAATCCGTCCGGCAGCAGGTCTTTCCTCTGAATGGTGACCTGCTCTGAGCTGCTTCCCTTATGTCCGCGGGGCTTACGCAATGCATCCTCCCCGCATGCGCAATTAACGCTAGGCATCCGTTAGGCTTCCGCTGTCCATCCGCTCGGCTTCCGCTCTGCATCTGCTTCATCCGCTGTGCATCCGCTGTGCATCCGCTGTATCCATTCCGCATCCGCTTTGCTGAGGCCCCCCGGAAGCCCTGCGGATGTGCCATCCGCTCTCATCCGCTTCCATTCGTTTTCCGTCTGCTCTGCGTCCTCCCCCCGTCCGTTCCTTTCCGTGTTATCTGCTCTGTTTATGCAAATTTTTGCCCCTTTTGAGAGCGGATAACAACGGATGGAACATTTTTCTCATCCGCTGTGTCCTTTTTACAAACGTTTTGCATCCTTTGGGCAGTGTGACAGAACCTTAAAGCAATGTACAGTATAGGCTTTACTTGTTACTCCCTGGATGTATCAAACTACACTTATCATCTTCAGCCAACAGGATTGTGCTGACTGATATTTAAAGGAATTGAACTTTAACACATCTGCAGGCCCAAATTTGGGAAATGTTAGCACAAAGTACAGAAGCAACATAATCAAAGTAAGTTATGTCAACATGAAATAGACATGTCCAATACTGGTTGTGAATTAGACCCAAGAGCCATCTCAGGATTATTGGCATATAAGAATCTATCACCTGGGACCATCCAAATGTTTTTGTACTGCAATTTTCAACATCTTTCTACAGTGACCTTGCTAATAGAAATTGTAATTCAGAAACCACTGGAGGGTTACACATTCTTTTTTTTTTTTTTAAAGAATTTTATTAATTTTTGACAAACAAACATATACAGACAAAACACAAAACATAAAAAACATAAAATATCTTTTTGGACGGCAGTTTGATCCCGAGTTACATCTTTTTGTACAGACATAAATTCAAGTTCATGCTTACTTTTATATAGCATTCCATTTCTTATTTACTATTTTACATTTTCTATATAGCTTCTCCCCTCTTTTCACTCTCTTAATTCTATTATATTTATTTCATCTCAATTTAAATCATTATACTTATATCCTTTGTCTGTCCTGTTTCAGCTGTCTATTATCTTTTCTCATTAACACAAAATTTCTTCTGTAATGACTGACTGGAGTATAATGCCTTGTCATACTTATCCTTCCCCTAGTTTTAAAGCTTAACATAACACATAATTTTCATTCGGATTCTGCGTAGTACATTCTAAAGATAGACTCAATATTTTAAAACAGGAAAAAAAATTTTTTTTAAAAAAAATATATATAATATAATTAAAACAACAATCCATAGCAATTGAAATTATATCATTAAAATTAATATTCATTTAAGTCTTAAACATTTTACACAATCCTTTCTAAATAAGTATCATGCTTCTATGGGAACACTTATAGATTTTACTTAGTTACTTCCCCCTATTTCACTTATATTTTAAAATATTATACAATGACAATGTTCCCATTTTTCTTTAATTCAATTCTCTCATATTTGATTTCATTTATTTTATTTAAAAAATTTTTTTCGCTAAGTTACATTAAATATTTTGTCCCATTTTATAATCATATATTATTCCAATTTTCTAACATTATTTCAAATACAAATACAACAACACAATCTTATGTACCTTTGCAGAATCTCTTTTTCAGTTATATGTTTACCCATTATCTCTAAATAAATTCTGTTTCTTTACATCTTGTTTCAAACCTTTGTAGCTTCTCTTCCCTTCTTTCCTCCCTTGCTTCTCCACTCTACCCTTTTTACCCCCTTGTCTCTTAATCTCCACCCTCTTATGTATTCCTCTTTTCTGTTGCTTTCTGATGTTGTGTCCACTTTTCACCTTGTTTTTCCCTTTTTTGGTTGTTTTTTTAAGTCTTAAATTCTCTATTCTCTTTCTCCCCTTTCCCCTTTCTTCCCCAAATAAAGTTGCTTGTTCATTAAGGATGGTTTCTTCTTCATCCCAATCTTCTTGTTCTTGTAGTTCCTCATATGTAGAAATTGCCATTTCTAAAAAATGAAAAATAGAGCCAAAAGAATCCTTCCCTTCTTGTTTCTCTTGTTTATATTTTATAAATTCCATTTTCAGTTCATCCATAAGTAATGCCATTGTAAAAAAAAAAAATTTTAAACGACCCAAATGATTTTAATCATTCAAATAAGAGTTTCCAAAAGTCCCAAAGTCACCAAACAATCCAAATACACACAGTCTGTTTCATTTAACACTTTCTTCTTTTTTTTTCTTTTTTTTTCACTTTAATGCTTCAAAAAACTTCAAATTCTTTTTGACCTTCAATCCATCTGATAGAGTAGCCAATTATGATCCAAAATGGAAAAATCCAATAATAAAAAGGCCCAAAACCAAAGAAGAAAAAGGATAAAATAAAAAGCAAAAATAAAAATATTACTAGAATTGAAATATACAAAAAGGCTGGCGAGTAGAGATTTCACAAGTATATAAGCCAAGCCTCAAGTGTTGAAATCTTGATAAGAGTCCAGGAAAACACCTGTAATAATATTTTTCTGTGCACTCCCTCATCTTATCACATTAAAATGTCCTTGAGAAGGAGTGTTTATACATTTCTCCCCAATTCAAATAAAGTACTTTCAAGCCTCTAGTTGGCAGTGTTGCAAGATCTCTTAATACTTCCCCCCCCCCCCCAGCCAGAAAGAAGAGTAATGTATACAAAACTCAGAGGAAAAGAAAAAAAAAAGGGGGCCTCTATCCTAAAGAAAATTAAAAAATCAAAAGAAGCATAAAAATATATATCAGAAAAAATTCAATCTGGTTACCTACAAAGTCACATTAAATTCCTCAGAAAAAGAAGTAGTAAGGAAAGAATCCAAGCCTCAATTTGACATCACTTTAAAAAACGCCGCTCAAACAAATTCCAGTCAAACAAAAATAAAGTCACAGGTTTCTTCTTTGTTCAGGATATCCTTTCAGGTCTCAACCAATTTACAATACAAAAGATGTTTCTCACCCAGCCGACACACACTCGCTCCAGCCACTTTCTTTTCGGAGCTGTCCCGACTTCAGCAGCTTTGGAGGCTGCCTTTCCACCGCCAGCAAAAGGGCTTCTCCCAGATCAAACCAGAGATTTTGCGATATCTCTGGGATCCTGGGACAGTGCCCTTCACAATCCCCGTCTCTACGGGACGGTTTAGGTCCGTTAGGACCGACCAGGGGCGAAAATATCAGCTGCGATCTCAGAGCCCCGAGATCGCAGCTGTAGCACCGAGATGAAGCTCCACCTTCTCGGTTACACATTCTTATTATGACCTTAGATGTTCCTGCTCTTTTGTTTATCAGCCTACAATTCGACAGCAGCAAAGATGAAAGGCACATTACCAAGTTAACTTGGTATCTTCCCTGATAACCCACAGTGAAAAAAAGTATCATAGAAAGAAATGATATACTATATAATTAAAGAGAGAAGGAAATCTGTTTTTATTTATTATATTTTTATCCTGTTATTTCTCCAAATAGATCAGGCAAACATATAAAATGTTCTTTTTCCTAACCCTTGTATATCCTCAGATCAGTTCTACAGGTTGCATTAGATTGAAAAAAAGAAAAAGAACAACAAAAATGTTAATTTACAGCAAAATGTGGGCCAATGTGTTTGTCATTTAAAGCATCAGTCCTCGATCTTTTTTGATGGACCGATAAGAGTGGTGGCAGTGGGAGGGATGATTTCACGCTCGCAACCTGAATGAACAAATAAATAAATAAAGTAATTATTTGTTTCCTTTTCAGAATAGCCTGAAATGGTTATTGTATTCTACCTAACAGTAGTACAGTTCCTGTCAAATTAATTTGGGTATTGTACAGCCCACAACTCTGCTTTTTTGAGGCTCTGTGATTTTGATTTTGGAGTGGAAGGAAGTAACCAAGAGATATATTAATGCCATTGTATACAAGAAGAAGCAATTTCCATTAAACTGATTGGGTCTGTGTCCCAGATTGTGTCCATCCCCATTTTAGTTTATGTATTGTCATAATTATTCTCATATAGCTTATGAGCTATATATTCTCATATAGTTTATGAGATGGTATGTCACACAATCTCAGGAAATTTGGTTAAATCATAAAAAGGAAGGGGGATTTGATAATCCTACAGATTGGGTCTCCATGATATATTTCACCCATGACCAAATAAATTATGGTTTGTTCCACTATGAATTAAATGTATTGTGTAGACACAATCTGTCAAGCCTCTCTTCTGATAAAGAAACACAATGGCAAAATATTTTGATTGAATCTTTAATAAAAATATCATAAGGACATACATTATGCATCTATTAAAATTTAATATAATTTGTGCATAAGAAACTATTTGAATATATTGGCTAAATGAATTTTTAAAAAGTAAAATGCCATCAGCATTGAAACCCACACTGGATCATTAATATTTTTATTTTGAATCCAAAGCTAAATGTACTGATTTAATAATTAACCACACCAATTAATTAATTAGAGTCCTCATTCCGCTTGGAATTATATATATACCTTGAAGGAAATTAGATAAATCTTACCAAATTCATTTAAGTCACGTAATTTGTATTCCAAATGTTTCAGGAATAATGATCTTATATGCAGGCATCACTAACACACTCATATTAGTTAACACTCAGTTACCAAGGCTCGAAGCCTAAAAAGATGCAACACATGTAGATTTATGTCTACCATGAATGAAGTACAAAGGAAATCAGTTTATTGTAACATATGAACAAATTGTATGCTGCAAACAAGCTGTAAATAAGAAATTAGAAACTAGTTTTGTGACTTCTGAATTGGTGAAATGCTTTTTCTTGAATTTACTTGAAAAGAAGGATTATAATAAGAAATTCATTCTTGTTCTTTCCCCAAAAGTACCTTTTTCTGTTTCACATGTGGCTTATTTAATAGTACTTATTGCTCAGTTTTCCTCAAATGTGTGTCCTACAATTTTTTTTCCATTTTTTCTGAAATTCAGCTCAGATAATTTCCTATTCAGCACAATTGCAAGGTCAGCAGCTTTTATAGGTATCCTCAACTTACAACCAAAATTGGAATCTGAATTTCAGATGCTAAGCAATGTGGTAGTTAAGTGAGTCACCACGTGATTGGATTTGATTTTATGACCATTTTTTCCCTGCAGTTGTTAAGCAAATAAAATGGCTGTTAAACAAATCCAGCTTCCCCAATTGATTTTGCTTGTCAGGTAGCTGGAAAGATCTCAAATTGTGATCACATTACCACAGGATGCAGCAGTTCTTGTAAATGTTAGCCAGTTGCTAAGCCCCCAAATCCCAATCATGTGATTGTGCAGTGTGGTGGTTGTAACTTCAAGGACAGTCATAAGTCACTTTTTCAAGGCCATTGTAACTTTGAACAATTGTTAAACAATCATTCTAAGTTGAGAATCACCTTTATAGTTGTTGAAAATTGACTGCACCTGCATGGTATCAGGTTAGAGAAGGTAGTTATAGTTGGCCACCATATATTTTTGTTTTTAATTACTGTTAGCCACAGTAAGTAACATATCAGTGTGATTTACTGCAAATCATAATTAAAATATACTTCATATCAAAATATACATTTCAGTAACTGCCTGAAATAATGCAGTACCATAATTATATACCTGTGAAGGGAAAATTAAATAGAAAATTGTGTTTTTCTTCCTGCCACCCAGTCATATATTAGAATAACCTCTTTTTCTAATACCCATAAGCCTTTGTAAGGATTTTAAAATATTGACACCTTTTATAAGGAGTATGCTCTATTTTCTTTTATACCAAATACTTTGTAAGAAATTATCAATCCAAGCTACCTTCTTTCACCGCCAAAATTTGTAATCCCCATTCTGCTCTCAGAATTGGGCATGCTAGATGAGAACAGTGACAACTGAAGTCCCAACAAATCTAAAGGATGCTGTCTTATCTCTACAAAGGGAGGTTTGCCTAAGAAAGAAAACAAACCAGTTATCTATATATAACTAGAACTTTTGTATCTATAAGATTTAACTGGTTGAAATGAGACACTATAGGGGAAAACCTTTTGAGCCAAGGTACCTCAAATGATCTAATTTACAGGATGTGTCCAAAACCAGGGACCTATAAGCTCCTGTGGAACTGAAATTTGGCAAATGTTATAAAACATATAACGATAAAATATTATAAAACATTTCCTGGGTTCAACTTCTGATGTTGATCTATACAGATCGATATGGACTACTTTGAAGGCAAAAACATGTCTGAATATCTTCCTGAATTTTTAAGAACTTTTCAAGTATATTAGAACCTATGCCATTGTTGAAAGCATTGATGAACCTGGTAAGGAAGTATCTCTGAAACAATCATCCAAGAAGTCATGGATTGTCTAGTATTATATTTTTTGCCACTTCTGAGGTTATCAAATTTCCATTTAATTGCTGCAGATGCCTGGAGAAGCATAGTAGATTTGGATAGAAAAATCTTGTAGAGCGGTAAATTCTGATAAGAATAAAAAAACATTGTAGTACAGGAGGAGAAGGGGGAGAGGTAATGGACTAAGACACAATAGTGGAAATATGAATTTAAATATCTGATTCCTATTCAGCTTATTTGACCCACTTAAAAGAGATACATTTGCTCAACATAACCCATCTAAGAGATTGTTGAGCATCTGAATAATTGTTTCAAGTCTGTCACTTGTAGTGATGTAAATTGCCCAGAATCACTTGATAGTGAGATGGGCAATATATAAATTTAAAAAATGAATAAGCATCATTCTATTCATTAGGTCAAATCCCAGCTAAAATTATAATATTGCTGCCTTTATTAGAATGTTGTTTGAAGATTTTTGCAATGTGCAGATAAGTTACCAATGCAAATTGCAAAACTGGTAGGATTTTAAAGTTCTAGGAAATGTTGATATCTTTTTTTTTTTTTAAAGAAGAAGAGCACATCAACAAAATGACTGAAATTGAGCATGGTGTAGGCAACATTTTCAGGCCAAGATTGAATATCATATGGATGAGTCGGACAATACTTACATACTTACAGTCACTTATAGACTAAGTATCTGCTCTCCAATGATGATGTTGATGCAGCTCAGTAAATGTGATAATTCTTAAGGTGCCAGGAAATCTTTTGTTTTTGGCAACAAGCAAATAACATGGTTATCATTTTAGAATGTTTCCATGAACTAATGGAATTCTTGATGGAAGACAACGATGCAAGTTGCTAGAACTGCGCTAAGGGCCATGTTCCAAGCAACATTTTCATATTTCACTTGCCTTGTATGTATTTTATTTACCTGGTATTGAAAAAAAAAGATGAGACTTCATTGAAATAATCATAAAACTATTTTTCCTATACTAACGACAGCTTTGGGGCATGTTTCTATGGAAACCACTTTTCTTATGTGCTTTTCTATAGTTAAAGGTCTCACATGGACTTTCTTTCTATGTATCGCCTGTATAAACTGCAGAATCTGTACAGTGATCTCTAACACAGATCAGCTTAGTCTCCTGAAATGTGTCAGAAAACATTATCAGGAGACAAACACCTGTTATTGCAGATTCCCATAAATTTATAGTTAATCAGGTCCTTAGTGGCAAGTTGCCAACTGTACTATAAGCACTGCATGAGGGTTTTTTATTATTATAGAGGTCATTTTCTTATCCTAAGTGGCAAAGCAATTGTAGCTATGAATTAACCTATTTTACAAGATTTAAATGTATTTGTGTTGAATAATTTAAAGAGAGCACATGGTCTGTCTCCTACTATTTAGCTGAAAAATAACCTAAACTTTGTTGGCAGAAACTCAGTGGGAATATAATCTGATTCTGATCGTGCAATTAAAATATAACCCATAATAGCTGTTAATCTTCAATTACACCACTTATTAGAAAAATATGGTAAAACATTGACTTAAAAATGAGTAACCTAAATAATTCCATGTATAATGTTTCAAGTTTGCCACTTTCTCATTTTTAAAAATGGATTTGGTTTATTAATGTAACATTTTCAAATCTATGCACATATGTCATAATATATTTAATAATTTGGATTCTAGCCAGGAGATGGAAACGGAAAAACAGGACATTTCAATGGAAATGGTTCTTCTCTGGTAAATGTTTCAGCTAATATAGGCTAACTTTAGCTATTAGGTATTTTATATTTATTTATTTATATTAGGTACATAAAAAGGACGTTGGTACTTACCTGACACACCCGTTCTCTTTGAGCTGTGAAGAGCATCCAGTAGTGGGGAGGTGCTTCAGTCTCCGCATTCATAGGCTGAGCTTGATTTGTGGAATGCTCATCCTCCTCCACATGACTCCTCCTCAGCGTTCCCCAGTTTTGGCGAAGACGAGAAAAATAAGCACTCTCATCCTCATGTTCTAAAAAGTTCATTGGCCGAAACAGGACCCCACC
Source organism: Laticauda colubrina (assembly GCA_015471245.1). NCBI lineage: Eukaryota > Metazoa > Chordata > Lepidosauria > Squamata > Elapidae > Laticauda > Laticauda colubrina. The sequence continues at coordinate 35,152,076 of BLBF01000017.1, forward strand.
AGATGGAAAAAGGGGTGGGGCTGGATGCTCTTTACAGCTCAAAGAGAATGGGCGTGTCAGGTAAGTACCAATGCCCTTTCTCCTATGAGCTGTTCGAGCATCCAGTTGTGGGACATACCAAAGCATGGCCTGTCCTACGGGAGGGACTCCATCTGGTCTGGAATCTCCTCCTGGTCCCTGTGGACCCGTTGCAGAACTCTTCTGCCAAAGGAAGCATCAGCAGAGGCAAACACATCAATTTTATAATGTCTAATGAAGGGCGATGGGGAAGCCCAAGCTGCAGCCGGACAGATTTCAGTTATTGGTGCCTGTGTGGCCATGCTGTCAAAGTTGCTGCACTCCTTGTTGAATGAGCTGTTATGCCCCTAGGCACCTGCAGAGATTTAGTCTGATATGTTTTTCCTATTGCAGCCCATATCCAACGGCCTGTCGTAGATGGTGAGACCTTGTAACCCTGAGTATTGGGCTGAAAGGACACAAATAAAGCCTCTAATTTCCTGAAAGCCGCTGTATGCTTGATATAGATTCACAGAGCACGCCTCACATCAAGTTATGCCATTGACTTTCCATCCCCTGTGATGGTCTGGGGCAAAAATTTGGAAGAATAAACTCTTGTGCTCTATGAAAGGCCGAATTGACCTTGGGCATAAATGTGGGATTGGGACGAAGGACCACTCGATCAGCATGCAAAATGCAGAGATCTTGTCTGACAGACAAGGCTGCAATTTCTGAGATACGACGAGCGGAGGTGATCGCTACAAGGAAAACTACTTTGTACGTCAGAAATTGGAGACTTGACGTTTTCAAAGGTTCGAAAGGACCTTTAGTGAGAGCGACAAGGACTTTGTTAAGGTGGGATAACGATGCACTGCTGGAGGGTGTAAATTGGTGGCTCCTCGAAGGAAAGACCTTATGCGTGGATGATGTGAAAGAGAACTGAGGCCCTCGCAAGTGAGAACTGATACCAAGGCTGCCACCTGCCTTTTTAACGTATTAAGTGACAACCCCTTATCAAGTCCCTCCTGTAAAAACTCTAGAATCTGAACGACAGAGGGAGAGGCAGGATCATTGGAAATGTACTACACCATTTGCAGAAGGCGGACCATGTGGCATTGTAAATGCGAATTGTTGAGGGGTATCTGGTGGCTAGGATAGTGTCGATAACTCTGTTGGAGAGCTTTTCGCTCTTCAAACCCCTCCGCTCAACCTCCAGACGGTCAATTGTAACCACTGACAGTCCGGATGTTGAAGGGGCCCCTGAGTTAATGAGATTCTGTCTGAACAGATTCTCCGGGGGGGGGGGGGGATACCGAGAGACTGCAGAGGTCTGTGAACCATGGCTGTCTGGGCCAATAAGGCACTACTAGAAGTAATTCCTCTCTCTCATCTAGTAACTTCTGGATGACCTTGGGAATCAGCGGAAGTGGAGGGAATGCATACAGGAGCCCCAGGGGCCAACAACAGCAGAACGAGTTGAAATTCTCCGCCCCTTGGGATGGGTACATGGAAAAAAATCTTGGGAGCTGAGTGTTGAGAGGGGAAGCAAATAGGTCCATCACCGGCTGACCAAATGTCTATGGGATGGGTGGAGGCACCACTCCAATTGATCTATGGTGGCCCTGATTAGCCAGTCTGCCAGTGTATTCGACAGACCCGAAATGTGTTCTGCTTTGATGGAAAGTATGTTGTTCTCCGCCCAGCGACACAGGCGCTCCGCTTCCCGCATTAGCTGTTTCGATTGTGTGCCCCCCTGCTTGTTTATGTGAGCTTTGGCTGTTACTTTGTCTGTCAGTATCAGTATGTGCTGACCGCATACCTGGGGGAAGAAGTTGCAAAGGGCCAGGTGTACTGAACAAAGTTCCAGCCAGTTTATGCTGCACGAATGTTCGATGTTGGACCATCGGCCTTGGGTTGTGAGCGACTGGACATGAGCTCCCCATCCAAACAGATTGGCATCTGTGGTGATGGTGAGCCTTTGTGGCTCCTTGAAGAGCCTCTGTTGATAACCAGTTTGGACCACCAGAGGAGAGATATGAGAACCTTGCGTGGGACCCTGACTTTGTGTTTGGAGTTGCTTCAGCCAGATCGCTGGTACGGTAGCAGGAACCACTGGAGGGATCTAGTGTGGAGGCGGGCCCAAGGAATAATAGAAATACATGAGATCATTTTGCCCAACAATTTTGATAAGTCCCTTAAGGACACCCTCTTAAACAACATGATCTCCTTAATCAATTTTTGAATGCTATTTAGTCTATCTGGTGACAGATAAACCTTGCCTTCCACTGTATCTATGACCACCCCTAATGAATTATCCTAGTCGATGGTGTTAATTGACTCTTCTTCCAATTTATTAAGAAGCCATGCTCTTGTAGGGATAGTAATGTGTTCTGAGCGTCTATGACTGCCTGATGGGCGGAAGGAGATAAAATCAAAATATCATCAAGATAACACTGAAGGCATACAGGGATGTTCCTGAGGTGGGCAGCTAGCACTGCGAGGATCTTGGTGAAGATCCTGGGGGCAGAGGCTAATCCGAATGGAAGGGCCACATATTCTAAATGGTGATTATTGTAGCAGAGTCTCAGAAACCTATAATGGGAAGGCCGAATAGCAATGTGCAGGTACGCCTCTGTCAAATCTATGGACATGAGCACTTCCCTTTTCCTGATGCCAAGTAATATTGATTGGAGGGTATGCATTTTAAATTTGCGTTATACTAAGAAACGGTTGAGATGTTTCAAATCTAACATCACTCTCCACCACCACCACCACCCCAAATTTTTTGGCACAATGAAAAGATGTGAATAAAAACCTTGCCCTCATTGATTGGTAGCTACTGGTTGGATGGCTCGAAGATCCAGTCGATGTTGGATAGCAGAATCCATGAGATTACGCTTGATCGGGTCTCTGGAAGGAGGGTATGACATGAAGGAATCTGGGGGAGTGGATCTAAACTCCAGTGCAAGGCTGAATCCAACCATATCTCTGACCCAGGCATCAGAGGTAGAGGAGTTCCATTGGTCAGCGAATAACTTAAGGCGTCCGCCAATGGGGATTGGGTCCCAGGAATTATCTTGGTCACCAGAAGGGCCTGTTCCCTGCTCCCCAAAAAGATCTTTTGGATTGACCACCCCTTCTACTTCTGTCCACTGAGTCAGACCTATCTGGTTGCTGTCCTGGTCTAACTGCTGGGGGTCTCTTCTATCTGGAAAAGAAGGATCCCTGATAGAAGGATCAAAAGGATCCCCTCTGAAAGGACTGGGGGCTTCTAGGATCTGACTTCTGAAAAAGGGAATGGAGAATTTTCTTTTTGTTGTGTGTTTCAATTAGTAGTGGATCCAGGGAAGGGTCAAACAATCTATCTCCCACAATGGGGGATGCTTGGATTTGTGTTTGAACTTGGCTTGCCAGTGTCTTAACCATAGCAAGTGACGCGCTGTGACGTGTGAGGTAATGGCCCTTGCTGAAAACTTGACTGTGTGATAGGTAGCATCGGCAGAAAATTCAGCAGCTGCAGTAAGTTTGGCGATATCTTGGTGTGCCCTAATGTTAGAAGGAACATGTTGCTTCAAAAGACGAAGCCATCTAAGAGACGACTGCATGAAGAAGGAGGCGGCCGTGGATTATCTGATAGCCCACGTGTCAGACTGATGAGCTCTGCGTAGGGCTAGCTCGACCCGTTTTTCTTCTGGCTTTAAGGCTTCCAGCGCCTCACTGGGAATAGAGGGAGATGCTAAAGCCACTATAGGCTCGTCTACCTCGGGGGTACTTAGTAACTTTGCAAAATCAGGGTCCAAGTTGAAATATTTCCTATCATGTCCAGTTGGAGAGGTGTACACCACTGCAGAGGCCCACTGCTTCTGCACCAGGTCTGAAAATATGGGTGGAACTGGAATTATCTCTGCTTCAACTACTGGTTGGTTGAAGATCATGTCCTCTGGTCCCTCCCCTGAAAGGTTAGGTGTGTCAGATGGTTTTGGCTTGTTTAGGCCTGCAATGTTCTTTGCCTTAAACAAGAGAGATTTGAAAAGCTGTGGCCGGAATAAGCCTGTAAAAACAGGCTGGTCAGGAATAAGACCTTCATCCTCAGACATTTCCCCATCTAAGGGGTCTGCCTCTGACAGGGGCTCGCTATTGTGCATTGATCCCAATTCAGACTTGGCCATTTGAAAGATTTGATCTTCTTCCTCCTCCTCCACCAGCCCTTGGAGGGGGGTCTCCCCCTGTAAATGTACATGGGTCTGGTGTTGCTCCAACCTGGTCAGTGACATCAGCGGTTGGGACTCTTGGTCAGTAGCCACAGGGTAAGGTCTGGACATTACAGCGTGTTGGAGCCCCGCTGCAATCCCTTGGCAAATAGCTAGCTCCATCCAGGCTTTCATCCTTTCTGGAACCTCTTCAATGAAACTGTCACCCTGATGAGGACCAGCGGCTGTCCGAGTGAATGTGGCTTCAGGAGCCCATCCAGTCGGTGTTCCAGACACTTGGACCTGTTGTCCTTGTGGAGTCAAGCTGCGCCTGGATGAAAGGGAGAGATCTAGGGGAGGAGGAGGGTGTGAAGAAACTGACAGATTGGAAGAGGAGACACCCTGTGATACAGTGTGGGCCTCTCGAGTATGCCTGTCTATTTCCTTTTGTAAGGCCTTGTGGCGCCTTAAGGCATCCCTTTCTGAGGCTTTAGAGTTTCCTCTGTATTTTGATTTGACTTATGCCTTCAAGCAAGGAGCCTGAGAGGTACTACCATCTGCCATTTTGATTAAAATTAGAATAACAGTAATTGAATATAAAATGTAGACAAGGGAGTTGGCGTGCCCAGGGTCCAATCTGAATCAAGAACGGTTGCCCTGATAAAGTTCTTATTGCCCACTTTTATTTTTTATTTTTATTTTTTTACTGGTGTCTCTCTATATATAATGAGTCGTATCTCAGTAATAATATTTTATTGAAATTAAAATATTATACTGTCAAATAGTTTATTACCATGAGTGATTATTATAATTGTAATAATTATTATATTATTGCTATAATTGCTTTTGTAATTGCTCCTATGAGTAGTGATATATATATATTCCAAGATTAATAAGAGAACAACCAAGATTAATGTATAATCCAATTAGCCAAATTGCGAACGCCTAAGGCCCGGTTTGATGACTGTTAGAGCCTTCAGCAGCTTCCATGCACAGGCGGACACAGGCCTAGGTGCTTGCTGTTGTGCCACTGAGAATAAGGCTGTGAGGATTAAGCCAATAAGGATTTTTAAAGTGAAGTAATTATCCTCGAGTGCAGGTCACCAAAATGAGGGTAAAATTGCTCTCAGAATCCTGGAGGGATCCTGCTGCTTCGAGCAGAAAATACCTCACACAGCTCAGAAAAGGTAGACAAGGTGCGCAGTCACAAGGTGGCACTCAAGATGGCCTCCAGCAGTTAACGTTTTTCGCGCGCTTCTTAGCGGCAGCTTCCCGCCTTGCAAACGAAGCCGGAGCTCTCAAATTAATGGAACGGTGGAGAAAAGGGGAAATTAACATTAATTAACTTCCCCACTGAAGGAACGGTGTTTGGAGAGGGGGTAAAGGCGATACAACTCGGTTTAACCTCTTTTTTTAAAAACAAAAAAACAAAAAATCAAGCCGCTAAAAAAAAATGGAATTAAAGGCACAGCGGCAACCAAACTGGCAGAGGTAAAAGAAATTTGGCTGTGGGGAAGTGGTGCAGAGTAACTCCAAAAGCCTCCCTCCGCCTTTTTTTGGGGGGGAGGGGGCGCAACGGCGCTTCCCTTAAACAGAACTCTCACACTAATTAAGGATTGGGAAGAAGGCTAAAGACAAAAAAAAAGAGAACTGAATTGCAATCAAACCTGCTGTGACATGAGCTAAGATTCCTGTTTTGGTCAAGGAAGCATCGAAAGCACTGCCTGTCTCACACAAGGCTGAACAAAAAACTGGGGAATGCTGAGAAGGAGGAGCACTCCACAAATTAAGCTCAGCCTATGAATGCGGAGACTGAAGCACCTCCCCACTACTGGATGCTCTGAACAGCTCATAGGAGAAGTTGCTAATTAATGTTACACCCAATTAAATAAGTTTTATGGACTATTTAGTTGACTTTAACTACTAATACTGTCCATTACATATATACTGACTTACAGCTTTATCAAAACCCAAATATCAAATCTTTTCTGAAATGCTTTTGTTTAAAGCAAAGTATTTAATTTCTTTTTACATTTTGTTTTGCACCATCATAAGAAAAGCAAAGAGGTCTCTCTAAAGAATGTCTTTGATTATTGATTAAAGTTTTCCTTTACTGTTCATGTACAAAGAGTCTCAACTAATTAACATTTTAATTAAGGCAACAGTATTATAGTTTTAGCTAGGATTTGACCTAATGAACAGAATGATGCTTAAATTTTGGGAGTAAGATTTCAATCTTCTGTACACTTTTATAGAAATAATCAACACTGAACATACTGTCCAGCTGGCTGCTCTGTTGCCTTAATATAATAAAACTAAAAATATGCTATTGATTCTCCCACTTCTCTGCCACAAGGGTAGAGATGGTGAGCCATGGCAAGTTTGCAATATTTATCTTGTAAAGGAGCAGATGAAGATCATGACAGTAAGATTTGTAGAGGCCAACTGTTTAATAGATCAGAAAATAAATCTAGGCAGCCATATCTCATGGATTATTTTTAGTAACCTACAAAACTGGGCAGTCAGTTCCAATTGTATACAGCTCAGTATCTTTGGATTTTTAGTTTGAGACCAACCAAGGATCCATAATATGGTCTGGAAAAGGTCATATGAAAGGAGCTTTTGTTTAAGGGATTTATTTCAAGTTAATTGGAAAAAAACAATTAAAAAAATAGAACAACTTAAGAGACTGATATAAACCAAGATTTAAACATTACTAACCAAATACTTGTCTCTGCTTCGGATCAGCACTGCTTCTAGCTGCATTTGAAATGCATTTGCCCCTACTAAATATAGAATTAAGGTATCTGAATTAAATAGGTTCCAGCAGACTAAAGTTGAAACATAAACCAATAGTTGCTCAAATTACTAGTTGTACTAAATCCTTTGCGTGATAAATGCCTGGTTTTTAAACTACCAATTGAGAGGATCTCTTCACGTTCCTTTCTCAGGCAGCTCAATGGAGATTGCACTTGTCCTTATTTTGCTGGAGAAACAACTTTTAACATACCCTATGTTTTGTCATGTTGGGGAGATTTATGTCAACTCAATTATATATAGATCCTTAATTCAGGCTGTAACCCTTTCCTTCAGTTATTTTCAATATTCAGTATGCTTCCATATATAGCCAGTAAAACTGATAGCTTGATTCCTCATTTTAAAAAAAATAGTCTACCCAGATTACACCAAAGTATTCTTTGTGGGCAGAAACAGATAATTTTAGCTAGTTTCCTTTTAGTTAGTAGATCCATTAAATCTTTGCCAATATAGGGCCATGTACAGCACAGTAATAAGGGACACGGTGGCTCAGTGGCGAAGATGCTGAGCTTGTAGATTGAAAAGTTAGAAATTCAGCAGTTTGAATCCCTAGTGCCGCATAATGAAGTGAGCTCCTGTTACTTATCCAAGCTTCTGCCAACCTAGCAGTTCAAAATCACATAAAAAATGCAAGTAGAAAAATAGGGATCACCTCTGGTGGGAAGTTAACAGTGTTCCGTGAGCCTTTGGCATTTAGTCATGCTGGCCACATGACCACTGAGACATCTTCGGACAGCGCTGGCTCTTCGACTTTGAAACGGAGATGAGAAACACCCCCTAGAGTCGGGAATGACTAGCATATATGTGCAAGGGGAACCTTTACCTTTACCTTATAGTACTATCATTATACAAACAATGTCCCACGGTAGTATCATAATGCAGGGCTATAAAGACAAGCTTGACCTGCATCACTCTATCATGCCAACATGTATTCAAAAGTGTATTAGACGTTTAAAAATGAAGCCGTGATACCAATTTATTTATCATAGGATAACCAAAGCAGTGGAAAGCATGTTGCTTTTCAAATGATTCAGAATGTTAGCTTCAGTGTCTGAAACTATTTCTTAACATAGCTGAGGCTATCTTTGTAAAAAATATAGCAGGAAAAAAAGAATGGACTTTGTCATATATATAATACACTAAGTCAGTGTTTCTGCAGCTCAGCAATTCTAAAATATGAAAATATTCAACTATAATTCTGGAAGTTAAAGTCCACACATCTTAAGGTTTCTCATCTTTAAAAACGTGGTACTGGATAATATTTATGCACACTACCATGCAACTTTGATTCAAGGGATGAGAGTGGCCTTCAAAAGCCTTAGGTGTGGTTCCTTCAAAAACTGTTTCCAAATTATAACTCAATTTGATAATTTATAACCTTGGGTTCTCATTTAAGAATATTTGCTTGCTGGGAGCTGGCGTCCTGGCGGTTGGATGGGAGATCTTGATTCTATGCAGACAATATTACAATAGGAAAAAGAGAAAGAGAAGGAAGTGACATTACAGATGATCATGCAAGGAATTCAGAAAATTGAGCAAAAAAATGAAAAGACAGATGAAAAAGTGAAAAATATTCAACAGATGATGATAAATATGAAGACAGATTTAAAAAAATTGAAGAAGAAGATATACAAAGAGATAAGAAAATTGGAGATACTGATACTCGTTTGAGCGATATCGAAAAGGGCAGAGTTGAATCATTAGGATGTTAGACAAATGTATATACAAATATACAATAGACAAATCAGAAGTTTACTTAAGATTTCAAAATATAGAAGAAGGGAAAGGTGAAAACCATACTGAAATAATGGCAGAAATATTGGCAGAAGCCTTGAAATAACTAAAGAAAAGATGATGGATGGGATGGATGAAGTGTTTCGTGTCTACACAAGATATGCAATGAGTAATAGACTACCAAGAGAAGTTCACATCAGATTTATTAAGAAGATTATTAAGACACAGATATTCCAGGTGGTGAGAGAGAAAACACTAAAATATAAAAATAAAGAAATTGTGGTGCTGAAACAGATACCAAGAAGAGTAAGAGAGATGAGAAGAGAGTATTTATTCTTGACTAAAGAGCTACTTAAAAGAGGAATAAATTACAGATGGTTGATGCCAGAAGGCCTTTTGTTCATTTGGCAGGAACAAAGACACAGAACTGACACAGTTGGAAAAGCTGAACTATTCTACTTAGAATACTTTAGAGAAAAGAAGGAAGAAAAAAGAAAGGAAGAGTCACTAATTGAATTCTAAGAGGAGTGTATAGCAGTAATTGAAAAAGAAAAAGAAGAAGGTGATGAACCCAGAGAATGAGAATTCAGATCTACTAGAGCAATAAAACCCTCTTATAAAGCTTAACATGGATGAAAGAAAATTGATTACGATTAACATAAATGGACTTAATTTGGGTAGTAAAAGAAGGAAAGTATTTCACAAATTAGATGAATTAAAATTTGATATAATCTTCTTACAAGACGTACACATTAAAAAGCAACATGAATATATACTAAACAAGAAAAATTAGGGAAATTATTCACATCGCTGGCACAATCGAAAAAAGAGGTGTGGCATTATATATTAAAGCAACAATTTTGGCAAAACTAATTTATACAGATGATGATGGAAGGAATTTGATGGTGGAGATAATGGATAACAACGTTGAAACACTTTTAATTGCAATTTATGCCCCGAATGATAAACTAGAAGAATTTTATAGGAAATTACATACAAAAATAACTGATTTGGACTATGTTAATATCTGCAAAATGGGTGATCTTAATGTAATAATTAATGACTGGTTGGACTATAAAACACAGAAAACAACAAAGAAAGTTAGAAAGATACTACCAAAATCCTTCATCTGAATAACAGAAGAATTTAATTTAAAAGATGCATGGAGAGAGAGAAATGCAGAAAGTAAACAATGTACTTTTTATTCAAATAGACACACATCCTGGTCTAGAATAGATATGACATGGATGTCAGCAGACTTATTGACTAATGTACGACAGACTGAAATAGAAACAAGCACATGGGCAGATCATAATCTAGTATCAGTTATTTGGAAAGGATACAAGAGGAGATCTAGATGGACTCTAAATAATATGATTCTGAAAGAAAAAGACTTTAAACAGAAAATAGAGAAAGAACTTTTCTTCTTCAAAGAAAATAAAAAAGAGGATACATCTTTACAGAATCTCTGGGACACGATTAAGGCATACACAAGAGGCTTGATAATAGATTATACTAGGAGAAGAAACAGAAAACAGAAAAAGACATTTAAGACATTAGAGGATGACTATAAAAGATTGGAAAAAGACTTACAAAAGTCCCCACAAAAAAAGACATTGTTAGGGATAACATTGTTCACCCTAACTGTTTTAGGTGAAATAATA
>BLBF01000017.1:35162487-35183285 GCA_015471245.1 Laticauda colubrina
TGTTTAGCTTGTCTACCTAACCCTGGTTGGGGAACCCAGGCTTAACAGACATTAAAAATAAAATGGATATAATTAAACATAAAATGGGACTAATGGAAAAAGAGGAATTAGCACAAAAAATTAAAAATGCGAAACAGAATTACTTTGAAGATACAAATAAACCAGGCAGATGGCTAGCTTATAAACTGAGAAAGGAAAGAGAAGCAAGAAGAATTAGCCAATTGATAAATAAAGGAGGACAGGATTGTTATGGAAATGAGGAGAAGAAAAAAATTATACAAGATTACTATGGAAAACTATACTTTCAAGAGAATATTCAAGAAGAAAAAAATCAAGCAATATCTTCAGAAAGCGAACTTACTTCAGATTCCCAAAAATATTGAAACAATGTTAAGCCCCTGTCACACTGCACCAACGGATGCAAAGAGGATGTAAAACGGACAAAAAACCTTGCCATCCGTTGGAAAATGTGATGTACTCACTGCCTCCATTTTGCTTCCTCTCTATCCATCCAGCATCCTCTCTATCCATCCAGTTTCATCCGCTCAGAAAGTTTTGAGCTGCTCAAAACTTTTGCGTTGAAAATGTATCCAATCCGTCCGTTCTGCATCCACTACGCATCCGCTATGCATCCGTTCTGCATCCGTAATGTCCGCTAGGCACCCATTCCGCATCCGCACAACTCGCATCCGCTCAGATGCAGGGAGGAAGCGGAATGGACGCAGAACAGATGCAGAACGGATGCAGAACGGATGCAGCATGGAAACAAAACGTTTAAAACGGAAAAAATGTTCGCAGAGGGGACCTATCTCGGATATTAAGGATGCCTAGAGGATGCCTAGAGGATGCAAAGGGACACCTATACTGCCTATAAAAAGGGGGAGCAACTCACCTGCATCTCACTTTCAGACCAGCAGCCTAGCTGTGCAGACCTCTGCAGCCTTCATCTGACTCTTGCTCTTCCACAGCATCCAGTCATGTCCACCGTGGATCGTAACACAGTCCTTTTGGCAGCCACCATCCTTCTGCAACAGTGCGAAGCCATCTACAGGCTCTGTGAACTCTACTACGGGAAGAAAAGGAGGCAGCCAAGAAGCATCTGGGTCCGAAGATGGATCGGGAGAAGAGCAGAGTACGGACTGTACAACAAGCTGATGGTGGAGCTCAGGTACGAAGACACTCGTGCATTCCAGAACTTCTTGAGGATGCCTCCAGCCATGTTTGATGAAGTTGTGCAGCGCCTGCCACCCAGGTTGACCAAGGCAAACACCAGCTTCCGGCCCAGCCTGGAACCTGGGCTCAAGGTGGCACTCACTCTGCACCACCTGGCCTCAGGGACCACCTACAGGAGCATGCAGTACGGCTGGAGGGTGCCACACAACACTATCAGCATTGTGGTCAGAGAAGTGGTGCAGGCCATCATCGAAGAATACATGGAGGAGTTCCTCCAGTGCCCCTCCACTGATGAAGGATGGAAGAAAGTTGCAGAGCAGTGGTATCAGAGGTGGAACTTCCCACACACCGTTGGAGCCATAGATGGCAAGCACGTGGCCTGCAAAGCACCACCCAAGTCGGGCTCCACTTATTTCAACTACAAGGGCTTCTTCAGCATCGTCCTCTTTGCCATGGTCGATGCTGACTACAAGTTCATGTACATCGATGCTTCAGGCAGCGGCTCATGTTCAGATGCCCAGGTATACAACGCCAGTGACCTCAAGGAGGGACTGGAAGGCAACCTCATCATGGGCTTCCCAGATCCAGACCCCCTGCCCAATGACACACAAGATGTGCCCTAATTCATCGTGGGGGATGATGCCTTCTCCCTCAGAACCTACCTCCTGAAGCCCTACACTTTCAGACTCCTCACCTGTGAAGAGAGGATCTTCAACTAAAGGCTGTCCAGGGCAAGGCGGGTGGTGGAGAACGCCTTTGGCATCCTGGCCAACAGGTTCCAGGTACTTCTCACCAATATGCAGCATCGCCCAGAGACCGTGAGGATGATCGTGGAAGCTTGCTGCATCCAGCACAATCTCATGCGCACCCGCTACTCAATCTTGCAGAACAGGCTTGTGGACCTCCAGCAAGGCAATGGGGACATGGAGCCTGGGGAATGGAGGCAAGGGTGAAAGCTGCACACTCAGGATGTGCAAGGCCCCAACAGAGCCTCACGTGAAGGGAAGAAGCAGCGCAACCTCCTGAGACACTGGTGCAACTCCCCAGCTGGAGCGGTGGAGTGGCAAGACAGGATGATAGATGATTAATGGGTGCTTCCTTCAGCCTGTCTCATCACACGGATGAGATTGGGCCATGTATGTTGGGTGGGCCTACAATGAACAGGGCATTTAATAAAGAGTTGTGTTTATGTTCAAATGTGTGGATCAATGCTTACTAATGAAGGGCCAAAGGTGTGGCACCTGGAAGGGTGGACCATACAGTCCCACTATGATTGCACTGGAGGTTTATCTATCCCACAGCTATCTTAACCCATCCCAAAGGTATCCCTGCCCACCCCACTGCTATCTTAACCCATCCCACAAGCATGCAAAGGCTTAAACCAATTCTAAAAGTTTCCACCAAGACTTTATTACAAAAAAATAAATGAAGCAAGTGTGTGAATCAAAGATAAACTTTATTGAACAACAAGCTGTAAAAAAAAAAAAATGACCCAAGTCAAGTGTCCAAATAAAGTCCACAGGTAGCCAGCTACCCAGTCTCTGACACTCTTATTGGTCACTCGGAGGTGTGCACAGTCTCAGGGGTGAAGGGTCCAGGTGCTGTCGAGGTGGGTGGTGCTGGAATGCTGGTCTGTATCGTCATTGGGGTGCCTGGCCCCGAGAGGACAACAGGGGACGGTGTGTTGAGGAAGGTGTCGGACAGCTGGCTCAGCCCCGTGATGCTGAGAGGTCCTTCCTCCATGCCATGGGGTGTCAGCCCCAGTACTGAGGACAGATGTACTGAGGCCGGGCTTGGCTGTGGGGTGGAGGAAGGAGTAGTGTAGTGGGGCTGTCTGGTCTGCAGCTGGGTGAGGACTGGCGTGGGTGGCATCGGTGGCGTGGGTGGCATCATTGTCATGGGTGGCATCGGTGGCATCAGTGGAACCGGTGGCAACGGTGTCGCCCGATGACTCTGTGCCTGGACTGGGAAGGGCTGCTGCATGTGCTGCTGGACCTCCTGATAGCCGTAGCCCTGGTAGGTGAGGGGCTGTGGGAAGCCTTGGAATGGGAGGGACATCACTTGGGGTGGAGGAGCAGACCTGGACTGGGTGGGAGCAGGTTCCTCTGGATCTGGAGGGTTGTGAAGCAGCTCGGTGATCCGGTCCTTCACCACCTGGTACTGGGGTTCCTCCATGTTCTTGAGGGTCTGGTTGACATTGGTGAGGAAGGGCTTGTGGTTGGAGGATGAGGAGTCAGTGCTGACCAGCTGAGAGAGGAGATCTATACTGGTGCGGATGGTGTCCCTGATCTCCAGCAGGACAGTGTGGCTCTGCCCCTCCTGCTGTCTGGCTCTCTGCTTTCTGTGGAGGCGGAGCTGTGGGGGGTGGATGCGGCTACGACTGTGGTGGACTCAATGTCTCCTTTCTCCCACCGCACCAGGGAGTCCTCCAAGTGCTCCACCACAGTTACAACAGCTGTCCACGGGTTCTCCGTCGTGGCACGCTCCACAGAAACCTGCCTGGAGACAGGGACTGAGTCTCAGATGGAAGAGTACTGGGTCTCAGCAGGCTGCCGGAGAGAGAGGGTTGTGAGAGGGGCTCCTGGTGCTCCTCGGTGGCGGATCTCACCCTCCAGGAAGCTGCACCTGGCCATGATGTAGGTCTCTCTGTCCGTCAGCTTAACCGTGGCCTGGCCAGACTTCTTGTGGTGCAGCTTCCCGTACCAGGTGTGCATGTGTTTCCACCAGCCGAGGAGCACCTCCGAAGTGTAACCCATACTCTCCGCCCTCTCTCTCCAAGCAGCCTGCTTCCTTTTGGTGTCCCTGTACAGCCGGTGTCCCTTCCGCCACAGATAGTCATTCTCTCTCAGCCACTCCAGCACCTCATCCTCGTGTTCCTCCTCGATGAAGTATTGCCTCCTCTCCCGTCCCCGCATACGCCTCTTCCTCCTTTTGGCAGGACCAGATGGGCCCTCATCAGAGGGGCTCCCAGGTGGTAGGGGCTGCTCCTCCACACCAGCAGCAGCACCAGCAGGATCATCATCATCATCACCAGCAGGATCATAATCATCATCATCATCATCAGCAGCAGCAGCAGCAGCAGGATCATCATCATCATCAGCAGCAGCAGCAGCAGCAGCAGGATCAGCAGGACCAGGATCAGCAGCAGCAGAGTAAGCACCAGGAGCCCCAGCAGCAGCAGCAGCAGCAGCAGCAGCAGCAGCAGGACCAGGAGCACGAGCAGGACCAGGAGCACGAGCAGGACGAGCAGGACGAGCAACACCAGGAGCATGAGCAGAACGAGCAAGTCCAGGAGCACGAGCAGGACGAGCAGGATGAGCAGGACCAGCAGGACCAGGAGCAGCAGAAGCAGAGTACGCAGCAGCAGAAGCACCACCGCCAGGAGCAGCTTCAGCAGAGTATGCAGCAGCAGAAGCACCACCGCCAGGAGCAGCTTCAGTAGAAGCTCCAGCACCAAAAGAGCGAGCCCGAGCAGCAGAAGCCCCAGCAGAAGCAGAGTCAGGGACAGGGGGCGGGAGGGTGGCCCTGTCCCTCTTGCCAGGGATGGCGGCAGGTTGCTGAGACTTTTGCTTCTTCCCCATGGTTGTGGGGTTGCTGGCTGGCAGGGAGGCTGGCAGGGAGGCTGGCAGGCACCAAGGCTGGCAGGAAGGCTGGCAGGAAGGCTGGCAGGAAGGCTGGCAGGAAGGTTGGCAGGAAGCCTGGCAGGAAGCCTGGCAGGAAGGCAGACAGGCAGGCAGGCACCAAGGCTGGCAGGCAGGCACCAAGGCTAGCAGGCAGGCACCAAGGCTGGCAGGCAGACTGGCTGGCAGGGAGGCTGGAAGGCAGGCTGGCAGCAAGGCTGGCAGGCAGGCAGAGAGCAAGGCTGGCAGGGAGGCTGGCCAGGAGGCTTGGAGGCAGGCTGGCAGGAAGGCTGGCAGCAAGGCTTGCAGGCAGGCATGCAGGCAGGGCAGGCAAGGATTCGATGTATCCTGCAGCAGGTCTTTCCTCCGAATGCTGGCCACGTGCGAGCTGCTTCCCTTTATATCCGCGTGGCTTACGCAATGCATCCCCCCTGTATGCGCAATTAACACCATGCATCCGTTAGGCTTCCGCTGTGCATCCGCTAGGCTTCCGCTCTGCATCCACTTCATCTGCTGTGCATCCGATGTGCATCCGCTCTTTCCGTTTCACGTCCGCTTTGCTGAGCCCCCCCCAGAAGCCTAGCGGATGTGCCATCCGCTCCCATCCGCTCCCATCCGCTCCCATCCGCTGGGCTTCTGTTCCGCATCCACTTTCCATCCGCTCTGCGTCCTCCCCGCGTCCATGTTATCCGCTCCAGTTATGCAGATTTTTGCCCCTTTTGAGAGTGGATAACAACGGATGGAACATTTTGCTCGTCCGTTATGTCCGTTTTGCATCCGTTGGGCAGTGTGACAGGGCCTTTAGAAGGAAGTATAACAATGATGGAACTAACAGAAGCCTTAAAAAAAACAGAATGCTGGGAAAGCTCCAGGTCCAGATGGGTTGCCAGCAGAATTCTATAAGACTTTTCAAGAAATATTGAATTTTCATCTTCTAGAAGTTATGAATGAAGTTATGTTAAAGAAAAGAATACCAAAACCATGGTCAGAAAACATGGTGTGAATTACACTTATACCGAAGGAAGGTACAGACTTGCAGCAAGTTAAAAATTATAGATCTATATCTTTATTGAACTCAGATAATAAAATCTTTGCTTCAATTTTGGCAGAAAGACTAAAAAGATACTTAAATAATTTTATTCATACTGATTAAAATGGATTTCTGCCAAAGAGACAAATCAAAGACAATGTGAGAATCATTTTGGATATTCTGGAATATTATGAAGCACACCCTTGATGTTTCTACATGCTCAAAAAGCCTTTGACAATGTGAGTTGGCGATTTATTTTACTGCAACTGATACAAATGGGCTTTGGTAAGAAATTTATCCAAGCCATTGAAACAATATATCAAGAACAAACTGCAAAGGTGATGGTGAATGGAGAATTAACAGAATCCATAGATATAAGAAAAGGGACAAGGCAAGGCTGTCCATCATCGCCTCTGCTGTTTGTGTTAACCCCCTGTCACACTGAACCAATGGATGCAAAGAGGATGTAAAATGGACAAAAAAGCTTGCCATCCTTTGGAAAATGCGATGCATCCATTGTGTACTCACTGCATACGAGTTTCATGCTCTCTATCCGTCAAACATCCGTCTACTGCTATTTCATCCGCTCAAAAAGTTTTGAGCTGCACAAAACTTTTTGAGCGGATGAACTTTCCGCCGTGTACGATCTACATTCACGACACATACGGGCAACAAATGTTCTATGACCGTTGTCATCCATTACACATCCGATGTATCCTCGCGGCATCCTCTGGCCATCCGCGCAACTCACATCCACACCAGCGGAAAGTGGAAGGAAGCGAAAGGTACACGGAACGTCCACATAGCGTTAGTAGCACGGACATAGAAAGGATGAAAGCAGATGCATCTCGTATAGAAAGCATTAAAACGGACAAAACGTTCGTATATGGGACGTATCTCGGATATTTAGAATGTCTGGAGGATGCCTAGAGTATGTGGAAGGACACCTAGCGGAAAATTGACATTTCCTATAAAAAGGGGGAGGAAATCACCTGGATCTAACTTTCAGTCCAGCAGCCGTGGTGTGCAGACCTCTTCAGCCTTGCTCTTGCTCTTCCACATCATCCATTGATCTCCACCATGGATCATTGCACACTCCTTTTGGTATCCGCCATCATTCAACACCAGAACCAAGCCCTCTTCAGACTGTTTCACATTTTCTACGCAAAGAGAAGAAGCAGATGTCCAAGAACTGTCTGGGTCCGACAATGGATCGGAAGAAGAGTGGAGTTTGGACTCTATGACAAGCTGATGGTGGAGCTGAGGAATGAAGACCCTCATGCATTCCAGCACTTCATGAGGATGTCACCAGCCATGTTTGACGAAGTTCTGGAGCATCTGAAACCCAGGTTGACCAAGGCAAACACCAACTTCCATCCCAGCCTGGACCCTGGACTGAAGGTGGCACTGACTTTGCGCCACCTGACCTTTGGGACCACGTACAGAAACATACAGTATGCCTGGAGGGTGCCACACAACACCATCAGCATTGTGGTCTGAGAAGTGATGCAGGCCATCATCGAAGAATACATGGAGGAGCTCCTCCAGTGCCCCACCACTGAAGAAGGCTGGAGGAAAGTTGCAGAGCATTGGTATCAGGGGTGGAACTTTCCCCACCCGTTGGAGCCATAGATGGGAACCACGTGGCCTGCAAAGCTCCAGCCAACTCAGGGTCCAATTATTTCAACTACAAAGGCTTCTTCAGCATCATCCTCTTCGACATGGTTGATGCTGACTACAAGTTCATGTACATTGATGCTTCAGGCAACGGGTCAGCTTCAGATGCCCAGTGACCTCAAGGGTAGGCTGGAACGCAACCTCATCATGGGTTTCCCAGATCCAGACCCCCTACCCAATGACACACAAGATGTGCCCTACTTCATCATTGGTGATGATGTCTTCTCCCTCAGAACCTTCCTCATGAAGCCCTCACCCGTGAAGAGAGGATCTTCAACTACAGGCTATCCAGGGCAAGACGGGTGGTACAGAACGCCTTTGGCATCCTGGCCAACAGGTTCCAGGTACTTCTCACCACAATGCAGCATCGCCCACAGACTGTGAGGAACATCATGAAAGCTTGCTGCATCCTGCACAATCTCATGCGCACCCGCTACCCAGTGTTGCAGAACAGGCTTGTGGACCATCAACAAGGTAATGGAGACATGGAGCCTGGTGAATGGAGGCAAGGACTAAACATGATAGACACTGTGGATGTGCAAGACCCCAACAGAGCTTCACGTGGAGAGAAGAAGCAGCACAACCTCCTGAAACACTGGTGCAACTCCCCAGCTGGAGCAGTGGAGTGGCAAGACAGGATGGTAGATGCTTAATGGATGCTTCCTTGAGCCTGTCTCATCACACTGATGAGATTGTGCCATGTGTGTTGAGTGGTCTTACAATGAATAGGGCATTGATAAAGATTTTTGTTTATGTTCAAATGTGTGGATGAATGATTAAATTGTAATTGATAATAAAGGGCCATATGTGTGGCAGCTGGGAGGGTGGACCATACAGTCCCACTATGCTGGAGGTTTATCTATCCCACAGCTATCCTGACCCATCCCATAGCTATCCATCCCACAGCTATCATTACCCATCCCACTGCTATCCATCCCACAGCTATCCTTATCAATCCCACAGCTATCATTACCCATCCCACAGCTATCCATCCCACAGCTATCCTTACCAATCCCACAGCTATCCATCCCACAGCTATCCTTACCCATCCCACAAACATGCAAAGGCTTAACTCTTTTTTAACCTGGAGGGTGGTGCAGAACAGCTGTGATCCTCCTTCATCACCTGGTACTGGGCCTCGGGCATGTCCATGAGGGTCTGGCCCATGTACGTGATGAAGGGCTTGCGGTTGGAGGATGGTATGTCAAAGTGGACCAGCTGGGAGAGGAGATCTGTGCTTGCCTTCCACTCTGCCTCTCTGCCTGATTTCTGTGGAGGTGGAGCTTGGGGTGGGTGTGGGTTGGTCTCTGTTGGCTGCTGCTTCTTCCTCCATTTGAGACAGGGGATCCTCCACGTCCTCTGGCATGGGGAGTGCAGCTGTTGGGGGGGGTCTCTGTCGTGGGGCCCTCCGAAGACAACTGCCTGGACACGGTAGCTATCTCCTGGCTGGAAGAGGAGTGGCTCCCTGTGGGCTGTCTGAGGGAGAGGGTTGACCGAGGGGCTGCTCCTCGGTGGTGGATCTTACCCTCCAGGAAGTTGCACCTGGCCATGACATAGGTCTCCCAGTCAGATAGCTTGACAGCGGCCTGCCCGGATCTCTTCAGGTGCAGCTTGCCATACCAGGTGTACATATGCTTCCACCACCCCAGGAGGACATCTGAAGTGTAACCCTGGCTCTCCGCCTTCTGTCTGCACGCTGCCTGCTTCCGCTTGGTGTCGCGACAGAGCCTGTGGCCCTTCCTCCACAGGTACTCATTCTCCCTCAGCCATTCCAGCACCTCCTCCTCATGGTCCTCGGAAATGGAGTACTGTTTCCTCTCCCCCTTCTCCTTGCCTTGCCTCTGACAGTGGCTTCAGGGCCTTCAGCAGCAGGGCTTCGAGGGCCTTGGGGCTGGTCCACCACAGCAGCAGCAACAGGAGAAGCAGCAGCAGCAGCAGAAGAAGCACCAGCAGCAGCAGGAGAAGCACTACCAGCAGCAGCAGGAGAAGCACCACCAGCAGCAGCAGCAGGAGAAGCACCAGCAGCACCAGCAACACCAGCAGCAGCAGCAGCAGCAGCAGGAGAAGCACCACCAGCAGGAACACCAGGAGCACCAGCAGCAACAACAGCACCAACAGCAGCAGCTTCAGAGTCAGCGTCAGGGGGTGGGATGGTGGTTCTGTCCTTCTTTCCAGGGCTGGCAGGAGTAGGCACAGGCTTCCTCTTCTTCCCCATGGTGTTCTCTCAAGATGTCTCTGGCAGCAGATCTTTCCTCTGAATGGTGACTGCTTGCGAGCTGCATCCTTTTATATCCGCGGAGCTGACGTAATTCATCCTCCCCGCATGCGCAGTGAATGCTTTACATCCGCTACGCATCCGCTATGCATCCTATAGGCATCCATGATGCATCCGCGTCATCCGCTACGCATCCACTACACATCCGTTCCTTCCGCTACGTGTCCGCTTCGCTGTTCTCCCCCGGAAGCCCTGCGGATGTGTCATCTGCTTCCATCCGCTTTCATCCACTAGGCTTCCTATGAATGTCCGCTTTACATCCCCGCTACATCCTCCCCACGTCCGTTCCTTTCCGTTGTTGTCCGCTCTGTTTATGCAAATTTGGGGCACTTTTGAGAGCGAATAACAACGGATGGAAAATTTGCTCATCCGCTGTGTCCTTTTTACATATGTTTTGCATCCGTTGGCCGATGTGACCTAGCCTTTAACATTGGAAGTGTTGAACAGGAATATCAAAGAAGAAAAAGAAATAAAAGGAATGAAAATTAAAAAGGAGGAGTACAAATTGCAAACTTTTGCAGATGACCTGGTATTTTTATTAGAAGACCCAATGGAAACAACACCCAAATTAATAGAAAAAATAGAATAATATGGAAAAGTAGCAGGTCTGAGAATAAATAAAGGCAAAGATATTAAGAAAAAATATGTTAACAAGACAAAGGAAACAGTTGGAAGAAACTTTAAAAATACAAGTCACGAACAAGGTTAAATACTTAGGGATTTATATTACACCAAGATGCAGTACACTGAAGGAACATAACTATGTTAAGGCCCGGTCCCACTGGCTGACGGACGCAAAACGTATGCATAAAGGACACAGCGGACGAGCAAAATTTCGGGGGTGGCTCCATCCATTGTCATCCGCTCCAAAAAATGACAAAAATTTGCATAAACAGAATGGAAAAGAACGGACGTGGGTAGTATGTAGCGGGGATGTTAAACGGATGTTCATAGGAAGCCTAGTGGATGACAGCAGATGGAAGCAGATGACACATCTGAAGGGGTTCCGGGGGAGAATTTCAAAGTGGACACATAGCAGAAGGGGCGGATGCATAGCGGATGAAGTGGATGCATCACGGATGCCTATAGGAAACAAAGGGGATGCCACGTGGATGTATATCGGATGCAAAGCGTTCACTGCGCATGCAGGGAATATGAATTGCATCAGCTCCGCGGATATAAAAGGATGCAGCACGCACACAGTCAGCATACAAGGGAAAGATGTGCTGACACATACATCTAGCAGGAATACCATGGTTCGTCAGTCAGGCAAGAAGAGCTGCCTACTCGTTCAAGCCCTGGCAAGAAGGCCAGAACCAGCATCCCACCCCCTGGCACTGACTCTGAAGCTGCTGAAGCTGCTGCTGCTGCTGCTGTAGTGGACCAGCCCCAAGACCCTCAAAGCCGTGCTGCTGAAGGCCCTGCTGCTCAAGCCCCTGAAGGCCCTGCTGCTCAAGCCCCTGAAGGCCCTGCTGCTCAAGCCCCTGAAGGCCCTGCTGAAGGCCCTGCCAGAGGGAGGAAGAGGCAAGGAAAGTAGAAGGGAGAGAGGAAACAGTACACCTTTTC
This sequence comes from Laticauda colubrina, assembly GCA_015471245.1. Taxonomy (NCBI): domain Eukaryota; kingdom Metazoa; phylum Chordata; class Lepidosauria; order Squamata; family Elapidae; genus Laticauda; species Laticauda colubrina. The sequence goes on from BLBF01000017.1 coordinate 35,173,829, forward strand.
CGAGGAGCATGAGGATGAGGTGCTGGAATGGCTGAGGGAGAACGAGTACCTCTGAAGAAAGGGCCACAGACTGTATCACGACACCAAGAAGAAGCAGGCAGCTTGGAGAGACAAGGCAGAGAGCCTGGGGTACACTGCAGAAGTACTCCTGGGATGGTGGAAGCACATGCGCACCTGGTATGGCAAGCTACATCTCAAGAAATCCGGGCAGGCCACTGTCAATCTCACTGACCGGGAGATGTACGTCATGGCCAAGTGCAGTTTCCTGGAGGGTGAGATCTGCCACCGAGGAGCAGCCCCTCTGAGACCCCTCTCCCTCAGACAGCCCACAGACAGCCAGTCCTCTTCCAGCCAGGAGCTAGTTACCCTGTCCAGGCAGGTGTCTTCAGAGGGCCCCACGGCAGAGGCTCCCCTGACAGCTGCACTCCCCATGCCGGCAGACTTGGAGGATCCCGTGGAGGATGACGCCCTGCTGTCACAAATGGAGGAAGAAGCAGCAGACACCAGAGGCCAATCCACCCCCACCCCCAGCTCCAGAGGATGCAGGCAGAGAGGCAGACTGGGGTGCCAGGACCATAGTGTGCTGTTGGAGATCAGGGACACAATCAAGACCAGCACAGAACTTCTCTCTCAGCTGGTCTACAGCGACATACCATCCTCGGACCGGAAGCCCTTCATCACCTACGTGAGCCAGACCCTGAGGGACCTGTCCGAGGCCCAGTACCAGGTGATGAAGCAGAAGATCACAGTACTTCTGCACAACCCTCAAGGCCCAGCTGAAGCTGCTCCTACCCAGTCCAGGTCTGCTCCTCCACCCCAGGCGATGTCACAGCCCTTCCACGGCTTTCAACAGCCCCTCACCTACCAAGGCTACGAGAACCAGGACTTCCCACAGCAGAAGCAGAACTTCCCAGTCTAGGCACAGGTTCATCGGATGCCACAGACGCCACTCTTCACCGAGCTACAGGCCAGACAGCCCCACTACACTCCTCCCAACCCTTCGTCCACCCCACAGCCAAGCCCGTCAATGGACAATCTGTCATCAGTATTGGGCCTGACATCTCAAGTTCTTGATGAAGGGCCTCTCAACCTCACGGGACTGAGTCAGCTCTCGGATAGCTTCCTGAACACCCCATTGTACCCTTGGGGCCATGCACCTCAATGGTGCCTCAGACCAGCACTCAAGCCACAAACACTTCCACAGTCCCTGCCCGCTTAACAGCTGAGACCAGGGACATGACTCAGAATGACTAAGAATTGTGTCAGAGACTGAGTTGTACTTTTAAAGTTTATCTTTGCTTAAGACACTTTATTTGGTTCATTTTGCTTTTTTAATAAAGTCATAAAGTTTACCTAAGACAGTTAATAAAGGTTATCTTTGCTTAACACACTTAATACACTTTACTTGGTACATTTTGCTTATTTAATAAAGTCATAAAGTTTACCTAAGAAAGTAAATAAAGGTTATCTTTGCTTAAGACACTTGGTTCATTTTTTTTACTTAATAAAGTGTTGGTGAAAACTTTGAAAAAATGGTTAAGCCTATGCATTTCTTGTGGGATGGGTAAGGATAGCTGTGGGATAGATAAACCTCCAGTGCAAGCATAGTGGGATTGCATGGTCCACCATCCCATCTGCCACACATATGGACCTTTTTTATCAATAACAATTTATTCATTGATCAACACATTTTAAAATAAACAAAGCTCTTTATTAATGCCCTATTCATTGTAGGACCACTCAACATACATGGCACAAGCTCATCAGTGTTATGCGACAGGCTCAAGGAAGCATCCATTAATCATCTATCATCCTGTCTTGCCACTCCACTGTTCCAGCTGGGGAGTTGCACCAGTGTCTCAGTAGGTTGCGCTGCTTCTTCCCTTCACGTGAAGCTCTGTTGGGGCCTTGTACATCCACAGTGTCTATCAGGTTTCGTCCTTGCCTCCATTCCCCAGGCTCCATGTCCCCATTGCCTTGTTGATGGTCGATAAGTCTGTTCTGCAACACTGGGAAGCAGGTGCGCATGAGATTGTGCAGCATGCAGCAAGTTTCCATGATGCTCCTCACAGTCTCTGGGCCATGCTGCATGGTGGTGATAAGTATCTGGAACCTGTTGGTCAGGAGTCAAAGGCATTCTCCACCACCCGTCTTGCACTGGACAGTCTGTAGTTGAAGATCCTCTCTTCACGGGTGAGGGCTTCATGAGGTAGGTTCTGAGGGAGAAGACATCATCACCAATGATGAAGTAGGGCACATCTTGTGTGTCTTTGGGTAAGGGGTCTGGATCTGGAAAACCCATGATGAGGTTGCATTCCAGCCCATCCTTGAGGTCACTTGCGTTGTATACCTGGCCATCTGTAGCTGATCTGTTGCCTGAAGCATCAATGTACATGAGCTTGTAGTCAGCATCAACCATGATACTGAAGAAGCCCCTGTAGTTGTGATAAGTGGACTCTGAGTTGGCTGGAGCTTTGCAGGCCACATGCTTTCCATCTATGGATCCAACGGTATGGGAAAGTTCCACCTCTGATACCACTCTTCTGCAAGTTTCTCCAGCCTTGTTCAGTGGTGGGGCACTTGAGGAGCTTCTCCACATATTCTTCAATGATGGCCTGCACCACTTCTCTGACCACCCACCACGCATACTGCATGTTTCTGTATGTGGTCCCAGAGGCCAGGTGCCGCAGAGTCAGTCCAGGGTCCAGGTTGGGATGGAAGTTGGTGCTCGGCTTGGTCAACCTGGGTCTCAGATGTTGTACAAGTTCATCAAACATGGCTAGTGGCATCCTCATGAAGTGATGGAATGCATGAGGGTCTTCCTTCCTCAGCTCCACCATCAGGTTGTCATACAGTCCAAACTCCATTCTTCTCACGATCCATCCTCGGACCCACACAGCTCTTGGACGTCTCCTTCTTTTCCTTCTGTATTAAAGTTGAAACAGTCTGAACAGGTTTTGGTTCTGGTGATGAATGAGCACAGCTATCATACAGACTGTGTCATCATCCATGGTGGAGTACAATTGATGATGTTGAAGACCAAGACCAAGGGTGAAGAGGTCTGTACACCACGGCTGCTGGACTCATACTGAGATCCAGATGATTTTCTCTCTCTTTTTATAGGAAATATCGGTTGTCCGCTAGGTGTCCTTCTACATACTCTAAACATACTCCAGACATCCTAAATATATGAGATACATCCCAGATACAAACATTTTGTCTGTTTTTAATCCTTTATATACGACATGCATACGCTTACATCCTTTCTATTTCCGTGCTATTAACGCTGTGTAGACGTTCCATGTACCTTTTGTTTCCTCCCTCTTTCTGTTTTCAGCTGCAGTGGATGTGAGTTGAGGGGATGGCCAGAGGATGCAGAGAGCATACAGCAGACGTTTAATGGATGATAACGGACATAGAACGTTTGTTGCCCGTATATGTCACGGATGTAAATCGTACGCGGCGGAAGGTTGCATAGTGTTTTTCAATGGATGGCAAGCTTTTTTTAACGTTTTACATCCTCTTTGTATCCGTAAGTGCAGTGGAACTAGGCCTTTAAACTCAAACAGTAGATTGCGACAGACTTGATGAAATGGGAAAAATTGCAACTATCATTGATTGGGAGAATGTCCACAATTAAGATGAATATATTGCCTAGAGTTTTATATTTATTCCAAACAATTCCTATTCAATTAGGGAAAGAGTTTTTTGAAGATTTATATAGAATTGTGTTGAAATATATTTGGCAGGTTAAAAAAGCAAGAATAAAATTAAAGCTGTTGTAAGATGCAAGAATAAGAGGAGGATTTGCCTTGGCAAATTGGGAGCTGTATTACCAGGCGACAAGTTTGATGTGGGTAAAGTTAAAAAAACAATGATTGCTGGGGGGGAAATTTTTGGATATGGGTTTGATTTGGAAAAATGGCAAAAATTGTGGCCTCAAAATTATAAAATGACAGTGTCAACTGCATATAAAGAAAATTATATAAGATGATTTACAGGTGGCACCTACCCCCAACAAGACTTGTGACAATGTTTAAGAATAAATTGGATAAATGCTGGAAATGTCATCACATGCCTGATTTATATTACCATATGTGGTGGACATGTTCAGATGCAAAGAAATATTGGACTAAAATCAACACATGGTTGGAAAAAATGATAAAACAACATATAGACTTTAAACCAGAGATCTTTTTATTGGGAGTGATACTGGACATATACAATAAAGAACTGAAATATTTGATTGTAAATGTTTTAACAGCGGCTACCGTGTTTCTCCAACAATACATCTTCTACCAATAGGAAGGTCCAGCATGATTTCTAGGCATGAGGTGAAATTAAGCCCCGCTCCCAAAATTTAGGCCTATTTAATCCATGCGTTTCCCCACCATTTCTCACATTGTTCATTAAAACTACATGAGGTGAAGACAAATGGAGAGGGAAGGGGAGGGAGAAAACTTGTCTTTAGGAGCGCCCTGCAGGTAGCCTATGCTAGAATACACCAATCTACTACCGATAGAACATCGGCCGATAGAAGTTCCCTAAAGGTAGAGTCACCAGCCACTTCTATCGGCTGGTAGAAGCGGCCTTGGGGCAAGCGCCCATGCACACTCCCCTTGCCACAAAGTCATTTCTTTCGGCTGATGGAAGCTCCCCAAAGGCAGAGTCACCAGCCACTTCAGAGCGAGGTGTGGCTTCCCACAGAGCACTCCTGATAGGAGTGCCCCATGCACACTCCCCTTGCCACGAAGCCGTTTCTATCAGCCGATGGGAGAGTCACCAGCCGCTTCTATCGGCTGGTAGAAGCAGCCTCAGGGCAATCACCCATGAACAGTCCCCTTGCCACAAAACCGTTTCTATTGGCCGATGGAAGTTCCCCAAAGGCAGAGCCACCAGCTGTTTCTATCGGCCAATGGAAGCTCCCCAAAGGCAGTCACTAGTCACTTCTATTGGCCAGTAGAAGAGGCTTCATGGCGAAGGGAGTGTGTGTAGGGCACTCGCCCTGAGGCCGCTTCTACCAGCTGACAGAAGCAGCTGGTGACTCTGCCTTTGGGGAACTTCAATCGACCAATAGAAACGGCTTTGTGGCGAAGGGACTGCACATGGGTGCTTGCCCCAAGGCCGCTTTTACCAACTGATAGATTTCCTCCTCCATGCACCCCCCACCTACAGCACCCCATGCGGACTCACCACTCCACACCGCTTCTCCCGATCAATAGAAGCAGCTGGTGATTCTGCTTTCGGGAGCTTCCATCGGCCGATAGAAGCAGCCTTTTGGAGAGGTGAGTGCGCATGGGGTGCTCTAGGTTGGGGTGCATGTGGGGGAGGAAATTAATTCACCCCCGAAAAGATGTCCTAGCCATTTTTTCAGGGCTTAAAAAAAATAAGAGCCGGCCTTATTTAATGAGAAACATGGTAGAATTGTATTTGCAAAGAACTGGAAAAATGACAAAATACCCATGCAGGAGGAAGTTATCAAAAAAAAAAAAAAAAGGACTGTGCTGAAATGAGCAAACTGACATTTGAAATTAAAGAACAAGAAGATAAGCAATTTTGTATGTTATGGGATTTGTTTTATCAATGGTTGGATAAAAAGGCATGGTAATATAATAGACTAGATAATTTTGTGATAGAAATCTAATAGATTGATATAAACATAATATAGATATATATAAAACCACTGATTGAAAGTATAACATAAATTTTAAGATAAAACTTGGAACATCTCATATAAAACGATGGAATAGTTTAGTCATGGATGATTAATAACTGATAAATATATAAATATATGTTAGTTTGACAATGTGAAGACTGATATAAATTGTGAGTAAATGACTACAAAAGTATAGCACAAAAGATATGTAACCAACTGACACACTGGATGTATAGAAAATGGAAGATGATTTTATGCTTTTATGTTTTTGTATGTGTATGTTTGTGTTTAAAAATAAAAAACTTTATTAAAAAAAAGAATATTTGCTTGCTATCATTTTTAATGCTTTCAACAGTGATAGAGCTTCCAATGTACTTGAAAATTTCTTAAAAATTCTTTAAAAATGCAAGAGATATTCACAGATGAATCTGCCTGAATGTAGCCCACATTGACCTATATAGCCCAATCAAACTTCAGGAGTTGAACATTGGAAGTGTTTTTTGTATTGTATTATGTCATAAAATGTTTTATCAAATGTGCCAAATTTCAGTGCCACTGGAGCCATGAGCCCAAGATTTTGGGTGCATAAGTTACCTCATTTGGTTCAAAGGTTATTACACTATTATACACCGTTTTGCCCAGTTAAAGGCTACAGGAACAAACCTTTTAGTAATATATACTATAGATATTACAGAGAATGTAACATTATATGCATCTTAATTATATTGATATAATTTAATTAAATCAAATTTAACTTGTCTAGTTTCATCCATTTCCTATCCAGGCACCTCCCTTTTTTATGATGGATGATTCTTTGGAAAGTTGCCCAACTGACTATAACTCCAAATGAAGGTGAGCTATGTTTCCAAGACATGGCAAATAGGAGTTTCATTGTGATGTTACCAATTTAACAAATGCAGTGATTCACTTAACAATTGTGCCAAGAAAGATCATACAATGGGCAAAACTCACCAAACAAATGTCTAACTTAACAACAGAAATTTTGGGCTCAGTTGTGTTCTATGTCAAGAATTACCTGTATTAAACTGTTTTACTACTTTTTCATTCTACAATAATCAGCAATTAATGATTTTTAGCCGTTAACATTATAAAGATATTTAAAAAGCAAGGAAAATAGAAAACTCATAAAAGCCGTCAGTATCATAACCAACAGAGATTGCAGCATTATCATATTCCATAGGTTCATTATCATCTTCCAAAAATTCAGTTTTGACCATTTTCTGGAATACTATCAGGATGGGTGTCAAGCTTTCTTCTGGAGGGAGACTATTTCATCATATAGTCCCAATCTCCAATAAGTCCTGGTTACAAAATCTTGGCTGCTCAAGAGTATCAACCTAATGCAAAATGACCCTTTTCCATATTTGTACTTCTGTGATTGTATATCCACTGGCTCTTTTCTTGAGGTAATAGCTTCATATAGTTATGTGGTTGACACAATGATTCCTGGTTTGGATCCCAGGTAAAAATAAGGGAAGTTGCATCACTACTTTCTTGGGCCTGGCTTTTCAGTATCTAATCTTAATAGTTGCTCGCCTTGTTCTCATATCATAAGCCAGTGGCACGACACTGTCTGAAAGTATTTAACTTATCAAGGTTTGAGCATAAGTCATTGGAAATAATGATCCAAACAAACAGGTTCTACCTGCTGTATCATTTTCATCTTCCCACAAAGCTGTTTTAAGCTAATTTACATACAGACCAGCCAACTGTTTTTCCATAATTTGATGCATAGAATGTTCAAATTAAACTGTTATTGACAGAGTTACCACCGTAAAGAGGAAACACAGCCAGATCCCTTCATGAAGGTACAAGATATAAAGCACATGTTAGAAATAGCGTGTACATCCAAATGGAAAAATAAGCACTAGTTGTGTACAAACTATCACATTCAATAATGTGAAGGTACAAAGTTTACAAAATGAAGTCAGCAACTGTATCCCGGACACATAAAAAGTGTAAGCAAATCATTAGCTAAAATGGCAGCCTCAGGGAGCAGATCATTTCACATCATTCTTGAAACAGGTGACTGGCGAGAGACTGTATTTGGTTTCTCATAATAAGGGATTCCTCCTTGTCAGAAATATATTTAGAAGAAAAGAGTGTTCTAAGTGTTTGGCTAGCTTGTCGCCATTTTGTCTACTGATTATCATGCATGCAAAACTTGGAACTGAAGGATTGGATCTCAATTTTTCTTGTTGACTCTAACATATGTATATATCCCTTTTGTTCTTAATAATCATTGTCTGACATTTGGCGTATATGCAATCTGCATGCAGGTCTCTTGGTATCTGAGAAATACTCATACAATTGGAATGCCATAAAAGACTTTTCTTGTCATAACTTGTGAACAAATTGGGGATGTCCCAAGAAGGATCAAAATAGCCAAGATGGCTCCTGTACAATCAAAAACCCCAATCCTTTTTTACATGCATCAAGCATGAAATGCATGCACAAGAGGGGTATGGCTTTACTTGTGTGGCCATTGGCATGATTTAGTTTTTTTGCAAGCCTTCCTCCCCTCCCATGGATGTGTCTAGACTAAATGAAGCTTAACATGATCTTCTGAAGACAAGCTTTCATGACAATGGTGTATCAGGGATGGAAACATATCTGTATTATTTGGTTTATGTTCTGCAACCACACAGGCACCATTTCTGTGAATATAATTGCTACTTGTTTATAATCTGATACAACTGACTCACAATAAGGAAAGCTCTGTTTGAATAATCTTCAGCATCATTCACCTGAAGATGGAAGGGGTTTTGTCCATTTTTAAAACTTTATATCCTAGCTTTCTTCTGAAAGCTCAAGAGAATCTAGATGGGACTACCACTTCCATTCTTTTCCTATAATAACGCTTAGCAAAGGCAGAAGAAGGACAAATATGATATGTACATAATGGCACAATTACAAGTATTTTGTGTGCATTTTCAGATTGTGACACAGCTGTATAATTTTGATATTCCTTTAGGATATCATTCATGTGTCACTTTGATGCCATAATGATTTGTCTTGGGCACCACGACCTGTGCAGTAGACCTGACAACTATAGGACTTGGGTCAATGTTAGTGAGTTTTCACAGACCATAGTGGACCTAAAAGAATGTTACTAACATCTGACCAAGCTTGATGGGATTACCATAATTTTGCATTCAGTAACAAGTTTATCAAAGTATATTGTGTCCATAAAAATATTGGCTGGAAAACTACTTACAACAACCCCAACTGCCATCTGTGGCAATGAGTACAATTCCTACCTGAGTTAGGTGTATGTAGGTTACCCTATCATGTTGAGCCTATCCTAGCTATTCCTGACTTGTGAGCAGTATAAAATAAACTCCGAAATCAACAATCAAAAGTGACATCCATTTTACTTAAATTGTTAGCAAATGCTGTGCCAGAAATAAAAAGAAGGCATCAACATGAGTCTAACTCTGGACTCTTCCTTTGTCTGAATGAGTGTTCAATAAGATTGTAGCATGTTTAGCTTGGATCATTATTTCCAAAAATGTTCTCAAAAAAGCCCAAGTCATACTAAACAATAATGTAACAACAACAACAACAACAACAACAACAATAATAATAATAATAATAATAATAATAATAATAATAATATGGTGATGGCGATGATGATCATGATGATGATGGTGCATGTCTTTGTATTTTGTTATCTTCTCCAATTCTCTCTCTTCTATTTTGCTGTCTCCAGGTACTGCTACATCTGGCTGACATGATGATGATGATGATGATGATGATGATGATGATGATGATGATGAT
>BLBF01000017.1:35183295-35208707 GCA_015471245.1 Laticauda colubrina
ATGATGATGATGATGATGATGATGATGATGATGATGATGATGATGATGATAACAATAACAACTATAGATGTAGCAGTACCTAGAGACAGCAACAGAAGACAAAGAAGAACTGGAGAAGTTAACAAAATAAAAAGACCTACAAATAGAAATAGAACAACTGTGGCAAAAGAAAACAAAAGTAGTACCAATAGCTATACATACTTTGGGTACAATCTCAAAACAACTAAGCACCACTTGAACCCCACTGGCACTGACAAAATCACCATCAGTCAATTGCAAAAGAGAGATTTACTCAAAGCAGCTTACATCAACAACACCTTTAAAATTATCAAAAATCAACTATACCAGGTTCTTGGGAAGGACTCAATAGGCTGACATCGGCTGACTGAGACAAACCAGTAACCGGCTCTCAACTATGAAGAAACCTGTGTAAACAATTACAGCCAAAAAATACATAAACTGTATAAACATGACTAGGAGATTCTAGCTTAGACTTTTGACTTTGGTTTTGTATTTATTAAGTTTGTGTGTATACAAAAGAGATTAATCTGCAAATATGATTGTTGTACTTCAGCCTTTACATTTACAATAATAGAACATTATTACAAAATATATGCAAAAATCTCTAATGTCTAAAGGAGGCCACAACCATGTGATTTGGCATTAAAATGGATGAGTTTTTGACTGAGATCACAGCCATCATTTTGACTACCCCAGACAATGTAGTTTAACTTTCTTTCTTGTTCACATTCAACTTCTCAGCTTTTGTGAGCTGCCAGAAAACCTTAGAAAATGCTTTTATTGACCATAATAGTTCTCTGATCATTCGGATGGAATTTTTTGACTCAGACTCTGTGGGTCTGTGGGTAGCTGCCATAATGATAATGAAGTTATATGTAGATAATGAATTACTATTTCTTATATTTGATATCCTAACTGCTAACTGTAGGTTAACTGATGTATAGTTTTTTTTTAAACTATACACCTAAGATATAAGAAACCCACTTTGATTATGGTTTATTTCTAACAGATTTTATTTCTAATTTTAAACTCCTAAAGACCATATATTCATAATTCACATTTCATTAAAGAAATAGACTTAGAATGTATCTAAAAAGGTAAAGCTGGATCATCAGAAGAAAGGCTGAATAAAAACAAGTTGATGTGTTTAGAATGAGGTGCTGGAGGAAATGAAAATTCTTGAGACCGGAAAAGAACAAATTGTTCAGTACACAAGAAAAACCAGACACACTAATAACAAAGCCAAAGTTTAAATATTTGGGATAGCTTATGCCAAGGCAAGAAGAGTTTGATGCTTGGAAAAAGATTTCAAAAACAGGCCTTGAGGAGAGAAGATAGCTAAATGCTATCTGATGACACAGAACAGGAATTTACAAGCACTCCCATAAGAAGTTATTGGCAGACAATTCTGGTGATGTGATATTGATCAGGTCACCTGGAGTTGGAAGCAAATAAACAACTGAACAATATCACCACCAAAGTCTGAATAAAACTGATGTGTCTCTCCAATTTTTTGGCAACAGCACGCATAAGGTAAAGGTTAATATTTATTGTTTGCATGATTACTGACATTGTTAATAGTAATATGAGCATAATTTTGAAAAAAAATTGAGTTTTCTGAATTTCACAACTAGAGATAGTCCTTGACTTACAACGACACTAAGGCCAAAATTTGTTGCTAAGCAAAGCAGTTGTTAAATTAGTTGTGCCTGATTTTATGACCATTTTTGCCACAGTTGTTAAGCAAGTTACTGCAGTTATTTAGCATATCATACATAGATTAACATTATATTTTAATATTTCATTTAGATTAGTAAAACAAAATTTAAATATTTAAATATTAAAAAGATTTGTGTTTAAATACCAATGTCTGTTGACTTTTAATATAAGGCATCTTTTATATTAAAGAAATCAGATACTGAATTGGTGTATGCCCTTAGCTTACAGCTGATCATGATGTGATCTACAGTTTGAATCACTAGTAGATCTGGCTTCCTCCGTGGACTTTGCTTGTCGGAAGCTGGCTACAAATTGTGATCACATGATCTGGTCATAAATAAATGCCAGTTGCCAAATGCCTGAATTTTGATCACATGACATGGGGATGCTGCAAGTCATAAAGCATGAGAAATGATCATAAGCAGGGGTAGAACCTGTAACTCTGAAGAGCAGCAGACATAGAACTGGTTCTATGTCTGCTAATGTTTTCCCTCTCCTGCCCACCCAGGCTCTTATCTGACCTTTATTTCCTGATTTTTTTTCAACTTCAACTGCTGTGCGAGGCACACAGTTTAAAAAGCAGGAAAAAAGGGCTTTTTGAAAGACTGCTTCTCTGCATACAGCATGCTGATGATTATTTACATGTGCGCGCTGGCAGCGTCCAGAGAAGCACATGGTAAATGACCGAACTGGTAGTTAACCCTGTCGGATCCCACCCCTGATCATAAGTCACCTTTTTCAGTGCTGTTGTAACTTCAAACAGTCATAAACAAGTAACTCAAGGACTACCTGGACCTAACAGAGGCAGGGGAGAAACTATGTCAATGGTTTATTTACCTGAGATGTATCATATGATGATTTAAATCAGAATCTGAGAAGAGATGAAAGCTGTTTGTATGGTCATGAAGAAAAAAACATTTGGATTATCATGACATTACAATTCTACTTCGAACTGCAAGCAGAGAACTCAGTAGGGAAGTGTCCACAATTATGGTTCCCTAGGGGAACCATATTTGTGATGAAAAAGCAGAATCTACATCAGAGACTCTCAGCTATTTGCTGTATTTCAGAAAGTGTAGAAAGAAAACAGGCATATTGGAAAACAGAGGGAAAATCTAGCTTTGTAGGCTGGGTTTGGTGCAAGAGTAAACAGCTACTGGGTCAGGGCCTATGTGTAGATACATAGTTCATGGGCATGCAAGTTCAACGTGAATAAAGAAAAAAACAGAAGACTTTGGGAGGTATGAGTAACCTCTCCTCTTTTGAACACTATACAATCTCCACCATGGCCTTTCCTGTTGCAGAGGTTTCTCTCTCCATTAGTGTGTTTCCAGCTCTATACACTTGAAGGGAGAGAGGAAGAGAACTATAATAATAAAAGATATTTATTCATTCATTCAGTATGGTCACTCATCTCAACCAATGACTCTGGGAAGCAAACAATATTAAAAAATTTTTTTTTAAAAATGTATTGCGCATTGTCAGAAGGATTCGGCCATCATGATTGGAAATGTTCCATGGGGTGGGTGCTATGACAGAAAAGGCACATATCCTGGGCCCCACCAACCATCATCCCTTGATCGATGGGACCTGGAGCATGCTTATTCTGCCATAGATTACATGGGGGAGAAACAACAGAGCTTTGTGGCTTTTTTTTGCCAGTTTCTCTCGACTTGTCAGTTTCAATCACTAACCCTGAAACATACAGTCAGGCCAGTTTAAGTTCATGTATAGGACCTTGCTGGTTGTACAATCGGGACAGTTTCCCCTCCTCCTCACCAAGGCTATTTCTGCTTTAGTGTCTACACTCATGTCAATTTATTTTAAATTGGGAGTGTTCTGTCTGGAAAAACGCGCGGTAGACCGGGTTCCAGTAAACAGGTTCTTTATTAACAACAAACAGAAGCGGAATGGAGTGGCTAAAGCCGCGGCAGCCCTTTTATACAGGCTTGCCTGCCGGCTTGTAGCCAATGGTAGCCATTTTACTTTGCCGCCTTTAAGTGGCTCTTTGGATTGGTTCTTAATGAACCAATCCACTACTGGCCTTTCTGTCCAATCAGGTTATACCACTTGGACTCTACTAAGTTATACAGAACACCCCTCCCCCCTTAGTTTAGTCCTATGTGGGTGACGTAGTCGCGCAGGTAGGTGGGGCTTCTTCTGACTCTACTTGACTTGCGCGGTTCATTTTCGCTGGAGACTTCGAGCGGTTCGGTCGGGATCGCTCTCTCTCCGGCTCTTCTCCATGGAACCGCCTGGAAGGGTGAGTCAGCATGGTTGCTACCGCTTGCGTTGCTCAGGCCGGTGGCTTTGCCGCTCCCTTCTGGCTTTTCTGGGCAGGTCGAGCTGGCTTGGCTGGCCCCTTCCAGGACGGGTTCCTCTTCATTTGGATTATTTCTGCTGGACTCATCTAACCGTAAGTGTTGTTTTTGCTCTTTTTGATTGGTTAGATGTTCTGGGTTTATTTTTAATAATTCTTTTTTACCCTCTTTATTATTTCTTTGTATTTCCCCTCCCCCTTTGGTTTTGTTTTCGTCAATTTTTATTGCTTGAGGTTGCGCGGTCATATTTCGCTTGATATTTTGGAAACGAAGCTGGTCTATGTGCCGCTTCCACTCTCTGCCATCGTCCATGGTTAGACGGTAGGACCGGGGGCCTGTTATTTGTGTTATTGTGGCTGGAAGCCATAGAGGGTCTCCGGTGAAAATTTTTTCCTTAGACTAGGTCGCCGATTTCAAATGTGCAGAATCGACTGGATGAGTCGGGGGGTTTCTCACAGGTGTAATTTGGGTGCAATCTATCTAAATGTGATCTGAGTTTCCTCCCCATTAACAATTCTGCTGGGCTCTTGTTCGTATGCTACTGGGGGCGGTATGTTGGAGGGTGAGTAAATGGTTTATCTTGTCTTGGACATCCCCCTGGTCCATTTTTTCTAGGCCTTCCTTAGTAAACCTGACCATTCTCTTGGCCCTACCATTTGCCGCCGGGTGGGCTGACACGGTTAGTGCATGGCATATACCTAAAGAAGCTAGGAACTGTTCAAATTGTATAGCGGTTAGTTGTGGCCCATTGTCAGACACTAGGACATCCGGCAACCCATGGGTTGCAAATAGTTTGTTGAGTTGCTTGATAACAGCGTTGGTTGTCGTAGATAACATTACTATAACTTCCAACCAATTTGAGTATGCATCTACGACAATCAAAAACGTATGCCCCCTAGTAGGACCCGCGAAGTCAATGTGAATCCGAGACCAGGGGCCTCGTGGGGTCTCCCAGTCCCGTATTGGTGCTTGTGGTGGTGAGGGCCTGGTTCTCTGGCATTTATTGCATGTAGCAACCCAGTATTCAATATCTTTGTCTAAGCCAGGCCACCAGACATAGCTCCTGGCCAGGCTTTTCATTTTTACTATGCCTGGGTGGCCCTCATGAAGTATACCCAACACTTCTGTTTGCAATCTGGAGGGAATTACCACCCGATCACCCCATAACAAACACCCCTTTTGTATTGACAGTTCAGTCTGTCTGGTCCGAAAAGGTTTAAAGTTTTCAGTTTTTTGGTTTTCCGGCCAGCCTTTACCTACCCAATTTAAAATGCGGCAGTCACTGGGTCTCTGGCGGTGGCTCTGGTGACATCATTTGCAGATAGTGGCAGTTCCGGGCAGGCTTCTATTTGCAGGGTGGTAATCGTTGGAGCCGGGTCTTCTTCTGTTGTTGGCAGAGGTGTTCGACTTAATGCGTCTGCATGTGGGATTTGTTTCCCGGGTCGATGTATCAATGTGTATGAGTATGCAGCTAGGAATTCTCACCATCTAGTCATTCAGGGAGATAAAATGTTCGGTGTGGGTTTGTTTCCCACCAAAATTCCTAGTAACGGTTTATGGTCAGTTACAATGGAAAATGTCCTCCCATAGAGGTACTCATGAAAACATTTAACTCCGGCGACAATTGCCAGGGCCTCTCTGTCTAGTGGGCTATAGTTGCATTCCGCTTTGGAGAGTGTTTTCGAGTAAAAGGAGATAGGCGCCTCTCTCCCATTGGGAAATTGGTGGCTCAGAATGGCACCAACTCCGAATGGTGAGGCGTCAGAGGTGACCGTCAATGGAAGTGTGTTATAAAACTGAATAAGAACGGTGTCTGAGGTTAATAAGTTTTTTATGCCATGGAATGCTTTTTGTTCTTTATGACCCCAAGTCCAACTAGTTTTCTTATCCAGTAAACGATGTAATGGTTCTGCTATCGTTGCTTTGTGGGGGAGGAATACGTTATAGAAGTTTATTAGACTCCAAAATGCTTGCAATTCCGTTTTGTTTTTTGGTTGTGGTGCGTCTTTAATAGCCTTTTCTGTAGGGTGTATACCCTCTCCGTCAATTAAATACCCCCAAAATTTGACATGATCAGTCATTAGGCAGCATTTTTCCTTTTTAACTTTCAGGCCGGATTCTCTAAATTTTGTTAGCACTTCTCTTAGCCTTGTTTCTAACTGGGTCATGTTTTTGGCTGAAATTAGGACGACATCAAAGTATGGAATGACCCCTTTAATTCCATTTAATAGGCATTCCATGAGGCTTTGGAAGACGCCTACTCCAAACTGAAGTCTGTTACATTTGATTGCCCCTCTGTAAGTTATTATTGTCTGTGCCTCGGCTGTTATTGGGTGTACTGGAAGTTGTTGATATGCTTGGGCTAAATCGAGCTTGGCAAAAAATTTTCCTCCCCCAAGCGAGTGCAGTAAATGCTGCACGACTGGCACCGGGTATGCGTTTTGCTGCAACGCATGGTTCAGGGTAGCCTTGTAGTCTCCGCAGATGCGTACCGACCCATCAGGTTTTACAGGTGTTATTATTGGTGTCTCCCATCTAGCGTGGTCAATTGGTTCTGTGACCCCTTTTGCGGTTAATTTGTTTAATTGTTCATCTATTTTGGCTTTTAATGCAAAGGGGACTCGTCTGGCTTTTAACCTTCTGGATGCTTTCTGGGGATCTAAACTAAAGGAAATTGGGGTCCCCTAGTACCTGTCTAGAGTGCCGTCAAAGATGTCCTGGAACTCGTGTATCAGGTTTTCCTCCCAATCGGTTGCGGCTACTCGGCTCACTCCAGTCATTCCGATGCCCAATGGTGCGAACCATTTGATGCCCAGGAGACTGGGACGGTCCCGGTTGACTATGGTTAGTGGCAGGACTTCAGTGTGCTGCTTGTATGTTATTCAGAAATGTCCAAGACCTACCACAGGGATTCTGTTTCCTTGGTAGTCCTTTAAAATTAATTTTTGTTTCTGAAGTTCTTTTAATTTAATATTTGGAACTAGTCATCTGATTGTGTTCCAAGATACCATTGACAGGAAGGATCCTGAGTCGACTTCCATCTTACAAGGGCTTCCTTCAATTTTTACAATGATTTTGACTTTTTTCCCGCTTTCCGTCTGGGCGCTTCCATAGTGACAGTTTGATGGGTCTTTTCTCGGTTGCTGGTTCCTTTGCTGCACTCCCATTTTTTCTCAGCTTGCCTCAGGTCAGTTCTTAGTGGGGAATTACTGCGTCTACTAGGACTGTTATTTTTGCGATTCCTACAGACTTTCTCGATGTGTCCCCTTTTCTTGCAAGCCCAACAGATGGCATCAAGGAACCTGCACTCGGCTCGAGGGTGGCTTCCCCCGCAGCCAGCGCATTCCTACCAATTTCTTTTTTTGCGCCTTTTTTTGTTGGCGTACAGGCGGTGGACCTCATCATCATCGTCTTTTGTTTCTGATCAAAGTCTTCGTGGTGTGTGGTAGTGGGAGATTGCTTCTTTCCTCTGGGTAGGGTCGTCGCGTCATTATTGGCATTCATCAGCTTCATGGTGGCTGCTGACTTTTTCGCTGCTTCTGCAGCTGTGGCTTCTGCGATCGCTTCACCCACTGTTATATTGGGTTTATTTAGTAATTTACTTTGTAAGTTAGAGTCTCTTAGACCTAAGACGACACGATCTCGCATGGCTTCATCCATGTTCAGGAACTCGCAACCTCCACCCAGGTGTCGGAGAGCCGCCACGAAATCAGCGATGGTCTCATCTTCCCTTTGGTCCCTTTTGTAGAACTCATGCTTTTTAATAAGATTTGACACCACCGGCGCGTAGTGAGCCTTTAGCATTCGGTGAAGCTCAGACCAGGTCATCTGTTTCACGTCTCTGGGCTTCGCCAATGCCTTGGCCATCTTGAACACGATTGGCCCACAATGCGTTAGGAAGACAGCCCCCTTCCGCTAATCCGAGATTTCCTCCATCTCGTTGCTCTCTAAGAACATCAGGAAATGGTCTATGTATGATTCCCAATCCTCTTCCTTGGGATTGAAGGGTGCGGGCGGCGCGTTACTCCCGGCCATCATTTCTACCCTGGATTTATTTGCTGCGTGCTCGGTCTCGCGTTTTAGGACAATCTCATCCTCGTCGCCAGTGTTCTGTCCAGAAAAATGCATGGTAGACCGGGTTCCAGTAAACAGGTTCTTTCTTAACAGTAGCGGAACAGAGTGGCTAAAGCTTATACAGGCTTGCCTGCCAGCTTGTAGCCAATGGTAGCCATTTAATTTTGCCACCTTTAAGTGGCTCGTTGGATTGGTTCTTATGAACCAATCCACTACTGGCCTTTCTGGCCAATCAGGTTATACCACTTGGACTCTACTAAGTTATACAGAACAGGGAGGAGTCCAAACAGGGTTTGAGAGGAGTAGTAACAGAGTCTAGAAAACGCCTGAGAAAACTCTTCCTCCCTACCCCATTCATCTGGCAGTGTCCCACTTTTCCCGACTGGTTGGTGAAATCCCTCGCCATTGCTTATTAGAGTCCTGTTTTCAATCCCAAAATTATGGATTTTGGGAATTTTCCACAGTACCTAAAAACCTTGCAAATGAATAAAATAGGCTGGCACTCTCACCAACACATCCCACAAGGCTGGAAAATTGGGGAATTAGTGCTTTAATTTAATTGTGAGGAAACGATTGAGCAGGCAGCACTCCTCACCTGTCCAGCTGTTAGCCGAATTTCCCTCTCCTAAAGGAGAAGGAATTAGTGGGACTCTCCACTTTCATCCTCCTGGATTAGGCCTTGCGCCATCCCACGACGGTGGGGTGAAGTTCTCCCACCCCTCCCCCCCCCCCGCCAAGACCCGGAAACAGAAGGTCAACAAGGCCTTTGGAAAAGGCGAGGAGATGAAGGTTCCGCCAGAAATTGAGACATGGAGGGGGAGGGGGGGATTTTGAAACGAGCGAGGCCTCGAGAGAAAGTTTGGCGGGGGGGGGGGCAACTTCCATTCGACTGCCCTCCAGTTATATCAAAAGGGCTGGGTTTTTTTGGGGGGTGGTGATGGAAGGGGGGGGGGGTGGAAGGTGCCTTTCGGTTGCTTTGGCGGAGCCGTGGAGCTTTCTCCGTTCGTTCGCTGGCAAAGGATTTCAGAGGGGAAACTCGCCCTGTCTTTTCTCCCGGGAGCGTTTCGCGGCGGTGGCGGATTGATCACTGCATCCACGAACACCTGGCGGCAGCCTGGAGTGCCGCGCGTGAAACTCGCTGGGCGGAGTGCGACAAAGCGACACGTTTGAATCGGAGCCCAAGCGCCCTTTTTTGCTGGCCGGGTGCCGACACTACGCCGTCCTTGCTATCGTAGAGGTAGTAAAACCAAGGGGCTTGGAGACGGGAGGGACTCCAGGCAGAGCTGAATACTGCACTCCTCCCCCCCCCCACACACACACCAAAAAAAGACTTGCGATCCTTAACTAGGGAATACATTTTCAATGGTTCTCCGTGGATATGAAATAGATGAGTAAGCATATTTTTCCTACAATACTTCAAAGATGTTTCAGAATTGTTTTTCTGGCATTGCAGATCTAACCTTAGAAGCCATGTTTACTCGGATTCAATTACTTGATCGAGATCACAATTCCTACTAGTCGTCCGTACTTTTTTTTTTAATGACATATAATAGTTTAGTGTTGCATCCTCACTCAGCATAACCAGTTTCTAAAGCTAACTGTTAAAAAAATGTCTAAAGACAGATTGCATGGAAACCAAATACATCGAGGTTATTTCAACCTACAAGAATATAATAATACCGAGCAATGTTCCTTATTTATTGACATGGAAGGGATACTTAATTGATTCAGTGGGGTCACACATCCATTGGAATCAACAGGGCAAAGTTGGTGATGTAACAAAGAGGTCCATTACTTTTAATGAGACTTGAAATTGATCTGGATGGTTGACCCCATGCGTTTGAGGCTAAAAAGAACTGGGACCAGTTTACAATTGTGTAAATTTTGATCTTAGAATTCTCAGTTTCTTTTCTGAAAGAGAAAAGGAAAATTAAATTTAAATTTAAGAAATTTAAAAACAGCGGCATGATTTCTTCAAATGTGCTGACCCATTTATTTCTGTCTAAATTGAATTCTGACTTAATAAGTAATTCAATTTTATTTCAGTGCAGTATAGATCAGAAAATATTCAAAGACATTATTAAAATTATATTCTCTCTTTAAGAGTCTAGATATTGTATAACTAGTACTAAAGCTCAGTGCTCAGTTTCTATCAGTGACATGATTAGGATTATAAAGTAATAAAAGCTGTCATCTTAATAACACAATGATGGAAAAGCCAGGATCCTTGAAATTCCTCTTACTTCCGAGTAACTAAGTATAGGATTGTACTGCAAGAACCTGATCTCATTCAGTTCACTGGGGCTTTTGAATAGATATGGATAGAATTGTGCATAGGATCGGATTAGTAAACTCATCCAAACACAGCCAGCCCAGCATGACACAAAAGAACTCCAATAGAATGACCAAATTTTATGACTCACATTATACAGGTTCACTCAGAAGTAACTTTCAGTGAAGCTTACTCCCACAATCTTTTGCAGTTTGACTTTGGAAGGAAGCCCCGCTCAGGGCTATCTTAACAGCATTATGGTCCCTGGGCAAAGCAGTGTACTGGGGCCCCTATGACAACTACTCACAGGAATAAAAATCTAAATGGTTGATAAAATTAAACATACATTTGCATGTTAGTATGAATTTAAAAAATCCAGTAAAATGTAATAAATAGGTTTCTGTATTTATATAACACAAGGTGCATTGAAGGGTTAACATACAGAGATTCGTGTGGGGCCTCTATGCTTGTGGGGTCCACGGGCAAATGCCCTCAGGCCCATGCGTTAAGACAGCCCTGGCCTCACTCTATGCTCAGCAGAATCTATACCTACCCCGAGATCAGAACTAATTTCTTTAAATCTTCTCCAGGCCCAAAGAGAAAGATCTTAATACAATATATTGTATTTAGATACAGTATATTGTATTTAGTGGTCTTCTCCTCTGAACTGATGCTATCAGCCAACTGGAAAACTGGTTGCCCTATCTCCTCAGTTCTAAAAAATATAGTTGCAAGAGAAGTCAGGATACCTCAAAACAAATGGGACTCCTTGCTTCCAATAAAATAAAGTTAGGATCAGGATTTTAAGGGATTGTGCAGAACTTGGTTTTCACGGTTGACTTTTACAGCTCTTTATTTTTCTGCCAGCCAGAAAACTCTTCGGCTTCTCATCCGCTTGCTATAATTTCAACTCGGAAAAGCCTCACTCTGTACTCCTTAACAGCAGCACCACCTCTTCGCCTGGCAGAGCAACAAGAAATCCTTGGATTATAAGGGCAGAAAAGAACATACAAAAGCATCAAATGGAATTTTGAGTGCCAATCCCGATTCTAAGAAGGCTGGTGTGGACAGACTTTCAGTATTGAGACTGCACCCAACTGACTTCCTCATCCCTCGCCCCAAATGCAAAGGGCTGTCACCTCCTGGTTGAACTCAAGTTCCGAGGCAGAGAACCCCTTACTGATTCGAACCATTGTCTAATTTCAAGACAGCTTGCTTTAACTGCACCCACCCAACACAAGCTAACAAGACCTCACACCCCCGTTTGGAGATGTTGATTGGTGGGTGGTTAATCGGTGAAATACAGCTATTTGGGAGGGGGGAGAGGTCAAACCAGCATGAATAGTTTACTTCCTATCTTCCTAGGTATGTGTGTGTGGAGGTGGGAACTCAAGGAGTTTCTTGAAGGGAAGAGCCCTAAAGTTTAAGATACAATTAAGTTTCTTTAAAAATCAAAGTTGCCCCCCCCCCCAGGAAATTTCTTGTTTCTGGTGGGTGCTGCGTTGGAAAGAAGAAACTTGTATGTGGTATCCTTTGACGTGGGACTCATCTAAAAAGCGTGAAGGGGCTAAAACAAAAATGAATCTGGGACGATCTTTACTTAGCAGCCTATTCGGATCATGGTTTTTAACTTTATCCAAAAAAGCAGGAAAGGAAAATGTGTACCTTTCCCTTTTTCTACAGCAGTCCTACAAAAGTGAAGCAATTGTTCATGAAGGTATCTTGCCTGTGTAGAGTTATTGATAAATGATGTCCTATTTTTACAAGATGATTCAAGATATTTATCTTTGTAGAGGTTTGTTCAGAGACTGCTGTCATTCTGAAAAATCTCCCCTAGCTTTCTATTTGGAAAGTTTCTCTTCTGATATCTAAGGGTTAAGTACCACTTCCAGGTATCCAAACAGAGCTCTGAGAACGTCCTGGAGTTGAAAGCATTTGTTTTCACTGAGCCCATCCCATATTCATATGTAGTCAGATGGATAGAGCCCCATTTAGGAGATACTTAAAATAGATTCTGTAGTCAACCAACCTATGAAACTCACATTCTTAAACTAGCTCAATTGCTGGTTCAATTGCTTATCTGGTTTGACTTCAGTATTATCAATAGTAGTAGGACCTCAGGACAAGTGCACCATGATTTGTAGGAGGGGGATATAAATTCAATTAAGGTTTTCTTCATAAACCTTAAGCAAACTATAGAGGTTGTGTGAACCAGGTCCCTGGTTACTGTCCAGAAAGAGATAGAAAAGAGTTTGGTGTCATTTTGAAGTTTAATTAAGAAGTATTAACAGGTTGTTAATGACAACAAACAGTGAAGTAAACTTGAATGGGCTATTGACCAAAACCATTACTTTCCAGGCCTACCATATCATGGTTAACTAAAACTCTCTAACAGTGTTACATTCCACAAAGTCTTGCCTAAGTCAATCAAAGGCTCTGGGAAGACCAACTACAAGTCCAGCTGCTTCCAGAATAAAGAGACAATATGTAGGACTGGACCTTAAAACCTGGGCATCTGGTTCATGGGAAAGGGAAATGAGTTGGTGCTTGACAGGAATGTGGATTGTCCTTTCCCTTCAGTTAATTAAAACTGTTCCAGAGATTATGAATTATTTCTGCACATATGAGTATTCACCTCTGCCCAGTCTACAAATTATTTCCTGGAAGAATTGGATGAAGGGAAGGAAAAGAAGGAAGGTGATGTGGATAATAATGACTGTGTCACACCCATTATGCCCTTTGCAAAGAGAAATGTGCATGAGGCTGTACTGCTGCCCCTCAGGTACAGATAACAATTTCTAGCAGGTTTTTTTTTCCCCCATTCCTTTCAAAACATCTCACCCATCAAACTTGTATTGAGGAACATAAGGAAACTTGTTGCCTCAATATTAAAACTCCAAAGCTTGGGTCAAGGAGTGAATGTAACTGTAAATGGAGCATTTGTGCTGAGAAGGACAGTTGGACAGAAGAGCTATCTTGCTTTCATTTCCTTTCCAACCACTTTTGGAAACAGGAGGGTTGACTGTCACTGACAAATCTTTCTAATGCAGAAATCAATGAATATTCCCACCATCCCTCCACTATTAAGAGCAATAATATATCCTGTCTTCATTTTTGTTCGAGGTCAGGCTTAATCAAGAAAAGGCTGCCTCTCCATCTTTGTTAATTAATCTGTTCGTTGTGCCATTGGAAGAATAGGGAAACTCTTAATAAGGATTCATCACTTGAGCATAGAATTGGCCAGAGAATTCTGGGAGTTAAAGCCCACAAGTCTTAAAGTTGGCAAGTTTGGAGACCTCTGCCTTAGGGCTTAGCCACAATTAAATGAAAAATGGTTTGCTTCATCAAGTTTCCTGATTAGCACTGCTTTACCAGCTGAAGGAAATCCAGCTCCTGGCTGTCCGTCTTGACTGGCTAAGCAGAAAAATTGTCAGAGGAAGGAGACTGAGAACGCACAATGTCTTCGGCTCTTTAGAAGAAAAGTGCAAAATGGAAGTAATAATCATGGCAGCAAATAAATTCTAGCAGCAAATAAATTCTAATGCTAACAATGCTGGTGTGTCGATTGGCCCATGACAGAAGAGTAACGCCTCCATCTAAGCATCCTTCTTAACAGCTAGATTAAAGAGTTAAGAGAGCTCCATTAAAAGATTTGCTGTCTGGGACATCTTCCTCTTACTTTGGTTTCCGAGAAACCTCGAAAGCCAGGTCTGAATAGTCCTGGCAAAATCACTGACTTAATCCCCTTTTATTAAATATTCCAATTTTCTCATCCAGGGGTCTTCCCACCTTGGCCATTTTCCACCTGGCGGACTTAAAACTGCAAAGCTGGTGGGGAACTTTGGGAGTTGAAGTCCGCCAGGCTTAAAATGGCCAAGGTGGGAGACCCCCGGCGACTTCCTTTGCTGGCCAGAGGGAGACATCCCGAAGCGCCCCGAGGGTGACATCTGAATTTGGGGCCGAGCGCTACGCGAGATCCGCTTCGGGCGGGCCCTGCTTCGCCTGACCGCAGCAAGAGGCGGGAAAACCCGCGAAGCGCCTGAGGGGGTGAGAAAAGGAGCCAAGGAGGCCACCTCGCTTCAGCAAACCCACCCAAGCCTCCCCGCTTAGAAGAGCTTCTCCCTCGGCCGGCCCAAGGAGGCTGCAGCAGGGGCCGCCGGAAGCTTGTGCCGAGCCAAAGGGCCGTCTGGCCGCGGCAGCCCGTTTCTTTCGGCCCTGAGCTTAGTCTTGAAGCCAGAAGCCCCCGAAGGTGGTGGTGGGGGGGGGACGAAGGAGCTGCGTCCGAGCTCCGACCAGCCAGTGGCTGCAGCTGGATCCCGGCTTCTCAATTAGATCGGCCGGAGGCCAAGCGACCTCTCCCCCTGCCCCCCCCCCCCCCCCCGGCATTGTCTGCTCCAGCCAAGGGAGATCGATAGCAGATGGGCCATGCCGGCTGCACTCCTCGTCCGGCCCCGCCTCCTTCCCTTCCTCCTCCGGGGGCCGAGATAGTCCGGCCGCGCCAGCCCGCCGGACTTCTTCTCGCTGAGCCCCTGGTCCTCCAAGCGAAGGAGCCAGGCTCGGGCCTGGCGCGCAAGGACAGTAAAAGCTCCTTCCCCGAAGGCCGAGCGGATGCCCACCCGCGCTATTGCGGCTGTGTGCCCGCCGCGGGGTCGCCTTTCCCCACAACCGCGGGCGGGAGAAGCGGTTAAGTTGTTAAGTTGGAGCCGACTCAAAAGTGAACTCCGGGAGGAGCAGGTGATGCCGGCGGACCGGCGGGCCTTTCTGACGAGAGCAGGGAAGGAGAACGAGCGCGTCCACTGGCGGCGTGTGGGAGATCAGCGCTTAGCGGCGATCCTAAAAAATGCCTCAAATAAAACCCAAAGCATGATTTTTCACAGGACGTCTTGAGTCAGTTCAGCCCTTGGCTTATATTCTTCACTTTAATTCTTAAAGTTAACCCCCAAAGACTGAACTGCTGAAGAGCTGGACTCCCGCGCAGGTATTTTTTGCGCGCTTTTCTTGTCAAGCGGTTTTTTCCCTTGAGTTCTTGCAGGAAGCTTTGGGAAGTTCTCTGATGAACTCACAGCCTGGGATTTCCTCATGGTCTCCCATCCAAGAACTAACTTGGTCCAAGCCTGCTTGGTTTCTAAGCCTTAAACTTGGTCCAGCAAGATCGACACACTTGCCTGTGAGCAATCCCTACCAAATTCACGACACGGAGTAAAACTTTTTGAGAGGGCACTCCTAAGTTGCATAGCCGTGACTTTTGTGTCCACATCTATCCACAAGACATACATGTGACTGGTTTGGGTTTTTGGTTTTCTGATGATTCCTGCCATCTGAGATTCATTACTGCTACTGATTAAACAAAACCCTACATAATTTGTATAAAAATGTATGGGTTGCGGTTTGTTTAAACCATTTTAGCTCTATCTGTGAGATAGGCTGTACTGAATGCCTTTGACATTCTAGTCCACTGATTGGTGTGTGTCTGAATGGGTAAATTGGGGTCAGGGTATAGCCAGGAGACCCAAAGGTGTTAAAATCTCCACCACCTTTATTAAAGTGAGGAATGTAAAAATTTCTCTGCCACCATTGCAATTCCACCACATAATGATTTTTTAGTCCTGTAATATAGCATGATGTCAATAGTATTACAAACAAGTCCTAGTTGATTACTTATCAGTTCTTATGCTTCCCAGCTGTATTGGCCAAATGAGAAAGTCTTCAACAAGAAGCAAAAGGAAGTTATTCACTGGTAATTCTGAAGGCTTCTTCAGCAACAGTTCAGATTAGCACATTCTCTTCCCAGTTGCAGTGACATAATCTGTCCATCCTTTCTAAAAAAAAAAAAAAAATCATTCTTGTTTGTGTACCCTCAGTGGTATAAAGAACAGATTACACAGCAACTTTTATAGTGTTAATTCTACTGCCATGAAGGAGAGAGTAAGGTGGACTGTCACTTTTACTGAACCAGGTATAATAAAGAATTTGATTTCAAACGTAAGTGCTTGTGAGGGCATGCAAAATGAAATAAATAAAGGATGAATGTATGGGCATGATTATTAAATATTGTGCAATCCCAGAAAAATTTCTAGTGTGCAATATTTCCAGGAATCACCTTTATAATTCCATAAATCTTTTCTGAAAATAGTGGGGAAATAACAGTTACTTGTAATGGCATCTTCATCCTCTCTCTCTTTCCTTTGGGAAGGCTGGTCGTAAAACCTTTCTTTTTTATTCTTTCCTCTCCCTACAGAAAATTCCTCTGAACATTGGAAAACTATAGAAAGACAGTGTTCTTTCCCTCTTCTCTCATTAATAAATTTTCTTTTTCCTTTCTGCCATCCACACATATAGAAAATGATATAAGGCAGTGCAGGTTCTCCCCCACCCCATGGCAGATTTCTACTTTAGTGGGGATGGTGAAAGCCACACCTTTTCCTTTGACTTAAATATGGAAAATACGGAATATTTAATATTATTTAATATAATAATAATATTTAATATTCCATTAAATATGGAAAAGAGAACCCACTTCCCCAAAGCTGCTGGAAAGTCAGATCTTTGGGACAAAAAATAACTATCCTGCCAAGAAAGTATCTTTCTCCTTAAGCAGTATAGGTAACTGACCAACCAAATTGTCCAGATCAGCTGGAATATCTGGTTTCAGCTTTTTGGTCCCAACAACCCTACAGTTTTTGGCTCCAGTGGAAAACCTCTTGGTCTGATGATGACAGGCATAATGTGGCCTTTCAGATTTGCTACATGTTCTAAACTGAGAGAGAGGTATGTATTACAGTTGCAAGGATGTCAACATATTTCAATTTCTCTTTTTTCTTTTTTTCTCCTTTTTTTCTTTCCTTTTCTTTCCTTTTCTTCCTTCCTTCCTTCCTTCCTTCCTTTCTTTCCTAAAGAAAGGCTACTGAATTTGCACTGAAGAATCTTCTTTGTTGTTTCCAGGTTCTCAGGGCTGGACTCCAGTCCTTGCTATGGAACTGAGCACAGAGTGATTCTGCCCATAAGAAAGCAAAGCAATAAAATAAATCTATTTTGTGAGTGTATTGTCATATAATCACAAAATGGGCATGTGGATCCTCACAAATGTATAGAAGTCTCCAGCAGGATTTTGAGGTGGCTACCATTTAACTTAAATTAGATTTTCACAATTAAAATGAGGTGCCATTGGAAATGAAGGGGGCTCCATACAAGTAATCAGCTATATTATCTTAAACAGATTGCGATCAGGGAATCCTGGGGTTCCTCAGCTTCACCTTGCAATCTTCAACTCTTGGCCACATCTTTTCTACAGAAGAATATTGTTCCCCAGTCTAGATGCACAGCTGAATCCTACTGTGGGCATCATAAAAGGGCTATCTCCACTTTCTGGTTACCAGTTTAGAGCCATATTCCTTCACCACATCTACAAAGGGAAAATGCTTTACTGTGAGATTATAAGAAAATAATTAGTAACACCCACCCACCTATCAATGCAGATATCACTGATGCTATGAACAAACAGGGGTCACCTCAGACACCTATTAGGACAGCCAGAAACATGCTGGATAACAACTTCAATCTGCTTCTGGCCTGGGCACAATAATGGCCCTCTACTGCATTCTTCAAAGTGTCACCACATCCCCCACTTTACAGCCAAAGAAAAAGAATTCAATCTAGCCAGTAAAACTAGATGAGCAATCTAATCTCAATCCTCAGTAGGGTTAGGACTCAACTTGGCAGGTGCGCTCATTCATAAAGGGAGAAAGCTCTCCAAAGCAGACTCTCTGAGCCAGGGAAACCCCTGAGACTTTTTGTCTGCAACTCCGTCATGAATTGACTATAAGAATTTGTAAATAGAATAAATAGTAAATAGTCTCTTATTTGATCATTGAGAATGGATTTGTGATGTGTTTTTTTTTTAATTTTTTTTTTGACCATATGCTAAATAAATAAATAAACTATCTTGGAAAAATGCATGCATTGATTGTTCCGGGTGATCCGGTGTTTTCGGGGCCCAGCCAAAACTAACTTTGAGGGTCCTGAGTGAACGATTTCCCTCCCAGTTTCCTCCATTTTTGTGGAAGGAAAGTGTTGAATTTCAGAGGGAAGCCCGAAGAGACTCCAAAATAAATCCAAACCATTTTCACCCTAACCCTAACCCTCACCCTGCAGTCTAATATTTGCCAGCAGGACATGTTGCACTCAGGTCCCTCTGACCCTCGAAGCTGCCAGATAAAATCCTTCTCCCATACTCCCTATAAATTTTTTTTTGTAAAAAAATGAAACCCCCCAAAATAAATAAAAAATCCCTGGCCATTGGCCACCTTAAGTCTCAGTAAAGATCTCATAAGGATCTCAACTGTCATTGAAAGCTACCAGGAGGCATCCGGTTCTTCTCCTAAAAGAAAGAAGGGGAGAATGCCACAAAAAGGAAGCGAAAAACCACAAGTCAACCAGAATCAAGTGTGATCTGAGAGGAAAATAATGCGCGAGGGCAAATTAGCTCCCTTTCAAGCCTTTGGAAACTTCCCCGCCGGCTCCACAGCCTCCCCAACCCCCCCACCCCCGTTCGCCTTGGAGCGTGGATTCCTCCCACTGCATTTCCCTCCTGTGGTGACCATCCGACCATGCCCAGGGAACTGGTTTAATTTGGGTTGTGGGGAGATTGCGAGGAAACGAACCAAGGAGGAGGAAGACACATTTCCCTCGCTGAAATCGCACCTTTTTATGACATTGTCAGGGTGGGCAATGTGGCCGGGGTGGATCAATCCAATCCATTCATAATCAGGATCGAGGCCACCTATTTGAATTAAAATCTATTAGCTCCTCCACGAGAGACGTGGCCCGGGCCCAAATCAATAAAACGCACAAAAGAGTCTCGCTTTCTCTCTCTGTGTGTGTTTTTAAACCCTCTCGTATGAAGTGTGCTCAGAAAAAGAAAAAATCCCTTGATCGATTCGATCCTTATAAATATTTAACCGACCTAGAAGAAGAAGAAGAAGAAGAAGAAGAAGAAGAAGAAGAAGAAGAAGAAGAAGAAGAAGAAGAAGAAGAAGAAGAAGAAGGAGGGGGGGGGGGGAAGGAATGAGAATTTAGCGGAGAAAACGGAAGGTTATCGCCATTAACACGGCCGGCGTTTCGGGTTATAAAACAAATTGTCCCTGGACTGATGGGTTGTGGAAATGAACGTGTGTGTAAGAGAGAGAGAGAGAGAGAGAGAGAGAGATACTAGAGAGAGAAGCGGGCTTGGGGAAACTTGAAGGTGATTTTCTGAGGAACACCAAGGCCCGGGGGTGTCTAAGCCAGAAAGGATCAGGCGGGGGGTGGGGGGGGATCCACAGCGGGCCAAGGAAAGCTGTTCGGAGAAAGCGAGAGAGACTCAGCGCTGAGTTTCCCAGCCAGGCGACCGTAGCTTCGGGCAGAAGAGAGAAAGGGCACCACTCAGCGCTCCAGCCACCCTCCACCAAGGCTTCCCTGCATGAAGTCCCGCGATTGGGCTAGGGCAGAATTGGCCTGTCGGTTCGGTCCAGCCTTTGCGCGGCAATCCTCTCGGAAGTCTTAAGGCAAAGGGGAACATTAGCCAGGCAACGTCCAGGAAAGAGTTGGGAAGGCGAATGGAAGTGCGGGAAATCGCAGCGCTTTCTGGGACCGGGGGGGGCGGGGGTAAGAAATATCCAGGCAAATCCCCGAGAGCTCCCGGGGAGGGGGGGGGGGGGGAAGGGGGTCTGGCCATTCGGCCGGGCGATGCACACGCAGTTCCCACGTTCAGGGAAACGGGGGCCAAATCGTTTGCGCATCCTTTCCCTGCGGCTCCCAAACTACCTTTTCTCGATAAAGACTCGGGGAGGCCGAGGTGCGGATTGAACAGTTGGGTGGGTGGGTGGGTGGGGGGAACCGGCTTCCAAGGGAAACGAGAATTTAGCCTGGCGGGTGCCTGTGTAAACACACAACCACCACACACGCAACCTGACAAGATTCCTTGTAAGGAATCTTACCTTACCTTACCTTACCTTACCTTACCTTACCACCCATTCCTGCCCTTACAAGAGACCTATCCTCCCGGGGCCACTGCCAAATTTCTCACCCGGGACGCCACAGCGAAGGACTCCAGACCTTTTGGAGGCAGGGGTGCGGGAAGGAAAGGGGGAACCCAAAAGCCAGCTCCGAAAGAAGCCAGAGACCCGAGGTTCCGAGCCAAGGTCAAATCCTTCCTCACCCGAGAAACCCCACAAAGGAAGAAGTTGCTTCTGGGCAGACGGCCCCCAGTGTGTGCCTGCCTGCCTGCCTATTCACACATGCACACACACACCCGTATTCCTTCACAAAGCATCGGGGATTCGTTCAAATAGGACGAATTCATATTTTGTTACCGCCTGGTTGTTGCTTTTTCAACAATGGAGATTAAGCATGAGAGTGGGTCTTTAAATCCGGGTTAAAGAGTCGGGAAGGCAAGCAGAGGCGGTTTCAAATCGTCGAGGAGGATGGAGGAAACTGGATCGCTTTTCTCCGACCGGTCCAGAACCTGGTTGGAACCTCTGTGTAACTTGTGGGTGTTGTCGTCAGAAAGGTTGTCACGAAGCAGCCTTGTGAAAGGTTTCCACCAAGCAGGAGTTGATCAAAAACTCAAGGGCAAAAAGAATGGGGGCGAACTGGATAAGGCGGCTTTAAAGAGAACCGGTTATTCGATTTCAGTGGAAAATAGACAAAACCAGGACTTAACCTACCTCCCCCCCCACACACACACCCGCAAAAACAAACAAACAAACAAAAAACCCCAATCCTCTGCGCCTTGTTTGCAAACTCGTTAAATCGATCCGTTTCCACCTTTTGAGTCTATCGGGGCGCCCACATAAGAGTTCATGTTTCTCAACCAGCACAGCTCCTGCCGAAGTGCCATTCCTTTCAATCGATCTTGAGTAAGAAAGGCCCCCCCACCCCCAGGGATGGAGCCTAGGCAACGCACCCCCTCACCCCACCCCGAAGGTGGATTCTGGGATTTTCACCCAGTCTTGGCCAGGCGAAGCAGGAGGCGAGAAGAAAGTCCACTCCTCCTACTCGGCGATCCAAGATCCAAGGTCACTTCAATCTCCAAACCTGTCTTCCAGAAAAGCAAAAGTTTGGGCTTAAAAAAACAACAAAAACAAACAACTTTTGTGCCACCTTCTTTCTTGCTCCACCAAGGCTTAATTGCTTGGTAGATGGTATAATGCTGCGAAGGAATTCGCATTTGTGTTGAATGTAGGCGAACCAGTCTATGACACAGGGTGGTCGTAAAATCGCCAGGAGCAAAATAAAAATAAAAAATGCAGTGGTTTCGCTTCCTGGCTATCGTTTCGTAGGGCCCTGATATGAAGCAGGGATGTGCTCCACCCCCCCCCCACCCCATTTGAGGCTGCCTGCATAATTGGGAATGGCAGTTTCCAAGGATCCGAAAATGTCCAAAGCAGAATTGCTCTTCCCCCCCTCTCTCCCCCCCCCCCCCCCTCTCTCTCTGTCTCCCTCTTAAAAAAAAATAATCAAACAACTCCCACCTACCAAGAAAAATCGGGCCTGTGTCGAACATATGGACGATCATTTTCAGACACTTTATCTGCACAGAATCCGCAACTGAGGAGTCTTGTCCAGGTGGGTAAGGCAATTGGTGGGGGATACAGGCGTTATTGCTCTGACCTTTTTAGGTAGATGTCGAAGCACATTTCTTTGAAACTTGCCCTTCCCCCATTTCTGGATGGCCCTAAGTAAACGCTTCTACAAAGAGGAACTACCTATATGATTAGAAAAATTAAACATCGTAGTAGTTTTAGAAAGGAATATAAAATATGCACTGTATAATCAATGGGGTTTATCCTGGTCATGCAATTAATTCGATTTAACATGGCAGATTCATTAATTTCGAATTCAATCGGGAAATTGTTCCCCAATTTTTCTGAAATAAGACTTCCGATTGTCAGTCTGTCTGAACTTTTCAAACCCACCTGACCGGAAAGAAATCCAGGGGTGAGGAGATCACATCTGCATACCTTGCCAAGAGCCAAGGCTATGGAAGCGAATAAGCAGGTGACTTTGTTCCTTGAGTGCAGGCTTGTAGCATTTGATAGGGTCGGGAAGACATGGCAAAGGCACTTGCAAGAATGGGAGTGGCAGAGGAGGTGGTTTAAAAGTGTGTGGGGAAAGACTGCAGGAAGAAACTCTCTCCCCGACTGGTGAGAAGGCCAAACGCCTTTCCCAATTTGGTGCCATTGGACCTTCGCTGGGAGCGGGGTGGGGGATGGTGGAAGTTTGCGGTCAAACCCATCTCCGGATTGAGGATTTCAGATTCCTTCTGGTGATGTCTGTAGGCTGCTAACAAAACAAAACAAAAATGTATATCGCAAAAATGAAAAGTAGCCATGCAAGAAAGAAAATGGGAGGGAAAAATGACCCTAGCAACTGTTCCTCAAACAAATATTCAGAAAACCACCCAATTGCATTACATTTGGGGCCAGAAAATGGCTGCTTCTGTTTGATGCTCACCTGTTATTTTGCGGATATCCCCAAAGAAGGGCGATCTACATTTTTAATCATCTCTGGCTTTTTAAAAGTACCACCCTCAAGTAGTTTACCTCAAAATACTTGCCTAGAGGTGTTAATTCACTGGCGGGTTTGCTTTGCTTTTCAATCACTTATATTCTGCCTAAACCCCTGAGGGGCTGGAACTGGGTGAAACCTGCAATAAATTCCTTTTTCTTGAAGTCAAGCAAACCCAGCTGGGTCTATTTCTCTGTTTCTGACCTACCTGACATCGTTGTTGCCTGGCCTAAAAAAAAAGATCTGCCCCAAGTTTCCTCCAAGGGATACAAAGGAAGTCAACAGACTATTGGTTTTGTGTGTGTGTGTGTGTGTGTAGAGTGAGGTGGTGAGAAAGAAAGCCAGGTCTGATCAGACAACAAGCCTCACATAGGCCTGGTGACTTCTCTGAAACGTCTGCCTTAGTAGCGCTCTCTCTCATCAGGTGCCTTCTTTAGGCTTTCCAAAGTGCTTGGTTTAACTGAGGCTCGATTGGAGCGGTCCTTAACATACGGCCTGGTTCTCTTCTGCAGTCTTCGCTGACTGAACCTTCCTGGAGAAGGCAAGGCCCCTTGGAAACGTCTGGAGATCAAACGATCAATCCTAGTTCCTCCAGATAATGATTTTAAAATTCACGCTGGAATTGATCTCCTTTTTAAAAAGCTCTTTAATTAATTGTTTCCTCTCCCTTTTTTTCCCCCCCTCCCTCCTCCACTCTCCCTTGGTGGAAGTGCCAAGGCTGCTGCTGCTGCTGCGGATATCAGCGGATTAATTAAAAAAAGGCCCCAGAGAAAGAAAGGAAAAAAAAAAAAAGGGGGGGGAAGAGTGGAAAAGAAGAGGGAGGGGAAGGTGTTCTTCCTTAGCCCACTACCCTGCCTGGACTCAAGATCACCCTCGAAAAGACTCACTCCTAAAAGTGTACAGAATGGGTATACTTCGTTTTACAGGGTGATTTTTATAACACCCGAGGATTCACTGAACTCAGGAGCAAAATTTTGGTTGTGCGGGCATGTGGAGAGAGTGAAACGGGAGGGGGGGGGGAGCACTCCCTTGAAAAGGTTAAAATGAAAGATACTAAAATATTGCCCCCCCCCCTCTGGCAGGTAAAGAAGAGGTAGATCCTGCCCCGGGGGATTTTTCTGCCCTGTCAGGATCCAGGCTGAGAAGTTCCCCGCGGGTTTCTTTTGGGCAGTTAAGTGCCGCGGATTTAAGTCGGGGGACTTTGACAGCGCACGTATGCACACACACACACACACACACAGAGAGAGAGAGAGAGAGAGAGAGAAACAGCGGTTAAAGGTTGGTGGGGAGTTTTCCAAGCAAGAGGGAAGCGAGAAATTGACCTTCCCAGACACCCCCCCGCCCACCCTCCCCCGAAGAGGTGCCAGGGGACGTTTAACCTTTGAAAGGGGGATAGAGGGAGGCAAAACCGGAGCGTTTGCCTTTCAAGCTCTGCTACTCCCGGCTCTGCCACTCCTCCGATCTCAGAGGTGGAGTGAGGCCGAGGGAGTCGGTCGGAAGGCTCTGCCAGCCCCTGAATCCTAAGGCTACCCCTTGATGGGAACGGGGGTTCATTTTTTAACCACAAGCGCCGTTGTGAACTCGTCCTTAACCGAAGGGAAGCAGGGCCAGTCGGGATGGGGGGGGGTGGGGGGGAGAACCGCCAGCCAAGGGGGGGGGGGGGGGGGGGGGGGGGGTTGGTTGCCTTCGGTCTGGGCACGTGCCTTCTACTAACTTGGGGTGCTGAATCCGGCAGGGTTCAGCAAAAGGTGTGTGTGTGTGTGTGTGTGGAGGGGGGGGGTTTACTTTCCGCTTCTCATCCCCGCTTAGATGAATCTTTTTCCTTCCCCGGGGCGATTTGAAAAGATCGCTTCGATCTCCAAAGGGGATCGATTCAATCGCCTCGGGTGTTGCTCTGGCAGATTTTGAGGGGCCGCCATAAGGAAAGCGCGCCTTGCGAGCGCCCGAAAAAGCAAGAGATCCGCTGCTGCCTGGAAGTTTCCTTGGGTCTCAGCGGGATTGACTTTTGGCGCAGGGAGTTGCGATGCAAGACCCGCCAGGGCCTTTGGGTGTTCTGGAGCAACCCCCCCCTCTCCGCTTGGTGAAACCCTACAGCCGCCCCCCCGCCCCCCGGAAGCCCTCTTTCCACCGGGGACTCGCTCATCTTCAGTCGGTGTCGGAACCCCCGGTTGCATTGCCTGAAAGGACAAACGAGCCTGCAGTTTTGTCAGGTGAGAATGGGAGCTGATCTGTTTTTTCTCTCTTGGTTCCCGGACCCCTCCCTTTCTATACCTGAAGGCGGGGTCTCTCTCTCCTCGCTCCCTCTCTCTCCCTCTCTCCCTTCTCCCTCTCTCCTTCCCTCTCCCTTTCCGTTTCCCTCCCTCCCTCTCCCTCCCTCTCCCTCCCTCTCTCCCTCCTTCCCTCTCTCCCCCCCTCTCCCTCTCTCTCCCTCTCTCTTTCCTTCTCTCTCTCTCTGTCTC
>BLBF01000017.1:35208717-35218948 GCA_015471245.1 Laticauda colubrina
TCTCTCCCTCTCTCCCTCTCTCTCTGTGTATGTGTGTTCTGGCCTAACTTCCAAGAGAAACAAACGCCGCGAAGCCTCCCGACTTCTCTCGCTCATCCTCCTGGCGCGGAACGGCCTCGCCCCCAAAAGTCTGCGGGAGATCCCAGCCGAAACCGCCCCGTATTGAGGATTTAAGGGAAGGGAGGGAGGAAGAAGAGCGACGAAAATCAAGGAAGACCCAACAGTTGTAAAGCAACACTGGTCTCTCCAGCTGGACTCGATTTTTACCTTTGGATTGAACCACCAGCTTATTTCTCTCTGGCCTCTCCTCCCCTGCCCGCTTGTCCGTCTCCTATAAGTCCACGCGAGCTCGTGGCAGGCAATAAAGTCTTCTTCGACTTTTGTACCCCCGACCACACACTCCTCGTCGGTTGAGTTCCTGCAAACCCTGACAAAGCACGCCGGCCACGAGGTACCTGTTTGGGGGGGGGGGGCCGGGGAGGGAGGGGCTCGTTGGCTTTCTCCCTCCGCCTCTTTCTGCTCTTTGGCTCCCGAAATCAAGGTGCAGCGGACGCCAGCGCGTGATGAAACGTAAAGCAAGCCAATTGCTGGCCCGAGGAGGGGGAAAAAACGCTCTCCGGCGCCTGCCTGCGACTGGGAAAGAGGCAATAATTGCTGGAGACAGCAAGAGGGGGGGGGGGGGGGGGGCTGGGCTGAAGTAGCCCAGTATAAATAGTGGGATCTCAAATTGAAAGGCATAAATAACAGCGGGAGTGATCTAACCCCCGATCCAGCCTCTTCTGTTTCTTGAGCTCCTGGACAACGGGGTATCTGAGCGGCCGCGCGCGCGCGCGCGCACACACACACACATACATTCACACATAGGCGGGAGCGCGCGTGCGCGCTTCTACATCCCCCCCCCCTTTCTCCCCAGCCTGGACAAGAGGGACCCCACGGCCAGGACTCCCGAACGGAGCCGCATCCGACGAGTTGCGCAAAGCCCAACGGCAGGATCGCTGGCGGTGGAACAAGCTGGCCTGGCGGTTTGGTGGTGGTGGCGGTGGGTTTTTTTAGGGCCCGGCTTCATCTCCTGCCCGGCCGGGTCATCATGGAAGAACTTACGGCGTTTGTGTCCAAATCTTTTGACCAGAAAAGCAAAGAGAGCAGCGGTGGTGGTGGTGGTGGTGGTGGTGGTGGCGGTGGAGGAGGAGGAGGAGGAGGTGGTGGTGGCGGTCACAAGAAGGAGTCCATCACGTACCGGGAAGTTTTGGAAAGCGGGCTGGCGCGGACTCGAGAGCTGGGCGGCTCCGATGCCCCGAGCTTGCAGGACCTGGCCGAGGGCGGCCCCCACTGTCCGGTCCACCTTTTCAAAGAGTCCGGAGAGAGCGACAAGGACAAACTCAAGGACTTCAACCACTCCAGCAGGACCTCGGAAGGTAACGAGGAATCTGTCATCCCCAGGCACCCAGCAGATGCCTCTCTGCCGGCTTGGGCCGTCCCGCGCTTCCTTCCCGGGGGCCGCCTTTGCCGAAACTGTATAGCATAGAGATGGGGCCGAGGAGGACGGTAACGAGAGTAGAGGTGGCGATGGCGATGGTGGTGGCAATAAGGGCAGCAGCGAAGAGCATTCAGATAGGAAGAAACGAACCTCAAAGTTCAGCAGTCCCGCTTCCTCTTTCCTTAAATTCTTTAAGTGAATTGAAACAATAGAAGGAAAAGAGTTTTTTTTTTTTTTTTTTTTTTCCCCTCTACGGCTACTCCGCGCGCGGACCCTTTTCTTTCGCGGGCACCTTCAGGTCGGAGCATTAAGTAGAACTGGTTCCGGGCTTGGTCTCGGCAGAAGAGCTAAAATTATTTCAGTAAGGAGATGTGGGGAGCTTTGGGGTGGGGGAAGAGCTAATAAGCTCGAGATGAGTTGGCCGGAGGTGTTCTGTATCTTGTCGAGCACGTAAGAATCCCCTCGCTTCGGATATTCCGGAAATCTTGTTTTTTGTGGGAGGGTGTGAGGTTGGGGGACGGATGAGGATGAGGATGATGTCCAAGCCTTTCACCTGAACCGTTGTACTGTACTTGCTTTTGCTTTTGGCCTGTAAGGGTCTGTCGCACTGAATAAAAGATCCCCTTTTCGAGTTAGAGTATAGGACGCTTTCAATACGGTCTACAGAAAAGGAAAAGAAACCGAATAGAGGAAGTTAAGCACTTAAGACTGAGTTTTAGGCTACTTCTGCTCCCGGGCAAACCCGATAGAATTAAATCCAAGTATCTCTTAGGTTGGAAAGGGAAGCGTCGCCGGCTCCTGACACTTTCGGTGTTGGCTGCGTTAGTATTAAAAGCAGAGGAGGGAAAGGGAAAGATCACTCCTTCAAAAACTGTAATTCCGTTTCTTAAAGGAATCTTTCCCCATTCTTATTTTCTAAAACAATGCGAAGCACTGGTATTATTGATGCCTGGCAATTTATAGACGAACCTGGAGGGGTCCATTGAAAAGTAAATCCAATTAACTGTATTTTAGGGGTCCCTCTGTTCTAAATGGGTTCAGAGAAAGCAGATGTTCAATCGTTGTCAGAAAGACCCTTTCACTAAAATCCCCTGTAATATCAGTTGGACTTGCCCTGTACTTTTTATTAGATCTGTTGTGGTCTAAAAGAGAGGTTAGCTTTAGGATGAAGTGATAGTTTACATTCCCAGCGGCCTTACTGTAATGATTTTAAGATCGATCGATCTCTAAGCTATATGTGTATCAGTTCAAGAATGACTGAATATAAATAAAGGTTTAATGATTATCCGGGAAACTCAGGTTCTAACAAATCCAAAGCAACCATATTTAGAAAACCCTGTAAAGATTAAATAGTTTTACAATATGCACGTGTGCATAACCTCCCAAAATGCATGAATCCACGCCAAATGCACTATGTACAAATTATCTGTCTGTCTGTCTGTCTGTCTGTCTGTCTGTCTGTCTGTCTGTCTATCTATCTATCTATCTATCTATCTATCTATCTATCTATCTATCTGACTCCGTCACTTGTGAAGGAAAATGGGCTGTTTATCCACAATATCCAAATCTCCCCTACAAAATTAACGTCTTTGGTCAGTCTGAAATGAAGCCTTCATAGCTCCACAAAACTGGGGTTCATAGAAAAAAAAAGTCCAGCGGCATAATAAATATTGTGGATAAAACACCCAAAACGTGCTTGTAAAGGAAAGGCAGCTGTGTGGCAAATGGGGAAATATATCTGTCACTCGGTGGCACAAAACTCGATGAAAATCCTGGATGGGAGTATTCGCGTTCATAGCTGGTTAAATTCCTACAGCTTTGATCTGGTGGTGGGTAAAAACATCTAACTATAGTGTCTAGCGCTGATAGTCTGGAAGTAATTTATTTTTTTAAAAAAATCGGTACTATGGGTCGTGCTGCACACCACCGCTTTTATGCTCCTTGGGAGGCTAATTCAAAAGTAGGCTAAAGCTCTTTCAAAAATCTCCGCTACAATTTTCTTGGGCCGCCACAGATGAATCCTCTTCGAACTGACTTTTCAGCGTGTCACCTAAGATGAATAGTCTCCGAATTTTAGCTTTACAGTGTTAGTGAACTTGATTTCATTGAGCAACGGGGCGGAAGTTAAAAAGGAAATCAGCAGCCGGTTTCCATTGCAGCCATTTTTATTTTCTATTTTCCAAGGGTGCATTTATATGGAAATCCATCTCAAAGGGAATACCTCTTTTGTGCCAGCTAAAAGAGAAATTCGGGAGCTTCCTTTGCTGCAAGGGGCCAAGAGAAAAGCTATTGCTGGAAAAGGAAGCCAAAGGGACTCAGTCGCTCTCGTTTTGCAAAAATGGTGGTTTTTCAACCTGGGGATCTAAATCCTGAGCTTTCCAGAGCAGCCCTCAAAATCAAGACAGCGGCCCCTCTCCTTATGCCTTCGGGCCCGCTGCTTTCCCCAAGACAGAACCGGGGAAGACGGCTCCATTCCACCAGCCATCCCTTGCCCGAACCTGTCCCATCCCTCCCTGGCCGG
Organism: Laticauda colubrina; assembly: GCA_015471245.1. Taxonomy (NCBI): domain Eukaryota; kingdom Metazoa; phylum Chordata; class Lepidosauria; order Squamata; family Elapidae; genus Laticauda; species Laticauda colubrina. The sequence goes on from BLBF01000017.1 coordinate 35,212,716, forward strand.
GCCTTACGAGGTGCCCTCTTGCCAACAAGAACGCCTTGGGCGATTACTTTTCTTTCTTGCTTGCCAACTCAAGCCCCCATATTTTCCTTTCTTCCCGACTTTGTAGAAAGCACGATCCCCTCTCTCTTCCCCGATCCGACTCAATTTCTCCTGCGTCCTTCCCTGTTCCTCCTTGTGCTTCTCCACCAGCTCTTTGGGCTAGTAGCGTGACGCCTGGGGGGGGGGGGGCTATATATGCGTGTGCTGGTGTGTTTCTCACGGTAGCGGGCCCTTTGGTGTCTAGCGAGGACTCTTTCCCAAAGGCAATAAGCTCTGGGGAGGGGAAACGCGTTGCGCGGAATCCTTGGGATCTGGAAACTTTTGTACAAAATAGTGTAGAGGAGCGCTTATTTTCTGCATCGGTGAATTTTTCAAATATCTTAAACGAATCTCCTCTTCCAGGTTTCAAGCGTATAAGAGCAAGTTAAGGACATGTCCCATCGCCTTTTCGTGAATGGACACTCGTTCCTCGCCCCCTTCATTTTCTGTTCTTTTAGCCTCCCCCAAGTCTCGCTTAAGTTGACGGTGTAAAACAGCTTTATAACGCTGATCCCATAAGCTTTCGCTATGCTTCCCACTCCGCCAACCGATTTCCCTTACCTAGCAGAACTGAGCTGGTCTGAACACAAAATTAAACCTATTTAGTACTTTATTTTACTTTACTTTAGTACAAGACACCACCCAGAAATCCTCTGTTTGTAGACTATACGAGCAAGTTGAAAACACTCTGCAGACCTCTTCTAGACGTTTGCTAAGAATAATGCTACACGGTCTATATAAAGTTAATAGGCAACAAACAACTCATGTATGTATGCATGGGAGAAAATACGTCGCTTATCATAAGGGATGGGGTCTAAATTGATTTCTTGTTCCCGGTTCCCTGAATATCGTGAAGGGCAGACGGTGTTCTGGTGATCGAGATCAGGGTTAATTTCTACATCGAATATCAGAATTAACATTATAACCATTTCGATCGGTGGAGCTGACTCAGTCTTTCGAACTGCCCACAAGAGCAGGGGAAAGGAGAGACTTTTGAAACGGGCAGATGGCAAGGTTAAGGCACTCCCACTGCACAGCGGATCTGCCTGGAGACCAACCACCCCGTCTCCTATCAAAGGAAAGGAATCCCACGAGACCCTGGAAGTGTCTTTGCGCGAAAAGAAGCCTGCTTAAATCCTCCCTCGGACTCATGAACGAAGATTGACCGATCCCAAGTATCAGAACTAAACTCTCTCGCCTTTTCTTATTCTGAGCTCCTGGGGAGGGGGGGGGGTGTCAATCGCCTGTTCAGTTGCGTAGGAAAACTTCTCCCTCCCCCTTTTGGAGAAGGCTTTTGGTACCCAGGTCTGACGTTTTCCTTTTCTCCTTTCTCTTCGTCTCCCCCACCCTTAGGGATCTATGAATGCAAAGACAAGCGGGAGGAGGTGAAATCCGAAGACGAGGACGGCCAGACGAAACTGAAACAGCGGAGGAGCAGAACGAATTTCACCCTGGAGCAGCTGAACGAGTTGGAGAGGCTATTCGACGAGACGCACTATCCGGATGCCTTCATGAGGGAGGAGCTGAGCCAAAGGCTGGGGCTGTCTGAAGCTAGGGTGCAGGTAAGGAGGAAGGGACTCTGCCGTCCGTCCTCTCTTCTGGGCTTTTAGTTCAGACGCCGGTTGCCTTGTAGAACAACATCAGGACACGTGTCAAGGCAACGGCGGAGTGGAGGGGAGGGGGAAGGGAAGATGGGGAGCGGATTCTCGCTTGGGCTGTTGCGCTCGGTGTCTTGCTCCCTTGGAGCCTTTCGTTTCCACCTAACGCTCGGCGTCTCCTTGATCCCACTTCCAACCAATCAGCTGCTTGATTTAACAGACCCAGCCAGGAAGGCGGGGGGGGGGGGGGGCGGACACAAACAAACCCCTTTTTCTTTTCTCTTTTGTTTTTGTTGCGTTCTGTGGCCGGGCGGGGCGGGGACAATGGCTATGGAAAAAGCTGGGTGCTTTGGGAGTAGATAATCCAGAGCCGAGGGGAAATGTGCCTCTGTTTGACTTGCATAACAAGAGCATGAATTCATAGGACCCCATCTGCTCTTCCCTCCCCGATGCCCCTTAAAATATAATGTCTCTAAATCCTGAAGAATAGGTTTGGATTATGTACTGATAATTCGCCAAGGCATCTGTGGCCTGTGTGCATATCTATCTATCTATCTATCTATCTATCTATCTATCTATCTATCTATCTATCTCTCCATCCATCATCCAACCAAAAGCTTCTATCTATTATCTTCTCTCTGTCTTTGTCCCCCATTCATTCATCCGTCCGTCCATCCAATCTGGGCTTGCCCATATTAGGGTAAAAGAAATCCGGGCGACCACTTGATGGCAGCAAAAAGATACAAATACTTGTAACCACTGATCGCAACGAGATCTATTAGATTGGATTTCAGTTCTTCAAACTGGTTACGCCTATGGTTTTACAGAAAAGCTACAGGTCACCATCTTCTGAAGTAACAAGATAAACGGACCGCAAAGCTAAAGGAACGCCAGGATTGGAAACAGTGACCCACCCATTCAGTCAGATATTAAGTAAAGAAAGGAATTTTGATAAAATCATCTCTGACAAAACCTTGTAGCACCAGGTTTTAAAGTCAAAGGCAGGTGAAGAAAAATTTATGCCCGGGAGCTTACTGCCCTTTCTTTGACTATTTTATGAGATGAGGAAGGAAGAGAAGGCATCTTTAGGAGAATCTCAAGGGGATGCGCTTTGATTTTAGACTCTTCGTTTCCCATCAGATCGACTTCCTCCTCATGGATTTTATATTGTCCAGCATGTTCTAAACTAATCATCAGAATTAGATCTCTAGGGACCAGCAGATACTCCTGGGGAAACAAGTTTGTTTAGATTGTAATAAATAATCATTTTCATTGCAATTTTCCCCCTCCAAATGAATGTGATACGTTTTCTTTTTTATGACAAGCAACAGGAATATTTCATGTACATTTGCTGGTTTTGAAAAAGAAACAGTAGCAGGGAAGAAGATTGTCGTTTCAGTTCCCCTCCGCTTCCACCCCCAATAGAATTGGCTACAATAAATGAATTAGATCAAATTTTGGCTGAAGGCGCCATCAACTTTTATGTCACGTTTTCCAATTCCTTACAAGAGAAAGTCTCCGGTAATGTTCTTGAGAGGGCTTTGATACAAAGTTTTCATTAAAATAAATTACTTGTAATTGAATTTTGCACTCCTTCTTTAAAACAGTTTATCGCTGGAGTTAGTCCAACACCCTAACAGGATATTCATAGTTACAGGAAAATTGGCGTTCCAAGTGTTTGCAGGTTTTTGAAATATTTGTTCTCCGCTCCCTTCCTCCGGGCAAAATCGCCCGCTTTTTCACACGAAATCCATAAAAGCCATACACCCAGAAAGACTTCAGCCTGATAGAAAAGAAATATTTAAAAGAGAGCCGGCCGCTAAGAAAACCGACCGCCCTTAATTTAAACATAAACAGGGCTTGATGTGCCTGATAGGAGTGGTTCAAGATCTTATTCTTGTTTGGTAAAAGAAAGGAAGCAACGGAAGAGATCCCCTCACTCCAAAATAGATATTTTAGTACTTTGAGAATTGTCTTCTAATCCTAGTCAATAGCTCCTGTCCCTTGTTGTTAAAGGCTCCAGTTTCAATTTAGTGTGGAAATCTGCTGCAAATAAATTGGAGCTCCTGCGGTAGCTATTCCTTATTAACCTTTTATTTTTAGTGTTGTACCGGCAACTCATATCGCCCAGCTGTCAGGGTTATAATTGAAAGTTATGAGACCATAGTGAAGGGTAGGCAGTAATTCAATTACGAGCAAATATCTTTGGGTTTTATGGCGCAGGGCTAAATTAAATGTCATTATTCACTGTCTCTAATGGAAATCAAAAGGAAATCAGATTAGAGCATTTGTGAGAGAAATCACTGAGTGATCCTTAATGAAGAAATAACTGTCTAAAACACTGTCCTGCGCTTTACTTAGCATATTCATGACTAGTTGGAATTGATCGGGAATCACACCCGGGCTGATTTATGAAGACTCTGCTCTTGGGCTAATTCATCACTTCCACGCCTCCTCCTCGCCCTCTCCCGAAGCTGGAAAGGGAAGCGGGTTTGATATTTCGAGCCTGGCACACAGCCCGTGGGCCTTAAGCGGACGGGACCGAGGGCAGGAGAGCGGGACTCACGGCCGGGGAGTCAGAGGGGCTTTGGAGTAAGGTATTAAAGAGGGTCTCGCGACAGAGATTCGCACTTGGCACACAGTCCATTCTTTGTGAGTGGTGTCGGGCTTCTTTCTCACCCGAAGCAGCGAAAGTCAGGTTGATCTTGGGTGTATAAAAAGGAAGGTCCCGCGTCGTTTCCATGCCAAACCCCTAGAATCTAACCACTTTTCCTCTTCGGCCAAGGAAGCGAATATCTCCCCTTTCCCAACGCCTTAAAATGCACATCCGTTTTTGTTTTTGTTTTGTTTTTTTTTAAATACATCATATAAGCAAATTAGAGACTCCTTTTCATAATTGTCGATTAAGTGGCCTGGCTTTATAAAGATCAAGAATTTCTCTTGATAGACAATGATCACTTATTTTTGTGTCAAGGCTGTGGTTGATGAGGATCGTGGCTGGAGTTTTCATTTCAAGGGAAATTCGTTTTGCTCTCGGTCAAAACAAAATCCAGTTAAATCCGCAACTCTCGGCTTGAAATTGATTAAAGCTGTTGGTCTGCAGACGCGCCTATGAGAAACCCAGTTTGCCTTGAAATCAATGGCGTCGTTTCCCAACGGAGAGAGGGAGGGAAGGTGGTTTCGAGAGTCGGCTCGAAAGTTTAGTTTGTTTGATGTCTCGAGGACAGGAGGTGTTTCTATCTTGGGAAGAGCGTTTCGAGAATCTCTTAAGGGAGACAAAACAAAGGATGGCGGTACTGCTTTTTAGGTAGAAAAAGTAGAAGAGAACCGCGGAGCGAGATGGGGGGGGGGGGAAAGCTCTTCTTTAAAAAGTTTCAGGACCTCTCTAAAAATGCGTTTTTATTTATTTTAATTCGGCTTCTCACTGCATTTATTTAAGGCCTCGCATATTGGTTGCTGGGGATGCCGCGGGGAAAGGGAGAATATCCCACGTGCTGCAATGTTAAAGGCGGCCAATTCCTGTTCAAGAAACCATTCCAGTAGGTCTGGATAATTAATGTCTTTGGAAGCCTTTCTTTGCACTAATTACTCCGTTGTAAATGGCCATCATTAAGGCAATTGAAGAAAGCTTGGAGGCGAAATGTGATGTAGGAAGTGCAGTTAGTATTAATTAAGCGTATGATCAACTTGGCAAGCGGAAGACCTCGGCAGAGGGAGGAGCAAAGGGCCACAGACTCAACTCTTAGATTTGATCTGTGTCCACCACAAGCAGTAGCTGGCTAGGGAAGCAAAAGGGGGGCTTTGCAGGGGAGCTTTCCAAACCAGGTCTGGAAGGTTTCTAGCAAGAGGACAAACGCTTTGGCTACTGGGTAGGCCGGTGACGTGCAGTGTTACTCCAGCTTCGCAAGAAGGCATTTCCAGAAAGGAAGGCAGATTTTCTCGATTGCAGCAATTTTAGAGTAAAATACAATGAATCAGTTGGGGAGAGCAGGATTAATATTAATCTGTTAAACCCAGATCTGGAAATGTTTTGATTGCCTGCTCGAAGCTATGCCTGTTTCAGCAGGAATGTCAAAAAGACACAGAAGTTTCAAAGCACAACTGAAAAGTACCAGACTTGGTACTTTTGCCAGTGACTTTTAGTGACTGTGTTTGCATCACAACCAGAATGGCCTTTTCCCTAACTACAACATTTATGGATGATGCAGACTCAATTCATGTGTACTTTAAGGTTCATTGGGTTGTAAAAAGATAGGCTTCCCCAAGCCCAGTTCCTCTTCTGCTGACCACTTGGGCATGTTTATGTAGTTTACTTGGCAATGGGATAGAAGTGCTTCATCTTTGCCTTCTTCTGAGATTGTAACTTACGACTTCTCTCAAATTTTCAATACAGTATTAACCAAATACAACTTGGCTTAGCTTTTTCCTGATCAACCAAGGTTATCTAGATGCTCCCACCTAGCTGTAAGAATGTGCTAAGAATTAGCTAAGAATGATCAAAGAAGATAATTAGATTTTATATATATATATATATATATATATATATATATATATATA
>BLBF01000017.1:35219048-35250100 GCA_015471245.1 Laticauda colubrina
ACACATATATATATATATATATATATATATATATATATATATATATAATTGGCTTTGTGCCTAAGATGGGACTAAGATCCTAATTCATGGTCTGTCACTTTCTAGCCATATATGCTTTAACCACTGCATCAAACTAGCACTAGAAAAATAACCTCTTCTAATTACTAGACAAGTTATTCTGTGTGCTTAGAAACATTCACACCTCGAAAACTTCCCTGGCCTTTCCTAACCTGGTGCCCATCCAGATATGTAGGATCTCTTCTTTAATCCTCAAACAGCATGACTATTCTGATTAGAAATTTTTGGAACTGGTCCAGCACATCTTGAAGTTTTACACTGAAAGAGAATGCTTTATGGTAGCACTATTGTTCTCTATTTTTTTCATGTCATGAAAGTTAAGTTACTTTTCTAGAAGGACTTTCTAGGAATTGTTTTGAACTTTATTGAGCCCAAATGCTATTTTTGCAGGTCTATTGGAATGCAATTCTGCAGTTAGATTCACTTCACCCAGACTCATTTTTATAAACTTAGAATGAGACTTTTTTCCAGGAAATTGTTGTCAAAAAAAGCAAACGTGGTCAAAATGGAATGTAAATCAGTGGTTCGATAAGTTAAATACCTACCCCAAATCACAGAGAATGGTAGAAGCCCTATTGGAGGAGTGAGTTTAGCAATGACAATATTGAAGGCATAATTCAGTTTTCTCAGCAGGAGGAATTGTGTCATGCTGTTCTTTCCAGAATTCACTAGATGGATAAAATAGCAGTTCCTTTATAAGGCGCTCAGCCCCTGAGGCCAAAGACACAATTTGCTTTGTCTAAAAAAGAAGCAGCAGCAAACTGACAAAGGTGTGTGTACCATTCATATGGTTAAAATCACTACTATTTTGGGGACACTGAAATGATAGGAAAACCACGGTTCTTAGCCCGGCAGTCCCATGCTGCTCCAGGAAAGTGTATAAGTCCCAGTTAAATTTGAAATGACAAGAACAATGCAAATGCTTTGCACAATGTCCTTGAAATCCAAATGGAGACCTTTCAGGGTGTTTTCCCAGCTTGGAAACTTCCATAGAACATTGAATTACAAATCCCAGCATGCACCACCCACAAAGGAATGTTAGAAATGACATTAGAAATGTTAGAAATTAGAAGTAAGAAATACACAAGCATTTTTTTTTTTTTTGCTATATAATAAACTTTCCAATTCAATTTCCATGAAGCTTTGTAAAAGTGGGCTCCCAGCATGTGCAAAGGCAGCTAGGATTGTCGCATTATTGAAGGGGTGGTTTGATTTGGACAACCCAGCCTTTGGGTTGGAGAAGAAGCAACCTCACTGGGAATGGATCTGGTCTCCAAGCAGGCAGGTGTATGTAACCCCAAGAGAAGTTGCAAAGTGAGTTTTGAATCAGATTCTACTCATTGTAAGGAAACTTCTTTTAAACTTCTTTTAAAAGTCATTATTTAGGAACATTGAGGAAGACTTCTTTGCAGTGGTTCAGTGCAGGATGGAAGTGTAATCTATTCGTTTTGTAGCTGGGGATCTATTCATAGCAGCAGCCCAATTCCCACTTTCCCCTACTTGTAGGCTATTTAATTGGTTTAATTGGAAGGAGCCAAAACTATTTGCACCTGTAGCCCTTTCATGGAAAACTGTCTCAGGCCTTTTATCATTTTGATCCAATGCCTTTAGTAACCATATAGTTATTAAGAAGACTCAGAATGCCAATCCTAATCAAGGGGGGTGGGCAAGGCATATGCAGCCCATTTTAGCATAGAACTGGGGCAGTTAAGTCGGTGCATGGAGGCAAATAATTTTATGCATAGAATACCCTGCATCCTTCCAACACACACAAAAAAATCACATCTGGATGGTTTGAAGCACGTCCCCTTAATCTGCATTATGCCAGCAGCTTTTCCCACTCAGACAGATAAATTGAACTATAATTTCCATCATCCCCGTAACCCAGTCCTGGTTATTGTCATTTGCAGCTGAAGGGTGAAACATTTTAACACATATGGAGAGCAGCAGATTGGGGAAGGCAGATCCACAACTGAGCAAAGTGGGAAAAATGGAGGGGAAAGTTATGATCCCATTAAATTTTAAGAATGCTAACCTCCTGAAATGTTGTTGGAACTCAGTAGTAGTTAATTATGAGTAGAACCTCAAGGGACATTACTATACTACTATTATTACCTGTTTTTATTTGCTTAATTTAGCCACGAAGAATAGGTTTTTAACTTGTGAACTCTACAATTCCTGTAGCCCTTTCAAGGAAAACTATTGTGTTTGATTTAAAAAAAAAACATCTCTTGATATCAAACAAGCACATTGAAATGAAAAATTTCTCTACTCGGGAACTTATTCTGAGTACTAGAACTGAATAAAAGTTACTTGAGATCTTTGTCCTCACCTGTAACAACAATTTCAGATCATCTTTCTTCTCATACAAACATTTCTGTAACTATACATTTTTTCCCCTGTTTCCTAGCTTTTAAGAAAGTTTGGGGAGCCATAGACTGGTTTTCCCTTAGCTCAATGCTGCTACTGCCTGCTTTTATTGCTGACAGCATCTCTTCTCCTCTTGGCAGGTTTGGTTCCAGAACAGAAGAGCCAAATGCCGAAAACAAGAGAACCAGATGCATAAAGGTAGGTCCTGGGAGGAAGTGGGGAGGGGGCAAAGTGACCTTTCTGAAGACTCTTTCCTAACCCCATACCTTTGCTTGCAGGTGTGATCTTGGGAACGGCCAGCCATTTAGATGCCTGCCGAGTGGCCCCCTATGTGAACATGGGAGCCCTAAGGATGCCTTTTCAGCAGGTAGCTTATTTGAATTTTCATCTCCTGACTGATCTGGCTCAGATAGCTGTTAAGTTAATATTTGGGCAGAGGGAGGGAAGGAATGTGTGACAAAAGGACATGTTCTGCCCATATGTACACAGAGGGCTTTTATTACCAATAGTTCCTGGTGCCTTGGCTCCTTGGTTTTAAACATAGAATTCTGGAAAGGTTTTAGCAGAGTAGGTCTGTTTAATAGTCATCCCTTTAAGCAATATCTGTGCTTAAATCTCTGCCACACTCTTGTAACATAGTTGCCCTGTGAGTGAGATGAGTGGGTCTCTAAATTTGACATATAAATAAATAAGAATAAAATAAAACAAACTATGTACCAATTGATTGTGACCAGCATCTCAGTATGATACCAAAATATTTGCTAATAGTGACAGGTAAAATTCCAGCCAAAATCAGATGTTGCTGGAGTGCATTTGTTGAAATTCAGCTTTTTGAGCACTTTGAAAAGGCACACATCCGAAACAAGTGAATGCAAAGTGAGAAATGTTTCCAACCGTGTGGGAATATATCTTTAGCATATAGTCTGAGCAAGCAGAAAATAAGATGTATTTATTTTCCTTCCTTCCAAATCCACACACTGTGTTTGAAAAATAAGCAGCTTTGAGTATGGTTACTATTTGGAGAGTTCTAGGAAATACAAGGATTCGGAAGTTGAAATTGAAAGAAAAAAAAAATTCCAGAAAGAGGAAATGGCAAACTATAAGTGTAGGATGTATTGGTGAAGTCAAGGAGGGTCAAATCCAACTCAAAGGACACTTTTTTACATGATGCACGATGGATCTTTAGCACAGCTAAACCCTTGTGGCATCAAAGTAATGATTAGTGGAATAGCCTATCACACTGTTCTGCTGGTAGGAAAGGAAGCACATCTTGAGGTGCTGATTGGCTGATCAATAGTTAGCGGCATGTATTTTGTGTTCCCTCTATAAAATTTAGGCACCCCCCACTTCTTGCAAAATCTGCCAATGACTGATGAAGTATATATACAGTACATATCTCAGGGCAGGAAACAGACAAAGTTTATACCCTTTGGCAGATTAATCATGAATTTCTGGTGACTTCCCAAAATTCAAAGGTGCTATAAAGTTGTTTAAAACGTGGAACAAGATAAGGACAGCATAATCCAGGAGGAAGCAATGGAGGATAATTATGTCAATAATAACTGATAGGAAAGGACTTTAACATAGTGATGTGCTACCTTATCACAGAATGTTATCTATGTCTTTAATAATTTCACAATTATTACAGACGTGGCCTCTGTTAGGGTTGAACATGGAACAACTTGGTTTCAAATAGCACAAAAAAGGCAGTTGTACTCATGGCAAAGGAAAATAAAACTATTGAGGAAAGAGGCAGCTGTTAGCATTTGAACATGCATCCTGTATGCTTGGGTGCTAACATTTTTCCTTCTCATCTCCTTCTACTACCCTTCTGTCTTTCTTCTTAATTTCAATATTTTCTAGGTTAGATTGCTGTCTAAAACCAAATATATTCATAACATTAAAAAAGAAGCATATGTATATTATTGCTGTCAAATCTGATTTCTGCATAAGATTTTGTTGTATATTAAAAAGCCTGTTAATAATAACATCAGTTCTGCCGGGCTTCTTTTGAAGCTTATTGTTTTTTTAAATGAAAAAAGTACCAACATTTCTGGATTTTTGGAGTAAAGAACTTAATGGGTAAATGAAATAAGTCTGTGTTTTTCCTGTTTTAATGCATCAGAGGAATTGTGGTAAAAAAAATAGTCATCTTTTTTTTTTCAGGGAACATTTTTTTTTCTTAGCTTTTTGTAAAAGTCTTGTAGGGAAAGGTGGCAATCTGTTATGGAACCATTGTCCAGCTTTACTTGTGAATTTTTTTTGGTGGAATTTTAGAAATATCTCTAGACTTCCCTGCATGATATTTGTAATTTTTATATTTTCATATCAGATCATATATCATTTTTTGTTTGAGAGAAAACCCATTAAAGGGAAATGGAAGTAACAATTACACATGCTTTAGTGGAATGCAGGTGAACAATTAACTGGATTGGTTGTTATATGTAATGGTAGAAATCTAAGAGAATTTGGAGTTAACTCTGTAAAAAAGAGCCACATTGACCATTGACGATCAGAGCAGAAGGTTGCATAGGAGGCATAGAGAGGCCAAATGATGCTAAAGCAGCATGCAATTATTCCTTCAACTTTCCCTTGATCACATTTTGGGTGCTTGACAACTGGCCTGCATTTGTGGCTTTTTGAAGGATCCCATAGTCATGTGGCTGCAATTTATGACTGGCATCTACCGGTTTCCACAAAAAACTTCCATGGTGGACAATAGGTTTGTAGAACAACCTTGTTGATTTGCTTGAGGACTGCCACAAAAATGTTCTAAAATAGGGTTGGTCATTTGATGACCACTTAACCAGCATGACCTACAGCTGTAGTTCTGGGTTCAGTTATGTTCATATATTGACAACCACCTATACTGTGTTTCTATCAAAGTCATCTTCCTCTTCTTCAATATTTTTATTCCCCAAATAAACTCCTAGCAAAACGAACCTGGTTTTGGCACATGTGATAGCAAAGCAGTGCAATACAAATTCCAGAAAGAAGAATTTGCCTGAAGGAAAAGAAGAGCAAGCAACAAAATTAAAAAGGAATGAGAGGAAAAAGCAGGGGGGAGGAGAGGAGAAGAAATGTATAGTAGATAGCTACATAGGGAAAAAATTGATGTAAGGAGAAATGACTGCCAGATACTGGTCCTTTAGAGCAAACCAAAGGAATGTAGGGATTGGAATATTCAGCAGGAGGGAGACAGTGTGGAAAAAGAAGACTGTTACTGATTAAAAAAGAAAATGAAACTTCAACACAGCATAGTACCTTATATTCCAGCTTTTAGGGGCAAAATAGGCTAAGAGATGAAAAAGTCTTGTAGGCATGAAGAGGAAATGTTGCAGTTTAAAGCTGAGATACATTGTTACCCCCAAAGTCTGTGCCCCTGATTTTCCAGGAGATCTCCCCCTTTTTGCATCAGCTGCTAAAAGGTAGAATTTGGGATCAGAAGTCTTTGTGAAATTCATTTCCATTTTCACTAAAGGAGGACCAATGAGCTTCACAATAATCTTCCTGAATAACAAGTTTTTCGTATACAGTTCTTAAAGAAAGTGTATGGAAATGCTAAAGGACCTGATTTCCCCCCCCCAGGAATATGCTTAGATCTTTGCACCGAAAGCCAGGGAAACTCTTGTGGAGTTTTGCACTAGTGCCTTGTATATTTCACTCAACTCTTTATATTCTGTCCTTCAGGGCTTGGTGTTGATTGCCCTACTAAATCCAAGCTTTACCTATAAGGATCATCCACCTGGGAAATCCCCACTAGATGTGGTCACCAGCCATCCATAGATTAGGGGACTGGAGGTTAACACATATGAAAAATGGTTGCAGGAACTTGGTATGTCTAGTCTAATAAAGGGAAAGACTAGGGGAGACATGATAGCAGTGTTCCAATATTTCAGGGGCTGCCACAAAGAAGCGGGTCAAGCTATTTTCCAAAGCGCCTGAAGGCAGGACAAGAAGCGATGGGTGGAAACTAAGCAAGGGGAAAAGCAACCTAGAACTGAGGAGAGATTTCCTGAAAGTGGGAACAATTAATCAGTGGAACAATTTGCCTGCAGAAGTTGTGAATGCTCCCAACACTGGAAGTTTTAAAAAAGAGATTGGATAACCATTTGTTCTGAAGTGGTGGAGGGCAGTGACGGTGAACGTTTTTGGCAATGAGTGCCCAAACCAGAACATGTGTGCATATACATGTATGGTCATGTGCCTGAGCACAGGAAAACTGAAGACCAGCCGGCATGTGCACATGCCTGGTTTTTGGCTGTTTTGGGGGCTTTTTTTCAGGCCATTATTTGGGCCATTTTCCAAATGCATTCCAGAAACCAGAAGAGCAGCTGGCGATAGCACATGTGCCTACTGAGAGGGCTCTGTATGCCACCTTTGGCATGTGTGCCATAGGTTTTCCATCACAGGTGTAGGGTTTCCTGCCCAGGAGATTGGACTAGAAAACCTCCAAGGTCCCTTCCAACTATTCCTATTCTATTCTATTCTATTCTATTCTATTCTATTCTATTCTATTCTATTCTATTCTATTCTATTCTATTCTATTCTATTCCATTCCATTCCATTCCATTCCATTCCATTCCATTCCATTCTATTGTCAGAGCAGCTGAAAATCACAATTCTATGTATCTTGCTGTTCTGAATCATTCTGTTTTGATAATTTCATCATTCCCAGTTGCATACTTTGTTTTGAACTACAGGAATCTCTATTGTACTGTGAGTCTATTATTTTTTTAGCCTGCCCTTGGTATGAAAACAATTAACTTGGGACTCCAAGAAACTTGGGAATAGCATGAGTTAAATTGCCTGTAAAATAGAATATACATATTTTTCAGGAGAACAGTACAGTTGGTATGTTTCTAAAGGAATGTAGATGGCCTGAGACTAACAATCTAGAGAAAAGGGCAGAATTATTACATGTGGACTAATTTTATTTCCCATGAGTTAAAGATGAAAAATAAAAGAAAGGAGGCCAAATCCAGTAATTGAAAGTATTAAATAGGGAAGAGTTTCTATTCAAATTTGGCAGAGTGTTATTTTTAGTCCATCCTGAAAAAACTGTACACAGGAAAGAAGCCTGTTTTGATCTGATGAATTTGATTACAACTTAAGAGAAGCCTGTGAGTTTGAGTTTTGATAAGAAAACCTTTTTGGACAATGGTAGACCATAATGCTTTCTTGGCTGTTTTAAAATTAGAACTAATGGAATAAATATTGTTCCTCCCCAATGTGTATCTTTACAAGGGCTTGGAAGGAAGGATCCTTATTAAGTACCAGTGGCCAGAATTTTAATAAAGTAGATGTGTTAAGATGTGAAATAGGTGCAATGAAACATTAATTCATGGCCTTTACTAAAGAATGGTCCTGATATTCATGTTCATGTTTGTACTAGAAGCATCCCTTGCCATCTCCCAGAAGAGAAGGCTGAAAAGAGAGTGGAAAGGGAAAGCCATAACAGCAGAAGAGGTTCAGGAAGCATTGGGGATAATTGAAGGAAAAAAAGAGAAGAGATTGTAGATATTTTATAAAGACAGGAAGAGGAAAAAATAATTGTTTTATATATTTAAAATGAAATAAGCTCTTCTGCTTAAATTCAGAATGGTAACAATGCTAAGCTGGAAGAGAAGGAAAGATGACTTGAAATGTTCTTGTTTTTACTTGAATGTAAAGATGCTTCTTTATAGGAGGAAGAGGCAGAGGCTAAGAAGAGGCTAAGAATCTGGGGAGAATGTAGAACAGATTAGAGAATGAAACACAGAAAGGAAAGGAGAGAATCGTAAACATCTCACAAATTTCCTACTTCTAAATATTCTATATCTCATCCTGGCTGTCTTTATGAAATTATTATTAAAGTTTTTATTGTTTAAAAAAACCAATACTATAAACCAATGCTATACCTGAGCGCTTTCAAATTTTGAATTAAGGTCAAATTTATCATTATATTCTTTGTGCTGAAACAAACCTAGTTTTTATCATAACATGTACGCTATTTTTTGACTGGTAATTCCTTAAGACTCTATCCAACCCTATCAAATGCCAGACCCTGGACAGGGGTGAGGGAGGGGGCAGGAATGGAAGGGAGAAGAGGTTCTATCTGGAAAAGCTAGTTTGTCGTAGTTCTAGAAAAGGACACTCTTAGTGATATTTGCAGTCAACAATATATAGTAGGGTAATGTAACAAGGAAGAGAGTGCTGTCAGTTTAAGTGATGTATTCACCCACTGCATTGTGCACTATGGTAGATTAAATTCTGGGTTATAAAAAAAAAACATAATGCATCTTGATTATGAGTTTTTTATTTTTAATCTGTGAGTAACTGCTTATCTATTTCTGAATACTAATGATAAAAACAAAAGGAATGTGAAATAAAAGACTAATATTATTATGATAGAGGTTCTAGTTCACAGATATTCACAGTTCACAGTCATTTAAATAATGTGGCAACTTTTTGTTTGTAGACCATCTCCATTTTAAAAGACCTGGATGGAAGCAGTGATACTTGGGTGACATCTGTTTTATAAGAGTGATTTAAGGGATAAGATTTAACACACCTGTTTTGTTCTTTATTTTATGGAAAATCATTAATAAATTCCATCAAAAATCATTTTTGGTCAGTAAAGAATGTTCTATTCCTATTCCTATTCCATTCTAATATTGGGGCTGTTCTCACATACAATTAAGAGTTATATAAGTATAGTTTCCCGACCTATAAATTACCACAATTTGACAAGAAGAGACACTTACTTTGTCAAAATCATACCCAGCAATGCTTGACTTTTAAAGCAGAACTGGAAAACTTTTTTCAGTGAAGGTCTCTTGAAATATTGGAAAATGCCAGATTTTAATCAAAGATGGGTCCAGGTGAAGGAGAGGATGAGCCCATTGTTTAGATCTTGCATCATTACCTCCTTCTGCTTCTTTTTGTGCTACCCAATTCCATCTCTGTCTCCCTTTCTCCATCAAGGACTTCAAACTGAAGAGTTAACTATTCCCAAAAGTGCAAGAATGGACCTATAGGAATTACTTAAATGATACTAAGTACCACATGAAATTAATGAAAGTGTTTCACAGTCCTTCGTCAGCCACAGAATTGTTTCCTCAACTATTTATTTCATACTTGTGTGCCCCAGACAGATAAATGGTAAATACTCAACCTTCACAGAATTTAAATTACTTAAATAAGTAATCATTTATAAAGCCACAGAGTAATGCCCAATAAACAGTAAGGGAGATGACCTTGACAAAAATAGGCAAGAATCATTACCTAGATAGAGAGGGCTGAAATGGGGTGGAAGCCCTGAGAAGCAAGACCACACAAATGCTATTCTGATACACTGGGGCGTAAGAAAGAGTGGAATGACATAAACAGACTTGTAAGATTCTATTAACATGCCCATCTCAATAAGGTATAGTCTCCTTGTGGAATTGATTTCCTGGTCTGGTAGGGCTGACTTGCTCATTTTTCCTGTTGGAATATCTGTTGGAATATCTCCTGTTAATCTATTTTCTTTATGGTTCTTTTTTCCCCTTCAGGTCCAAGCTCAGTTGCAGTTGGAGGGAGTCACCCATGCCCATCCTCACCTCCATCCTCACCTAGCTGCTCATGCCCCTTATTTGATGTTTCCTCCCCCTCCCTTTGGACTCCCAATCGCCTCCTTGGCTGATTCTGCCTCTGCAGCTGCAGTTGTGGCTGCAGCCGCCAAGAGCAACAGCAAGAATTCCAGTATTGCTGACTTGAGGCTCAAGGCCCGGAAACATGCTGAGGCCTTGGGGCTTTGACATTTCCTTTCTGGAAGCAGTTCCATTGCCAGGATGGACAAAAGTTTCCTTTTCTCCAGCTGTCATCCTTGCTTGGCTGAGACAAGGACAAGTGCTAGATTTTGAAAACCTTGGGAGACCTTATAGATGCACAATCAGCACTGGCCTGCTTTTTCTTCCTTTATTCCCCCTCTTCTTCTTCTTCCTATTTCATTCCAAGATGTAAGAAGTGATTCAGTTGATCTGAGGATTGAAGGACCTTACCTGTCTACCTTTCTGATTTTGGCCAAGCGCTTAGTGCTGATAATTGCAGTCAATTTTTTTCACTCCCACCAGATACACACTGATTCTGAATTTTAGGTATAAATAACAACTTTACAAAAGAAAAAAGACAAAACCAAGAATATTTTGGGGAGAGAGAAGATGAGAATAATAATTCTCCAAATTATGTGGCATCTTTGAATGTTGGAACAATTGGAGCTTGACCATGGCCAAAGTGATCATTGTGTCAGCCTATCACTGTACACTGCTATCAGTTTTGCAAAGTTGTGCATGTGCCTAACAATATATAACACCATTTGGAAATCACAGACTCTACTAGAACAAAACCCAAGCTTGAAAACAATCCCAGGGGCTGGTCTCCATTACCATAACATTTCTCTTTAGTTGCCAAGTATATTATAGCTATTTCACAAATTGCTCACGAACTAAAGAGCTGCTTTTGCAAAAGTGGCTTAAATTTAGAACATGGAATTTCAAATCACAGATGAGGCAGTTTAATCCAGACCTAGCAGACCCTCCAGCTGTATATTTTACAAGGAGCTGCAACAACACAAAAGTTTGAGAGACAAAAATTACACAAAAATCAGAGACGTTCTAAGTGATGGAAACAATTATAATGAACAGAATAATAATTAACCATCTGAATAAGCAGATATGCTTGCAAGACAAGGACAGGTTGACTTCCTTGTTTTGTTTTCCAGATGTCTGGATTTCTCAGAAGAAAAATCTCCTTGGCTTGCTCATGAGAGATTGATTCAGCTATCAAAGATGGACATGCAGTTTTAAAAGCATAATACTGATGCAGTGTTACATTTAGTGAAATGCAATTGAGTGCAGTAAAGTGCAATACTGTAAATATTTTAGATTAAAAGGGAAAAATAGCAACATGTTCTTATTCTGTTTATAACCTATTCTATAGGAACGGTTTACCTGGTCTTTGGTGCTCAGACGTAAGAATGATCATTTATTGCCAAAATTAGATAGTCTGGTTTTTCTATGGTATGGTGAGGAAGTAAGAATTGCTTATATAAAGGGAATTGCCATGATTTTGATCCAGTTTATGCCCCACATTTCTGGGAACTAAGCTCAACTGCCTGTTTTAATTATAATTAGTATTGTTATTATTTGGAAAATTGTTTCAAAATAAGGAGCAACAATCAAGAAAATGTCATACAGAGGTGGATAAATTCAGCATTTGAGTTGTATAAATGCATAGAAATAAATCCAGTTTTAGGCACATTAAATGCAACTCATTGGAATTTTCTAATGAGTAAAATCTGTAGTGCCAGTCATAGAGAGAAAGGAAATCGACTGAAATTATATTTCCAAACTGGGATTATTATGTCTATGTTTCTCACTTGCATGTAAATTCCTCTAATCAACTCATTAATTTGGTGCATCATCTGGGGAGAAATATTCCTCTATTTCTACAGCAGTTTGCATTTGATACCAATATTTCACTTGTGGAATCTTTGCTTCTCAACAGCATACAGTCATTCAATCTGTTGCCCTCAAATGTATTTGTTTTTTAAAAGTAATTATTAATGGAATATTTTGTTATTTTTTAATCAGTTCATAAGATATGTTTATTTTGTGAGTTCATATTTTCAAACTTTGCTCCTAATGCTGATACTTTCTGTTGTGCATTCAGTCTTACTGTTGGCATATTGCTTTTCACCATTTATTTATTTGGCGTAAATTATATTTTGAATATGCTTAAGAACAGATACATTTACCTGACTTTCCTACCTCTTTGCAAAAGCCCCAGTACCTCTTTGTGCCAAGAGTATAATGAAAGCATAACCTTAAACATATTTACAATCTTTCACACAGGTATACATAGATCTGCTATATTTGAGCTGTAAAAATCCAGATGCCATTAGATCATGGCAAAGAGGCAGAGAAAACTCTGTTGCCATCTAATAACCTGGATTTGCAGCCATATGTCTCATAGAAATACTGTATTATAGTTAATTGCAGTTTTAAAGCTTATAATAGAGAAGTCAGAAGTCATGGCATATTTCCTCTGTGAATTATAATGTAAAGCTTTAATGAAACTTTTCATGTATTATGATGAAAACCTTTTCAAAATTATAATTCTTTGGGTGCCTTGGATAAAGCAAAATTAAACTCGTGGGAATTGAAATTCAATTAACCTGTAGGGCACCAGATTGAGGAAGACTACTAAAAAGCTCTGGAAACCTATCAGCAAATGTTTTCTCTATGCAATGCCAATGCAAACTAGAGAAGTGTTTATGATATGTAATTGTAGAGCAGCAGCAAGATGGCAGATATTTCTCTACTCTGAATACAGATGGAATTAATTAATTTCAGTGCAATCAATCATTTCCCTTTAATTTATCACAAAGAACTAATCTACTTCAGTGCACAGTTTCATGCAAGATTCACCATCCTCTGCCTGTTATATTGATTTGCTCTAAATTCATGCTCTAGTTCATGCTCAATTCACTTAAAAATGGAACCCAATTCACCCTAGGCTAGGAGTAATGGAAATTATATTTATGGAATGTTTGATTAACACATTTTCTTGTTATGAGCCTGCTTTCAATAGTAGTTACCTCTCATAATTTGATTCTGGTTTTAGAACTGAATCTCTTCTAGATCAATTCAAAAGCCATTGGTAAGTTTTTGGGATTTTCAGTTTGTTTAATGGAATTCTATGGCTTCTATATAGCTTCAGATCAGATATTTTGGGAATGTTTGCCAAAGCATTAAAGAGTGTGCTTAACAGAAGTGAAATTGACTTGTGCTTACTTGCTATTTTGTGTCTTCAAAATCTCTTTGTATACATATTTTTTTTAATAGGCAAGTTTTTGGACACCATTTTTTGTTGAAAACTAGTCTTATAATAGACTTACGTTTTGTTTGGCTGACTAGATTTTGAAATATTTACTACATTTGATTGACACTTTTATTTTCATGTACCCATGCCATATAAACAGTTTCATATAATCTAGCATTTCTTATACTTTGTAACAGGTGCTACTTGCCTGATACCACAAATGATATTGAATGTAATTACTACAGTAAAATCAATTGTAATTTTAAAGCTTTCTATACAGATGATTAGCAATTGATGGATATCTTGCTTATAAAGCAAGGAAAGGCAACTTTATCTTGTATGTTATGATCAATGGTGAAAATTGCTGAGAGTTGTAATCCAGGAACAGCTAGAGTGCCATACTTGCTTATTCTTGTTTTAAAGTACCGTAAGGAAATGGAGAAATGGTGCAATTTGATGTACAGTTATGGACACAGGTCTATTTTTATATATCATAAGCTGTCAGCAAGACTTCATGAATTTTTTCTGAATTCCCATATTTTGATATTTTTGAGAGATAACAGATTTTTCTGTGCTTTTTCTTTTAAAGATTTTACTTCAGTTTGAGCTGGTCAATGAGAGATTTTGGTGAGTTTGGTTAATGCTTTAGAATCTAAACGTATTACACTGCCAACTTCTGGTTATCTTTATGTAAGAAAAAATATCCAGTATGAAACTTTTATTTTGGAGATGCTTCACCTGCTTTTGGTGAAGACAGCTTGAAATAATTTTTGGATTAGCAAGGAACAAAAATGCAAATACTACTTTTATGAAGACTGGAGAAAGATCGTTTGTGAGTTAAAATGGTGTGAAAATAATAGTGCTGCTTGAAGAAGGTAAATTCATATTTGGATCTTTTTATTTCAATAGTGTTTTCATTCTTGTAATGTTTTAAAAACTTATTTTAATGCTTTACAAACTTATTTGATCAAGTAAAGGAATGGCACCATTCAAAAGATGCAGCCAGATTTACTTAATGTATACTTGTTAAAACAGATACCCTTTAATTCTAGTTTAATGACCTATTCCAAATATTTCTAATTTGAAATTCAATGTGTAAACTGCTTTAGAGTCACCTTCAGTTTTTTTAAAAATGATTTTTATAGATGAAAATTCTGGTACAACTTACTTTGTTTCAGTATGAAGAAAGATACAAGACAGAATGTTGTGCTTAAAAATTACAGTTTCCTTTCTTGGTTGTCATTTTCTAAAATGCAGCTGGTTTGTAAGAATATAGGGAAAATTGTGATGTCCTTCTGAAAATGGAGGTATAACCACTATTTTTTGTTTTAAGAATAATATTTTTTTTTGTCTTTTGTCCTTTGCTGTTTTGATTGTGTCAGATAAGGAAAATAGAAGAAAAGAGATGCAAGGAAGTTAAATGTTCATATTAATAGCCAAGGAAATGAACTGAATCATTGCTCCGGTTAGAACAAAAATTCTGGTATAAATGGAGGTGTTAACTGAATCCCGCCACATCCCAATAGCTGTTCACATGCAGCCATGTTTTTCAATTTGGAAATTTTTTTCAAGCAAGTGATCTGTCACACACATTGTGAAATGATTTCTGCATATAAGAGTACTATGCTACTTGCTCCTCTTCCTGTTTAAAATGGCTCAGTACCTTAGATAATTATTACCACCTCTCCATTTTGAGTTAGTTAGGGATACATCAAAAAGGTTCTAGAACAGGGGTGTCAAACTCGATTTCATTGAGGGCCACATCAGGGTTGTGTTTGACCTCAGGGGGCCAGGGTAGGCATGGGCAAGGTGGGCATGGCCAACATGACATCACTCATGTCATAGGTGCTCTGCTGGTGAAAATGGCTCCCAAGCTCTATTTTTGGCTGGGATGGCCTCCTGCAACCCTCTGAAAGCAAAAATGGAGCTGGGGGGTCACGCACAGCCCGCAAAAGCTCCTTTATTGGCTGGGATGGCCTCCTGCAAACCTCTGTCAGTGAAAATGGAGCTCAGGAGGGACATGCACAGTTTGTTTTTACTGGAAAAAGCTCTGTGGGCCGGTCTATCGCTTTTTCCCTGTGGGCCAGATCTAAGTACCCTGCAGGCCGGATCCAGCCCCTGTTCTAGAATCTCTTGCTATGATGGTTTCAGCAATTCCATTTTGTAGCAGGTCGTGTCTTATGAGGTAAGAGCTGCATCAAAGGTTGTTTATGTCTGGAACTTCTGCCAGAACATGCATGTTTTAGGATTATTTCACTTTGTTAAGAACCTTCAGTTTTGAGGGACACAGTTTGCACACAGTTGAACAAATGAACAAATGCACACAGTTTGTACAGGCTGTTCAGACTTCAATTTGATTTGTGAATTGGCTGGTTCCATCCAAATGATGGGAAGGAACAGAGGTGGTATTCAGCAGGTTCTGACCAGTTCTGGAGAACCGGTAGCGGAAATTTTGAGAAATTTGGAGAATTGGCAAATTCACCTCAATTGGCCCAGCCCCCATCTCTTCTCTGCCTCCCACTGAGTCCCAGGTGATCGGCTGGGTCTTCTTTGGTTGCTCTGCATTGGAGAATGTAGCTGGAAAGCAGGTTAGTGAGGTGGGGAGAGGATGGGGATTTTGCAGTATATCCTTCCCCTGCCATGCCCACCAAGCCACACCCACAGAACAGGTAGTAAAAGTTTTTGAATCCCACTACTGGTCAGGATCACCCTTTGTGATACAATTATAATCTCTGACATGTAATCTCTGATTACATTTAAAATTTGGGTGCTGGTGGCAAGGACAAAATGTTGCAGTAAGTGATGTAGTGATGCAAAGTGAGAAAGCTGTGTCATACATGTGGTTGGAGCCTGGATTTTCTGATTTCCCTTGATCTTGTTGGGAAGAGATTTCTTTTTCAAAGACATTGCATGCATTTTACAAGGTACACTACAACTTTTGTGCATTTCTGATGTGAAATGGGGGAAGCTGTGCAGCTTATTTTGGACAGTTGTGGCTGAAGAGAGCTCATAGGCAATATAGAAGTTTGGGGCCAAATGTGGTGAAGAAGGCCTGCTTTTATCTGTCCCTGATATAAGTACAGATTGAAATTAATTAAGCTGCATTTAATTGTGGTTATATTGTGGTCTCTCTGTTTTCCTCCTTTTTAAAACTATTCTGCCTGCATTACTGTGTGCTATGTTAGATTTTTCCTTGTGAACTTATACCTCAAATATATCCAATGGTGTCTAATATACATTTTTTCTTTGTAATAATGACCTTTTAATGAAATCCTACAAAATGAGGAGCTCTGCTTGGTTATATATTCTATCTCTTTTTAATTTGACTGTGGCTTATTTCTCCGAAATAAATGTGGAAACATACTCCACATATTTCCACTAGGAAAATCCAAGATCTGTACTATCAACTGTTGCTGTTTATTCAAAGTCATCTTGATAGCTATGGTTGTCAGGCAAGAAACTTCAGGTCCACATGAAAAGATTCAATTAAACTTGATTTATTGGTAATCATGCTTATGCATTGGAATCTACTCAACTAACAATTAGTGCCTGCTTAGGGTTAGATAAGGGTCAACAGAATTTAAGGGAGGCTGGACTTAATTTGCTTGTAGCTATGAAGGGATTCCAGACTGATCCCATTTTAACTCTGTCCCAGGTTCTGTCAGTTCTTCTACTACAATGGTGAAGGTCAGAAGATGGAGCATCAACATTATTTGAGGTGCATTATTTGCTAATATGGCATATTTAACAGGAAATGGATAAAGAACATAGAAAATATCAAATTAGGACTGGAAAAATATTTATTGAATGCTGCATTTTAATGAAAATAAACTTCCACTATGTGTGAAAAATTATCACAGGCAAGCAGATATTTTGCTTTTTTATTAATATAGGTGAATATTTTATTTATTTATTTTTAAATGCTAAGCATATGATGTTTTAATTCTGTTGAGTAAAAACAGGAGAATGCCTTCTATTTTTCAGATTAATTATAATGAAATTGCTTTTCCTGAACCATGAGCAGCCTGTCTGATTCAAATAATCATTTTTTTAATCCTGGATTGATTCTGTATACACAATTTACAAATGTATCAGGGATTTCTGTAAGGGATAGTAGTGGTGGGAATCTTATATAAAACCAATGGATCTTTAATCATGTAACCCTCAGTTATTGTGGAATTAAAAAAAAGAAAGAAAGATGAATACCTTTTATAATTTGAGATATTTTGGAAGACTCCTTTATCAGACAGATAGGATCTTGGTCTCAAAGTGTTATTATGTTGATTCATATGAATGTACATCCTGTAAAAATGATATGTGAATAAACATATAAATATTTGTAATCCTATGTTAAAGGGAAACTTGAAAAGAATGATGCTAAAGGAACTCTTTCATAATGGGAATCTTTTCACTGAGTATATAAACAGATTGTTTATTGTTTTTCTCCTGTGTGCTTGTGTGAAAAGGAAGAGACAGAGCATGTGGTATAATAGAGGAGTATATTTATATATGATATAAATGTTTCTATAAAGAGCTGCACAAAGTGAATTGATCTTTTAATACCACAAAACCAAAGGAACACATTGAACGAGAGAGATACAAGAACTGAGATACAAAAAGTGGGAAGATTATTACAAGGGTAATACTAATTTTCCCAAGATACTCCAAGAATTATGATTTTCAGAAGGTGTTCATCAAAATATTTGAAAATTCCATTGAAGGCTTCAAGTCTACTTCCATGAAAAGGATACCATGACAGTTGCCCACCCAAGACCAGCGTTAAAATTATACTTGTCCTATACATAATATATCTTATACACATTCTTCAAACTACAAAAAAACCTCTGGATAGCTAGGTGACAGCAAATAATTAATAGTTTTCTGTTTGTTTTGCCTGCCAGCTAGTGGTTAGATAGATTTTTCAGCCCAATTCTCGCAAATTTAAATCACATTCTTTCCAAAGTTATGCTTTTAAAAAGAAATCTAAATTCAATTTTTTTTAAAAAAACCGATTCTTTGTAATTAACATACTACAGTGAGGTAGAATCAGCCAAGTGCCTTCAGAAGACTATTTTTCTATTCTATTCAATAGTGGCTTTCAAATTTTCTAATATTAGGTAACCCTTCCCATTCAAGGATCCCTGAACAGTGCTAAAAATACATGTAATCTATGAATAATCTAACATCATCTTCGGTAGCAAAATGAAAGGTCACCAAGTTGTCAACACGATTCTTCATTTTTCACATCAAGAGGATGCTTGATCATCAAAATGTCCTGGACTGTTCTTGGATTTCCTCCTGGTTTCATGTAACCGGAGAGTGGATAGTTAGAAACATGGCTAATAATTCCCCTCAAATAGTAGCTGTGGGAGAGGTGCTTGGCCACCATGACTGAAAATATCAAGAATCTTCCAAGGTACCTCAGAATTTAAAACCAGAATTTAAAAATAATGACTTAGCTTAACTAGGACTGGACAATTGGTTTCTCTCACTGTAAAGTTCCCTGGCTTTCTCAATTTGCCAGGATTTTTTTTTTTAAGTTTTAAAATATCAGTGAACTGAACATATCATACAAGTTCATCTGTCTCAGGAATCAGATCAAAACATGGTAGAATCTCTCTCCTAATTATTTGTATGAAAATTCACCATAGCATACAATTGACAAATGGACTGAAGTTTTGGCATGGTCACTGGGAGTGTTTTTAACCAGATAATAATCTTTTGATTAATATTTACAGATTCTGAAAACAGGTGATTTCCTGAGGAAATGTAATAATGAGAATGGTTCTTTTGATTCAGACTTGAAGATGAATACCACCTCATATAAATAATCTAAAAATAGCTTCTGAATTAAGTTAAAGTGACAAAGAGGATTAACTAGATTGCCACAAGCAATTCATACTCTTTCCTTTGAATCAGATTCTATTCATAATTCATATTTGAATTCCTGGGTTACTTAATCAAAGCTGATTAAATGTTTAATTCTTTCAATCTTGTAAAATAGATACAATCCAGAAAAATAACATTTCTTTATTTATTTAGTAAACCTTATTCTGCAATAAAAAGTACAGGGGCTTAACCATGGCAACAATAGGAAATGGTTTGTAATTACCTTGTCTTGGGATGCCTCCTAAATTTCCAATCAGATCAATAACTTTTGAATTTTCTTTCAGTCTCTTGTTCATGAAGTAATGTAGTCAGACTGTCCTTAGCCTTTTTAAAGACCTCCCAAGGTTGGTATGTGCTTTCACCAGATGTAAGATATTGATGAAAATTGTTTCATTAAATAATAAAAATAATAATAAATAAATCTTTGTTAATGTTCAGCAAAATCATCTTTAAAGCCAAAGTCATGTTAAAAAAAATAGCATTTTTCTATTGCTAGAGCCAAGCACTAGATATGGAAGAACATAAAGCAATACTTGTTCTTGACAATAATGGCACAATGAAAGAAAAAGGTCTTGCCAGACCTGCCTTGAGCCTCTAGTTAAGGATAATCCTTAACTCCATTTGATGAGAAAGGTATACTTTACTAGGAGTCAAGTGAATTAAGTACTGCAAAGTCAGAATTGAAATTCAAAATGAAAATTCAATTTTCAATGCTGAAACCCCAAAATTTAACTCCCCCCCCCATAGTTGCTTCCCATTTCTGCCCCCCATTCCTGTTCAATCAAATTCAAACAATATGTTTTAAGAATGGTCACTTCAGGCATAGGTTTGGTATGCAACTGTGTTCCATTCCCAGCCATCTGAACTTCAAGCTCCTCTTGGAGAGATGAAGTGAACTTTCATTTCCCTTGAAGTATCCCTCCTCCCATTTATCCCCCTCCCTTGTGTTCATGGCAGCTGATACTGAATGGTTGCAAAGAGTGAAGAGCAAGTCTAAGGTGGCAGCTGACAGACCTTTTCTAAAAATCTTAAACCTGGTTATGCTTCTTAGTGACAACTGTCTTTCAAATAGTTCGGTCTTCAACAATACGGGTTTTTATAATCATGACTAGTACTTTGAATTGTACCTGAAAATGGACTGAGCCAGTGAAGCTGATTTTTTTTTAAAGGAAGTTTTATGTTTCCAATAACTACCTCAGTTAATAGTGAAGCTGCAGCAATCTGGACCAGAATATATTTAAATATTTTGTAAAGCTTTGGATTGCTCATCTTTGCTTTCCTTCAGTGAAATTATGGGGCAATCTGATCTAATGAAAAATATGTACAATCAGATTTTCAGATATCTTTTTTTCAAAATGTACAGCTCTTTGGGGCTCTAATTTTAATAATCCTTCAACAAAAGAAAGTAATAAATATAAACAGTCTGCCTTGTTCTAAATGGTAAATATGGATGGTAAACCAGATCTAGTCTGGTGAAAAGATTAGATTACCCAGGGTAGAAAAGATTAGAGTACCCAGGGTAGAAACCAGGAGACTATGAATTCTAGTCTTGCCTAAGGCATGAACTCAGTTGGGTAACCTTGGGCTAGTTGCTTTCTGTCAGCCCAAGGAAGGAAGCAGTGGCAAAACTCTTTTGAAAATCTTGCCAAAAACCTGCAAGGACTTGTCCAAGTACTTGTCCAGGAAGGTACACACAACAAATGAATAAAAAAACATGATAAATAACTAAATTAACATGGTAGCTATGGATATTCTGTATAAGCCTATCTCATTGGTGTAAAAAAAATAAAGAGCAGCCTAAATAATTAGCACTCTATCCTATTAATTTACACTGATTAATATACTGATTAATTTGTTACAAGGAAAAGAATCATAAGGCCGGTAGAGTTCTTCTGGTCCAGCTCCTTGACCATGGCAGGAGACCTTATATCATCATGAACACATGATTTCTTGCAAATCCTTTCTTGCAAACTTCCAACAATAGTTCACCCACAACCAGGGTGGGATTCTACTGGTTCTGTCCAACTCTGTAGAATTGGTAGATCTGAACAGCAGCAGACATAGAACCGGTTCTATATCTGCTGCTGTTTTGGTCCACCCCCCCCCCGGCTCTTACCTGACCTTTATTTCCTGCTTTTTCAACCTTAGCTGCTTTGCGCGGCACAGCTGTGGTTGAAAAAGCAGGAAAATAGTGCATTGCATGCAGCACCGCTCCTGCACGCAGCACTGCTCAGCTGTTCAGGCAGCATAGCTGATGACATTCCTCACGCGCATGCATTGCAAAATCACCGAACCAGTAGTTACACCGGTTGGATCCCACCCTTCTCCACAACTCTGGGAAACAAGCTCTTCCTTTTTGTGGGTGGCCAGCCAACTGTGAATCTATCTGGTGTGGTAATGTCAATATCATATTGTTTTATCTCACCAAGAAGTAGGTCTATTTTGTCAAATGCTTTACTAATATCTAATTTAGTTACTTTGTGAAAAAAGGAATAAGGTTGTCTGGAATGATCTGTTTCTTAGAAACCCATGCTGGCTTCTGGTAATCACTCTGTTTACTTCTAGTTACTCACAATTCTGCTGCTTAATTATCTTTTCCAAGATTTTCCTGGGTATTGATGTCAAAATTATTGGTCTGTAGTTTCCTGGATCCACTTTTTTTTTGTAGATTGCAACCATATCAATTTCCAGTCCTTTGGCAGTTCCCCATACTCCAGGAGTTGTGAAAGACTTTGCTCAATGGTTCTGAGATTACATCTACCAACTCCTTCAGAATCCTGGGATGGGAATTGAGCATAGCTGAAAAGAGTAATCAAAAGATTTTCAACAATTAAAACAAAAACTGTGTCACATAAATAAATCATTTACTTCCCTCATTTATGTCTTGAAATAAGCACCCATTGCCAAAGGTTACATATCTCCTCTAGTTTTCAGAAGCTTGTCAGTTTTGAGGCTTTTCATTCCTGCAGTTTTATCTATTTATGTTTTCTGTTCAAGATGAGAATCTCTTTTCCATTCTAAAACATATGCCAGAGGCAATCTGGGTAGGCAGCTCTCTATTTTACTTTGTAGATTTTGCATTAAATTAAATACACTGTACAAATAAATGCAATAACAGAAGAAAAGCATTATACGTTGTCAGATTTTTTTTAAATCATGTTATTTCATCACTGAAAGAATTTGTTTCTTAGATTTTTTTATTGTTCTTACAAGCAGCAAATAATTTCAAATATTGTCTGGCAAATATCTTGTATTTTAAGAAACTGATTGTTGATAAATAAAATTGGGGATTTGGGTTGCTATGGTAAGTAGGCAAGAAAGCAGTTATTTCTCTCACATCTTCTATATCTAGAAAGCATTTACAAATAGAGAGGGAAGTCAATAGGGGTGTTTTAGTTCCTTCTCTGGAAAATTCAATTTCTCCCTTAAATTCTCCCTCCCATCACTTATAGCAGTTTTGTTCTGACCTGCATTCTGAGAAAAGAGTCTATAATATAATATTTAATTATTCAACTTTTTAGTGAAGTCTCCTTTTAGAATCACGGTCTCACGAAGAGATGTAGCAGCATGTATGCACTATATATATATTCAGTATCCCTGCAGCAAGATTCAAGTACTCACTGAATCATTGATATCAGAATATAACTTGTACATTCAAACCTTAACATTGAGCAGCCTTTCTTAACTATCAAACTTTATGGTAATGTATTTTTTTCATGTACAAATAAAATGTTTTTAGGATACTGTCTGTTGATAATAGACAATGAAATATATTTTCATTCCCAAGACACAAGTAGTGCCCCCCATAAACTGCCACCAATGATCAAGAATGGGTTGACTGCATAGACACACATCCTTAAAATGGGGTAGGGGTGAATAAAGTTTACATTGTGTCATGGATTAAGTCTTTAATTCATGGCAATATTCCTTAATTTGAAGGATTGGCATGAAGTGTTTAAAATAAAAGAGTCACATTAAAGCCAACATAGCATGTTTTAGGGAAACACTGATAAGGCCATGCATTCTGGTACCAACATAAACTGCCAGTTACAGAAGCTATGTGTAACTGGGACAAGTTATGGGGAATGATTTTTCCTGAACCAAGTGTCCTATTAGATTCTGAGGGAAACCCTCCAAAATGCAGGAAACAGGGAACTAAAATCCAACCCATTTTACCTTTCTTATTTTTGAAGATGCCAAGATGTAAATACAAATCTGTTAAGATAAAATACCATTTAACATTCATTGTTATGTATAGGATAGCTGATGGTCTAAAGTAACAATCATTAGAGTGTTCCAAACATTTAATATTAACTGTAACTTTGCAGTTTACATCTGCTTTTCATTAGATACTCAATCCACATGTGTGGAAAACATCATAAAACATAACTTATGATTAATTGGAATAACAACTTGAATCAGCAATGATTACCCAAAAGGGGAAAAAAACATAACATAGTGAAGAAGACCCAGACATTAAGTGCCACTTGGATATCAAAAATACTGTAATCAAACTTTTAAGCCATCCATTTTTATCTCTATACTTGTTAAAGGATTACATTTTGCTATGGCTCCTAAGAGAATTTGGAAGAAAGAAGTAATTTGTGAAGACAGCAATTTGAACTGCTGATGCAGAGAAAGTCTGTTTAGAGATTTTCCAAATATTAAAAAGATTAACACCACCAAAATCAAATATCACTAAGGAAGAAGCAAATATCATTAGGGACTTGAGAAGAAATGAAAATGTTATTGTTCTTGGAACAAAGGAAACACCAGAGTTGTAACAGACAGGACAAATTACAAAGATAAAACGTGAAGCTTGCTGGATTCTGATTTATACAAAAAAATACCAAAAGTGTCAGAATCTCCAAGGATTGTTGGCATGAACTGAACAGGCATGAACAAGACAGAGGCTTTTGAGACACTTGAACAACATAACCAGGAACTAAATATTTACTGTAATTCAGAATGGTGGCCATTTCAAATAGATAAAAATAACTGAGCAGATTATGCCCATCTTGGAAAATATACTCTGGGCAGCATACATAATAGAAATCCAAGAAACAAATAACAAGACCAACATAAAACATACACATGATTTTTACAAGACTAATAAACATGAAATCTCATATCTTCTTGTAAATGATATATCCACTTATATATGTGGTATATTCCAAAATATCTCCAATTTATCATTGGAAAAGCAGCATATTTTGTTAAAAAAAACCCTCACAATATTTAATCAATTTTATGAAAAGTGAGAAGCAATGAGGGAGCTTTCTTGTTGCATCACTATTCTTTCATGTCATAGTGGAAGATTCACTGCTAGTAATTTACCAGGTAAACAGTTTGGAAAAAAAAAGGTAGTCAAAAATATCACATATCTGATACAATTCTGCTTGAATACTAATTTCCTGGAGAACCCTGTGAACAGAAATATGGAGCAGTTATAGAAATGCCATTGTTATGAATTATTGCTAATATCTAAATAGACATTTAGAATGTTACTTTCTTGAAGGAAGTGAAAGATATTTCTTTATAATTCTTACAGAGGCAATAAAAAGTCTCTCTCTCTCACACACACACACTCACTCACACACACACACACACAAATGTTCTTATCTATCATTAGTTTTTATCATTAGTTCTTATCTACATGGTGATTAATGCTTACTACATGAGCAATATCTAAGAAGGTGGCATTTGTTGCCGAGGTGAATTAATGCCACTTCCAACTGTGTTCACTAAAGAAGAATTATCTGTGCTTAAATTTTGTCTCTCTCATCATAGTTCATTAAATATTTCATTAAAAAAGACTATTTAAAGAAATAATTTGCCAGTAATGAATTCTGAACTGATGCCACCATTGCTTAAGTTATTATTATTATTTTCCTTATCTTATAATTTGAAGAAATCAGAAGTCTTATCACTCAGTTTATCACTTTAAAAGTATAAGTAACTCATCCATTTTAAAACAACTTTGATATAGTTATGACGATAACGTTTAGTATGATGTTCCCTGCTTTTATTTCTACATGTACATGGTAGTTTTTGAAGTTTTCAAAACCAGAGTATTATATTGCTTGTGCTTTCAGCAAGATCTTAAACGTATGGTGGTCTTACAACTGCTAACATAATAATGAAATCTTATGCTATTCTTCTGTCAACACCATCAGCAGCTGAAGAAATAAGGATTCTTTAGCTATTTGTATACATGCAAAGAGTTGACAGTAGAATAAAGTCTATTTCAGAAGCTTGCTGTAACTATGGCAACCTACTTGAATTGTATTTTAAATAAGAAACACAAGCAACCCAGTTGGAAAAGGACATGTTCTTTCAATTATTGATTTATGCACATTACAAGATTTTCAAATCCATTTACAAAGTACAAT
Source organism: Laticauda colubrina (assembly GCA_015471245.1). NCBI lineage: Eukaryota > Metazoa > Chordata > Lepidosauria > Squamata > Elapidae > Laticauda > Laticauda colubrina. The sequence goes on from BLBF01000017.1 coordinate 35,244,623, forward strand.
TTGAGCTTTAGCTAATGAGCAAAGCAACTTTTCCTGGGCTAAATTTCAAATGGGAAGCTGATGTCTATGAAATAAGACTAATGTGCAAAGAATGTTCATAAGCCCATCAAATAACAGTCTATCAAAGGGCAATTTTACATTGCAGTTTGCTGCTGCTGGATTTTTCTTAAGCCAATTTCCTAAATTCCAAACTGGACTACAGGAAATTGGCAACTGAGGCAGGCTGATTTTTCAGTCCAAAGTGTAGCCACTTCAAGACCTGATTGGTGGGTTTATTGCTTGTCTTCTCTTCCATAGAAATGCAAATCTTGTTGGCTAGCTCCTTTGTGGACCTACCACAAATATCTTCCTTTTCCTTTGGGCAGGGGTAGGCTACTATGGGTTTGTCCAGATTCACCTTGGGTTCAGAACAACCTGTAGGTAATGTTATGGCCAGTTTGGAGAACTGCAAAATCCCCTTCATCTAGCTTGGGTAGAAAGCAAAAGGGTGGCTACTGGGAGATGTAAGAGTTGAATGCTGAAAGAGGATTGAAGATACTTCACTGACTTAAAAAAATCATTGTTGGATTTTCACTGCTAGATTATGAAAAAAGAAACAGCTGTCAGCAATCAGGATGAAATGGCTGCCCAGGATGAAATGGCAGCCCAGGGCACATACCAGGCACTGAAGCAAATCAGAGCTGGGGCTGCTATTTGAATGAAATGAATTGGTGTAGACTATATTCTTTAAAGAATTTAAGACTTTTTAGATTGGGAAACAGGAGTGTAGGATCCTTTTCCAATGGGCCAGGAGTAGGATGGCATGTCTTCCTGAACTCAGGAAGTATTATATGGCCAAGCAGAAAATGTGGATCTGCCCAAAAATAAGCCCTCAGAAACTCATCATTCAAAATGTAGTTTAAAGAAAACAAAAAACAAATTGAAGGTTGCTAAAGCCCATGTCACACTGAACCAACGGATGCAAAGAGGATGTAAAACGGACAAAAAACCTTGCCATCCGTTGGTTAACGCGATGTATCCGTTCTGTACTCACTGCCTCCATTTGGCTTCCTCTCTATCCGTCCAGCATCCATTTATGGACGTTTCATCCGCTCCAAAAGTTTTGGGCTGCCTAAAACTTTTGTGCGGAAAATGTATCCAGTTCGTCCATTCTCAATTCGCTAAGCATCCGCTACGCATCCATTATACATCCGCTAGGCATCCGCGCAACGCACATCCGCCCGGACTCAGGGAGGAAGCAGAACGGACGTGGAACGGATGCAGAACAGATGCAGAACGGATGCAGCATGGAAACAAAGCATTTAAAATGGAAAAAACATTCGCAGAGGGGATCTATCTCAGATATTAAGGATGCCTAGAGGATGCCTAGAGGATGCCTAGAGGATGCCTAGCGGAAAACCTATATTGCCTATAAAAAGGGGGAGCAACTCACCTGCATCACACTTTCAGAACAGCAGCCCAGCGGTGCAGACCTCTGCAGCCTTCATCTGCCTCTTCCTCTTCCACAGCATCCAGTCATGTCCACCGTGGATTGTAACAAAGTCCTTTCGGCAGCCACCATTGTTCTGCAACAATGCGAAGCCATCTGCAGGCTCTGTGAACACTACTGCGAGAAGAAAAGGAGCCACCCAAAAAGAGTCTGGGTCCGAAGATGGTTCGCCAGTAGAGCGGAGGACGGACTGTACAACAAGCTGATGGTGGAGCTCAGGAGAGAAGACACTCGGGCGTTCCAGAACTTCATGAGGATGCCGCCAGCCATGTTTGACGAAGTTGTGCAGTGCCTGACACCCAGGTTGACCAAGGCAAACACCAGCTTCCGGCCAAGCCTGGAACCTGGGCTCAAGGTGGCACTGACTCTGCGCCACCTGGCCTCAGGGACCTCCTACAGGAGCATGCAGAATGGCTGGAGGGTGCCATCCAACACCATCAGCATTGTGGTCAGAGAAGTGGTGCAGGCCATCATTGAAGAATACAAGGAGGAGCTCCTCCAGTACCCCTCCACTGAAGAAGGATGGAAGAAAGTTGCAGAACAGTGGTATCAGAAGTGGAACTTCCCCCACACCGTTGGAGCCATAGATGGCAAGCACGTGGCCTGCAAATCTCCAGCCAAGTCAGGGTCCACTTATTTCAACTCCAAGGGCTTCTTCAGCATCATCCTCTTTACCATGGTCGATGCTGACTACAGGTTCATGTACATCAATGCTTCAGGCAGCGGCTCATGTTCAGATGCCCAGGTATACAACGCCAGTGACCTCAAGGATGGGCTGGAACGCAACCTCATCATGGGCTTCCCAGATCCAGACCCCCTGCCAACGACACACAAGATGTGCCCTACTTCATCGTGGGGGATGACGACTTCTCACTCACAACCTACCTCATGAAGCCCTATACCTCCAGACTCCTCACCCGTGAAGAGAGGATCTTCAACTACAGGCTGTCCAGGGCAAGGCGGGTGGTGGAGAATGCCTTTGGCATCCTGGCCAACAGGTTCCAGGTACTTCTCACCACCATGCAGCATTGCCCAGAGACCGTGAGGAGGATCATGGAAGCTTGCTGCATCCTGCACAATCTCATGCGCACCCGCTACCCAGTCTTGCAGAACAGGCTCGTGGACCTCCAACAAGCCAATGGGGTCATGGAGCCTGGGGAATGGAGGCAAGGGCGAAACCTGATCGACACTGAGGATGTGCTAGGCCCCAACAGAGCCTCATGGGAAGGGAAGAAGCAGCACAACCTCCTGAAACACTGGTGCAACTCCTCAGCTGGAGCAGTGGAGTGGCAATACAGGATGGTAGATGCTTAATGGATGCTTCCTTCAGCCTGTCTCATCACACGGATGAGATTGGGCCATGTATGTTTGGTTGGCCTACAATGAACAGGGCATTTAATAAAGAGTTGTGTTTATGTTGACATGTGTGGATAATTATTACATTATTATTGATAATGAAGGGCCAAAGGTGTGGCACCTGGGAGGGTGGACCATACAGTCCCACTATGCTTGCACTGGAGGTTTATCTATCCCACAGCTATTACCCACCCCAAAGGTATCCCTGCCCATCCCACAGCTATCTTAACCCATCCCACAAGCATGCAAAGGCTTAAACCATTTCTAAAAGTTTCCAGCAAGACTTTATACAAAAAAAGAAATGAAGCAATTGTGTCAATCAAAAATAGACTTTACAAACAACAAGCTATAAGACAAAAATAAGTCTCTGGCACTCCTCTTGGTCACTCAGTCTCAGGGGTGAAGGGTCCAGGTGCTGTGGAGGTGGCTGGTGCTGGAGTGCTTGTCATCAGCTCCTCCTCCAGAAGCAGAAGCAGAAGCCCCAGCCCCAGAGGAGCGAGCCCGTGCTGCAGAAGCCCCAGCAGAACCAGAGTGAGGTCCAGGGGGTGGGATGGTAGCCCTGTCCCTCTTGCCAGGGCTGGCAGCAGAAGGCTGAGGCTTGCTGTGCTTCTGCATGGTTGTGGGGTTGCTGGCTGGCAGGGAGGCTGGCAGGAACCAAGGCTGGCAGAAAGGCTGGCAGGGAGGCTGGCAGGGAGGCTGGCACCAAGGCTGGCAGGCAGACATGCAGGCAGGCAGGCACCAAGGCTGGCAGGCAGACATGAACCAAGGCAGGCAGGAAGGCTGGCAGGGAGGCTGGCACCAAGGCTGGCAGGAAGGCTGGCAGGCAGACATGAACCAAGGCTGGCAGGAAGGCTGGCAGGCAGACATGAACCAAGGCTGGCAGGAAGGCAGGCAGCAAGGCTGGCAGGCAGACCGGCTGGCAACAAGGCTTGCAGGCAGGCTGGCAGCAAGGCTGGCAGGGAGGCTGGCAGCAAGGCTGTTAGCAAGGCTGGCAGCAAGGCTGGCAGGCAGACATGCAGGCAGGGCAGGCAAGGCAGCCAATCCGTCTGGCAGCAGGTCTTTCCTCTGAATGGCGACCTGCTTCCGTTATATCTGCGGGGCTGACGCAATGTATCCTCCCCGCATGCGCAGTGAACGTCAGGCATCTGTTAGGCTTCCGCTGTGCATCCGCTGTGCATCCGCTTTATCCGTTCGACGTCCACTCTGCATCCGCTGTATCCGTTCCGCGTCCGCTTTGCTGAGGCCCCCTGGAAGCCCTGTGTATGTGCCACCCACTCCCATCCGCTCCCATCCGCTTCCATCCGCTGTGCTTCCGTTCCGCATCCGCTTTGCATCCGCCTGTGTCCTCCCCGCATCCATGTCATCCGCTCCAGTTATGCAAATTTTTGCCCCTTTTGAGAGCGGATAACAACGGATGGAACATTTTTCTCGTCCGTTGTGTCCGTTTTGCATCCGTTGGCCAGTGTGACATGGGCTTAAGAGAAAATAGGATGCTAAATTTGTAAGTCTTTTTCTCTGCTGTCTTTCTGGGCTGGTAGCCATTTGATAATTATAAAAAAAATCACCAGGGTTGATTAAACAGTTCTTTAAGTAAATGTTATTGAATGTTTTGTGAGAAAGCAAAGATATTATTTGAAAAAGCGTGTTAATGCTATGAGTGCTGCTTTAAAGTTTCTTTTAAAAACAGTTTTTGTTTTGCTCATTTAAGAAAAATTTTCTTTAAGTAATATGAACACCCTTCCTGGTTATACAGCTCAATTTAGATTTTATCTGCTCCAAGCTGTGATTTTTCTCACATGACTGTTGTGGTCTGTTTCCAAAAACTGCACTATGAAACCTGATAAAGGTCTCTCAGCTTTGTTTAGAATACAGAGAACTTAATATATACCTTAATGAACTTGATATTAGTGTTTATAAAAGCTTTCAGATTGTTGAAACAGATTACAGGAGGGAAAAACCATCACTGTCCGAAACAGCAAATTATAAAGCAATGATATTATTATAAGTTTAAGAGGAAGGAGGGTCAGTATAGGGGGTATGGGTGGTGAGAATCGATGTGCAACTACTCTTTATTTTTCATTAACCTAAATAAATTATGTCACAAAAATATTGACCAATTAGTATATTTCCCTAAGATATAAGAAAAGATACTGACAACTATATACTTTCTCCATTGCCTTTATTAAATGCTTCTTTTAAGCACAGAACAAATACAGATAAAAAAGCTCCTACATCACAATATTAGATAGCTCCAAAATTTATTTTTTATTCATTAGTTGCCTTTGTTTTATTTTGTTTTCTTTTCTTTTGTTCTGTTTTTTTTTTTATTTCCTGTTGTTTTGTAAGGGATGGCACAGTAAATATTAGAAAGAATTTCAGATGGTATTTTGGATTTAATGTTGGCTTTCAGTTTTTCCCTTCAACCTCAAGATATTAGTATCCAATTAAAACAGGACAATCTTTCTTGTAGTGTTCTTTACTCTTGATGTATCTTGTCTTTATGTACACTGAGAGCATTTGTACCAAGACAAATTCCTTGTGTGTCCAATCACACTTGGCCAATAAAGTATTCTATTCTATTCTATTCTATTCTATTCTATTCTATTCTATTCTATTCTATTCTATTCTATTCT